>VONZ01000661.1:0-419664 GCA_012976165.1 Labeo catla | reverse complement strand
TGACATTAAAATTCTATACTATTTTGTCAAAAGAAATTTTAGATAAAAAAGCTCAGTCGTTTTAAGTCCTACAAGTGAATTTAGACATTACAACATCATAATGTGTGGTATGGAAAATGGATATTCATTTTGAGATTTGCCAAAGATTACATTTAAGTGTGTTATGAAATTAATAGTGTTGGTAAATATTTTAAATATAAGATGGCAAACTTAGTCTGAATGTAAAAAATTAATACTGACCATTACGATAAATTAAAAAAAAAATCCAATAATTGGATTAACTAGTTTTGTTACAAAAAAAATGTTATTAAATCATTGAATCAACCTAAATACCAACTAAACATTTTTTATTGGTTAAATTGGGTCAAACTTTTAGGTATTTTTTTATGGTAACTATTGCAGGTTTCCATTTTTTATGGTGTAGGTACAATACACAGTGATATAAAAATATATATAGAAACTAGGGCTGGACCAGAATATTCGATTATTCGAATATTCGTTCGGTGGGTTGGCATTCGATTTTAAATTTTAAGATTCGAATATTCGTTTTTTTATTTTTTTTCATACACCTGGCATCCTCCGCTAAACGGTTCTCATTCCCGCTTGAATATGAATGGAGAAAATCAGACTGCTTCACCACCAGCACAGAGAAAGCAAAGAAAGAGATTGAGCAATATTTGAGAGACAGTACTAGTCGGGCCCACTTACATGGTGGAAGCAAAATTATGGCTGTGACTGTCGCAATGACAACCTCGCAAATGCATGCAATAGGGTAAAGCTGGTCGCAAAGCCCCAGCAAAAATAATTACCATGAATGTGTCGGGGGAAAGGTAAGGAGATATTCGAATAATTTATTAATAAACTAGTATTTGTGGCAAAGATGAAGATCTTGACTCACCATCTGCTCAATGGACGCGCCTTTAATGCCTGAATGCATTTTTATGGTTAGGCCCATAGCTAATGAAAGAGTTTTGTTTTGAATTTGAATTATTTCGTTTCCTAACCGTGTCTGAGGCAATTGCGTTTTGGTAATTTTTTGTGCAGCGCTCCTGTTCAACATCAGAAAGCGTATCCTGTTTGTTTTCTTTAAAAGCACGTTTTGTTGATAATGTGAGTACACACAAAGGTAGACCCTTTACAGTTCCGGATGATATATTACTCTTACCTTTATGAGCAAAAATTAAGTTTCACATCGCACCGGCGCCTCCATGTCCTGCATGAATTATGAAGCCCGCTTCAGCTTTCACTTTCCACACAAACGACTGGATATGCGCATAATAGCATACATTTATCTAGGTTAAACGATTAAACTAATATTGTGATATGCTTTAAGTTTTTTTTATATCTATGGATTTTTAAATCGTGATGACTTGAGAAGGTTAAATTGATCTGTCTGCCGCTGGCCGCTGGCCGCTTGGTCGATACTTTAAAAAACAAAAACTTGAATTCAACAAATAAAAAGTGTTCCAAATATATTTCTAAATTAACTTCATAAACGAAAGAAACGAAAATAAATGTAATCACTTTACGAATAAAAACAGCAGCTGTGTAATGGGGAAGAGAAAGAGAAAAAAGACCGGTTTCAGTCGGACTCGGGCCAGTAATTCTGATGAGCTGTCGTACAAGGTCCGGGCGAGGTTGTTAGGAATTTTTGCAGCGAATGTTTGTTTAATAGCCTATTTAACATTTTTATTTAGGCTACTTTCTTATTTAAATGTATTATTTCTTTGATTTATGTTAGCGTTTTGTTGGCTGCTTGTTCACTAACGGAAGTGCTAAAATAAACACGCACGTTTGTTAATAATGTTTGAGCCTCATTTATTTTGTGTTTCAAAATTATATACATATGTATTTTATATATAGGCCTATTTACACAAACGTTATATATAATTTATATGTATATTTATTTATAAATCATTTATATAAACATAAATATATATATATAAACACCGTGCCATTTTTTTTCGTTCTTTTATTTAAATAGCCTCCCTCCGAAGCTTCGACTATTCGGTGTTGATTACTACCGAAGCTTCGAAGCTCAAAAAATGGTATTCGGACCAGCCCTAATAGAAACGTATATAGATGCAATGACAGAAGACGTATCCATGCTGTAGTCAACATTTTTTTAAAATTTAGTAAATCGTAGCAGTACAGATTGCAGTCATTTATGTTGTATTTCGCTATGTTAGCTTTATTTGGTGCCCCAAAATGTCAAAATTCAATTTGTAATGTAAGTTCACGTTGCATTTTCAGTGCTACCACAAGGGGCAGTGTGTTAACGCAAACCTGCCTTCTACAACCAGTTTTCTCTGTTCAACTTTACTCTTTTCGAATATAATGCAATGAAAATTATTTTAATGGTTCAGATATGTAATGTCGCCCCCTGGAATTTCTGTCTGTGTTTGCAATTTTTATTCGTTAAATCGGATAAAAATTGCTCATTATGGTAACAATTGCAGGTGTAGGTTCAGTACTTAACGATGTAAAAAGTATATGTAGAAATTGCTGACAGAATGACAGAAGACCTAAATTTCAAGCTGTTGTTGACACTTTTCTCAATTTAGTTGCATTTGTTTATATTGTGATTGATTGTGTTTTGCTTTGGTAGCTTGATTTGGTGTGGCAAAATGTCAAAATTCAATTCATAGTGCAAGTTCGAGTTGCATTCTCAGTGCTACCACAAGGGGTGCTGTTCAAAACTGCCTTCTACAACCAGATTTCTCATTTCAGCTATACTCTTTGAATATAACGCAATAAATTCGTTTTCATGGCTTAGATATTTGAACTCTGTCGTCCCCCTGAGTATTTGTGTTTTTTTCTGAATTTGTTTCTGTTTGCCATTTTTATTGGTTAAATCGGTTATAAATCACTCTTTGTTAACATTTGCAGGTTACCACTTTTTACAGTGTAGGTAAAATACTCAACGTGTAAAAATGTATATACTCACTAAAAAATGTTGGGTTAAAAATAACCCAACTAGTAACCCAACTATGGGTTGGTATAGCACCTTCCCATCTATGGGTTATTTTAACCCAATGAATTGGGTTAAAATCCAGTTGGGTTAAAAGTAACCCAACAGTTGAGTTAATTATTTAGATTCATTTATATCAGTTTTTATTTATTTATTTATTTATTTATTAATAAAAATACACTATAACACTACTTTGTTTTCAAATAAATATTTTGTTTATTTAAATATGCAAATAATTTTTTTACAAATATATTTTTAAATGTAAAACAGTCATACTGCAAATGTTTACAAAATAAGTGTACAAGAATGTGAAAATATAATACATTCAAAACACACAAATATGCACATACAACTGACATATTTTCAAGATGTACACTGAATTCAAAACCAACAAATGTGACTCTGGTCCACAAAATCGTCATAAGGGTCAAGTTTTTTTGTATTTAAATGTAAACATCATCTGAAAGCTCAATAAATAAGCTTTCTATTAATATGTGGTTTGATAGGATAGAACAACTATTTGAAAATCTGGAATCTGAGGGTGCAAAAAAATCTAAATATTGAGAAAATTGCAAAGTTATTAGCAATACATAGCAATACATTAGCAATACATTCAGTTTCGATATACTTATGGTAGGAGATATCTTCATGGAACATGATCTTTACTTAATGTTCTAATGATTTTTGGCATGAAAGAAAATTTGATAATTTTGACCCATGCAATGCAATTTTGGCTATTTCTGCAAATGTACCCATAATACTTATGACTGGTTTTGTTGTCCAGGGTCATAAATGTGTATCAATTCATATTTATTTATATCAACACATACAAATGTGCAAAAATAAAACAAACATAACATACAAACCTTTATCAATAAAACAAAAATAAAAAATCATAAACACAAGTAATAATAATCATAATAATAATAATAATAACAATAATAAAAATAAAACTAAGTAAATCTGCTGGCTGCTGGACTTGCTGATAATCAGCAACATAAAAAGTTTTTACTGATCAATAAATACAAAGTTTCTAAGGAAGAGGTAACGTGTTGAAGGAACTCCTGGAATATTAAAGCTGCAAATGAGTGCAGGGGGCTTTGGGTAGTTGATGTCATACATGTAGAAATGTTTGAAACACAGATCCACTGCTTGTAGTAAGGTCTTCTGTTCCACTGCTTCACCGTTGAAAATGCTCAAAACTTGGGAGGAGTTCTTAGAGTTAGTGCAGCAATGCTGGTGTCATCCGGTTGCATAAAACTTCCTTCATTGACTCCTTCCTCTGTGATAAGATGAAGCAGAAGAAGAAACATTTTACAGATAAACTAGAAAATTTTTCATAATTGTTGGAAAACCTACACTACTAATCAGAAGTTTTTGAACAGTAAGATTTTTAAAGAATTCTTTTCTACTCACTAAGCCTGTATTTATTTGAGCCAAAATACAGTAAAAGCAGTAATATTGTGAAATATTTTTACTATTTTAAATAACTGCTTTCTATTTTAAAAGCTTTGAAGAGACTGGACAATTACATTTTAAAATATATTCAAATAGAAAGCAGTTATTTTAAATGCTGTTTTGGATCCTGAAATGCTGGATCAAATAAATGTAGGCTTAGAGAGAAGGGAATTCTTTAAAAACATTAAAAATCTTGCTGTCCAAAAACTTTTGACTGGTAATGTATATGGATCACTAATATAAATGGTTTACTTACCTTGAAATATTTCAGTTAATTGGCATGTGGATGTTTAATGTATGAGATTCCACTGTTGTAGTTGTCCCTTCACCCAATGTCTAAAAATAAGTAAAAACACATTTAGTACACATTAAAAAAACATGCATCTGTCATAGCTTTATATGAGAAATGGCTGTAATTAGAGGCGATTTTAATATATGCATAACAATATTCAATGTAAATAAACCATAAATACACATTTAGTGTTATTACAATTAGTGCTCGCTTTCCAAACAACTGACGCTTGCCCTGTTTTGACCAGCAGGCGTCGCCGTTGTGTCACGAACGATTAGAAGCAGTGAATCATTTTGCGAAGCGATTCGTTTAATTGATTCGAAACTTTGAAAAGCTTCGTTTCTCCCATCACGTCTTTCTTTTGGGAAAATCTGATTATTTTTAGACTTTTCTAACAGAGAATTCACTGAATTTGAGCGCATCTCTCTGAGCTGCCGCTGAGATAACGTTACATACTGGACCGAAGTTGAAAGGTCCGTGCGGCGCGGTTCTCAACACCAATGTGTCATTTAGCATTAGCCATTTCCCATATAAAGTTAAATGTGATAACCATTATTGCGACCAAACAAGTAGTAAGAAACCGTATGTCTAGATCCCCTCATCAGCTGTAAAATAATATTAAACCTGTAGTAATAGTAGACGGTGATTTCAGTAACATAAGTGGTCTTATATACATTTCACCATACATTATTAACTTTAGGTTACTGTAATACATCTCTAAATAGTTTTACAACTTTCTGCTAATTTTTATTTACTTTATTACTGCTAGCGACCTAACTGGGACAGCTAAGTTAACGTTAAAGTTATTCGTTTACAATCGAGCTCATTCTCCGCAGTTACGTTAAAATACACTGACTAAAGGAAACTACAAGTTTGTTAAAAAAAACAAACATACAACAACAAAAGTTCAATTTTGAAGTGCATTTCACGTTCTTCTTATAAGTATAATGTTATAAGAGTTATTAAAACACTATTACTCACCTCACACTGATGCAGCAGCAGCTTCTTCTGTCGTCAGACACCGTCGACCGTTAAAATTTGAACTGTCGCGGCGGGAACCAATTAAACCCAACGCTGGGTTATTATTAAAAACAACCCAACGATGTTTAAAAAAATAACCCAACGTTTTAGAAAATAACCCAACACAGTGACCCAATATGTGTAACCCATCTATTGGGTTAAAAAAATAACCCATCTATTTTTACTGTGTAGAAACCGCTGACGTAATGACAGAAGACCTAAATTTAATGCTATAGTCAACGCTTTTCGAAATTTAGTAAATTGTAGCAGTGGGAATTGCGGTCATTTATATTGTGATTGTGTTTCACTACGTTAGCTTGATTTGGTTTGCCGAAATGTGTCAATTTAATTCTTAATGCAAGTTCACATTGCATTTTCAGTGCTACCACAAGAAGCAGTGTGTTAGCACAAATCGGCCTTCTACAACCAGTTTTCTCCATTTAACTCTACTTTTTTTTTAATATAACACAATAAAAATTGTTTTAATGGCTCAGATATGTGAACTACCTCACCCCCTGACAGTTTTCGCAATTTTTGTCTGTGTTTGCAATTTTTATTCGTTAAATCAGGTAGAAATTGCTCATTATGGTAAGGTATAGGTAGAATACTTAATGATATAAAAACATACAGTATATAGAAACGTATATAGACACAGTGATAGAAGACCTAAATTTAATGTTGTAGTCGACACTTTTTCGCAATTTAGTAAATCGTAGCAGCTAGAATTGCAGTCATTTATATTACGATTGATTGGGTTTAGCCTTGCTAGCTTAATTTAATGTGCCAAAATGTGTCAAAATTCAATTTGTAATGCAAGTTCGAGTTGCATTCTCAGTCCTACCACATGGGGCGCTGTGTTAGCGCAAAACTGCCTTCAACAACCAGTTTTCTCCATTCAACTCTACTCTTTTTGAAAGTAACGCAGTAAAAATTATATATTTGAACTGTCGCCCCTCCCCTCATACATGTGTTGGAGTGCATAGAGAAAAAATACATATATATTGACCTAAAGAGTTCACATATTAAAAAAAATGTTGTAGCACGCCAATGCAGTCAGGTTGTATTCAGATAGGTATTAGAAAAGAATCTGTTTTTGTCTTCCTATCTGGGTGGCCATATGTGTTTGTCTTTTTTAGTTGTTTTTCATTCTTGTGATATTGTGAGCACCTATCTGTGTGTGTGTGTGTGTTTCCGAGCAGGTGTGGCTGTTTTTACGTGTCTGGTGTGTATTTGTGTCAGCGCACTTATGTGTTGGTGGTTGAGATTCTGTTTAAGTATGTTCCTCTGAGCTTTGGTGTCTGTGTGTGCGTTTTTCCCCCCCTCTTTTGTGTGCGCATGTGAGTGTGTAAACGCGTGTGTCTTTCGCCACCGTGCACCGGTAGCCGAAGCCCCGCAGACAGACAGCAGGCCAGCGTGGTGCGGGGTGGACTCCTCTGGAATACCAATGAGGGGAGCTGCTGGGCTCCGGGGGTCAGGGAGCAAGTCAATCATCTTGCCCATCGCCTGGGCGCCCCGAATCAAATTAGCCTGAAAAATTCAGGGGCCGGGAGCACGGGGCGAGCAGCTGTCAGGGCCAAGAGCGCCCAGGCACTAATGAACCAGATGAATAGTGCAAAAACTCCAAAATAAAAACAGGACAGTTGACATTTTTCATCTGTCAGAAGCAGAAGATGCATGAAAATATGGTGGTCCTTGTTTAACCCTTTGCTGGCTACAGCTGCTACTCGCCCCTGACCCCCCTCTGCGGCCACACTTCCACAGGTACGCACACCGCATGTAAACAGTCGAAGCCACCGCTGTGTTTTCATCTCGCTAAATGCCGTTCTACGGTACTGCGCGTCGCAATTATCCAGAGGAACTCATCGCAAGAGCGGCGGCACGCTGCCGAGACAGATGTTGCTGTGAAATTACTCTATAGGTATATCATCTTCTGTATATCGGGGGCGGGGGGGGACATCTAGCCTTTATTTATTTTTTATTTTTTTCCACTGGAAAACACAGCGCAAACAGTCTGGCCAAAACACACTCCTTCACAGAGCCTATTACTGTCACACACATAGACACATTCTCATCCCTGTAACTGATGCAGGAACAAAAAGGACTTCAAATCCAGCATTTATCTGCAAAAAATACTGTTTGCACGAGTTTTTATACAACTTCTTTCTCTATTTTTATAATGTTATATTTAGTAGTGTTTGTAGAGTGACACGTTTACCAATGGTATTAAATAAAAAATGCCCAAATTGCAAAACATTTACAGTTTAAAACATTTAGTAGATCTAAATTTAATGCTGTAGTCAACACTTTTCATGATTTAGTAAATAAATGGCAGTTGTTTATATTGTAATTGATTGTGTTTTGCTTTATTAGCTTGAAATGTGTCAAATTCAATTTCGTAATCGAGTTGCATTCTCAGTGCTACCACAGTAGCAGTTAACTTAAGTAGTTCACTTAAGTATTTTTTTAATTTTTCAAATCATTAGTCATCAAAACTCTGTAAATATTGGTCACAGACACAGAGATTTACTTTAAATTTCACCAAGCTGATTACTCACTTAAAACTCCCATTCGTGAACGCGTACTAAAACGAGACGGGATTTATCGCATGAACCAATCACAGCCAAACATAACCAGTCATAGGAGGCATTGCGTCCTCTCGTGTGACTTTCCCCCATTTATTCACAATTACCCTTCAATAAAACACAATAGGCTCAGGAGAGGCGAGAGAAATATGGACTCCCGCTTGCATTCTCAGTGCACCCACAAGGGGCGCTGCGTTAACGCAAACCAGCCTTCTACAACTAGTTTTCTCCATTTAACTCTACTCTTCAGGTACAGCGCAATGAAAATTCATTTTAATGGCTCAGATATTTGTACTCTGTCGTCCTCACTGAATGTTGGAGTCTTTTCTGAATTTGTGTCTGCGTTAACAACTTTTATTGATTAAATTGGGTAGAAATTGCTCTTTATGGTAATAATTGTAAGTTATCAATTTTTACGGTGTAGGTACAATACTCAACGATATAAACGTGTATAGAAACCTTTGACACTATGACAGAAGACCTAAATTTAATGCTGTAGTCAACACTTTTAGCAATTTAGTAAATCGTAGCAGCCGGAATTGCAGTTGTTTATATTGTAATTGATTGTTTCTCGCTTTGTTAGCTTGATATGAAAAGCGAGTGATTTATACACTTTTTAATATTATACTTTGTAAAATTGGTGTTGTTTTGTACTACTAATGTTTTTCTTTTTCTGTACGTAAAGGTGTATTTTTGACATTTTTGCCTTTATTACGATAGGACAGATCGGGAAAGGTCCTCGAGTCGGGATTCGAACTCGGGACACCCGTAGCGCAACAGCGCTGTATGTCGGCAGCTGCCCACAAGGCCACCTGAGCCAACTACAAATTTTTTTTTATTTTTTTTGTCTACAAATGTTGCACTGCCTCCCTTGCCTCATCAGAGGAAACACACCTGATTTTTATGTATATATGACTCAAACGTTCGGATCTCTCAAATACAGGTGTGAATCCTAAATTAAAATTTAAGTGACTTTGGTTATAGAATTCAATTATCACTCTTGTTTGTATGTCACTTAACTGTGTTTTTGGTGCTGTGCGAATGTAGGCATTGACACTTAGGTGTGGTCTCTTTGGACTTGCCTTCACATAATACCCCGACATCATGGTGATGAACTTTGCTCACATTTAGTTTCTATATAAGAAGTACTGGTTGCTGTAAGAGCGCTAAATGTTACAGAAACATCCCAGTCCTCCCAGTTCCAGCACTGCCTGTGATTAGAGAGGGACTCCCCCCTTCCCTTCCTCCACCCCTCCCGTTCCCATTTCGTGCGGAGCAGCGATGAAACCGGCTCTGCTCCATGAGTTCTGCCACTCGGCGCTCCTCTCCTCCGCTCCTCCTCTGACAGCCCAGACCGTCGTTTCGCTTCGCTCGATCACACCCCCCCTCGCCCCCACCCACGTTAACTCGCTCGCCGTTTCCTCTCTGTCCTTCTATGTCAATTTAATTGAGTTCTCGTCCAGCGTGCGTTTGTGGTGTAGTGGTTTCGTGCGAGTACTGTGTGGCTTGCATGCTTGGCATCTGGAAAGCTTTTTTCTGAAAATGTCCTCACCCACAGTCAGTGGATTTGCTTGGGGCTGTTTTTGCCAGTCTGCTTTTGCAGTATCATAATCTCATAACGTCATCAAAGCATCGCCTTCCTGGCTGAGCGGGATTGCACAGCTCCAGGCTACCAGGATGCACTACATGTCTTCAGTACTGCCGTGATTTATGTCCCGAAAATGTGACGTCGACAGTGTTGTTCATCTCTTTCTGCCTGTTTTTCCCCCACAAAACATCTACTGAAATGCTGAAATGTCACTGTCCTTTTTCTAAGGCTTTATTGGGACAGGACATCCATAATTTTTCTTGCTAAGTGTATCAGGCCAGATATAGAAAGCTAATTGGACATGAGTTGGCAAATGTGTCCAAATTAATTTGTCCAGATTTATTAACGCCAATTTTCATGCATGTTTTTAAAGTATTGGTTCTATTGGAGATGCTTGCCATCTGTGGTTAGTGTTGAATCATGATTGTTTTGTTTTGTCATCACATGTCGTTCTAAATCTGTATGACTTGGTTTCTTCTGAGGAGATGTTTTTGAAAGTGTCTCAGCGTGTTTGTCCATACAGTGCAAGTTAAAGGGGTCCAGTGGGGTTGTTTCCATTATTTGGACAAAAAAAGTAGCGATCCACCAAAGTTGTGGCAACTGAAAAGATTCAGTCGAAACGGCAAACAATTTTTTTTTTTTTCCCTAAATCATTGTCCAATACAGTTAAGTTTAATTGACATGTTTTGACATGTCAGTGTCCATTTTGAAGAATGTTCCAACCATTTTTGTCCATACATTGAAAGTCAGTGGGGTTCAAAATAACAACTTAGGACCCTATTTACTTAGGACCCTATTTACTTTCATTGTATTGTATATTACAACTAAGATGTTTTCCAAAAGTCAGGTTTGGAAAGACATGAGGAAAATATGAATTTTCAGCCAAAAAGTTTAATTCTATGATGACACTTTGACTGTCTCAGTGTCCATTTTGAAGAAAGTTCCAACCATTTCTGTCCATACATTGAAAGTCAGTGGGGTTCAAAATAACAACTTAGGACCCTTTTTACTTTCATTGGGTATACAACTAAGATGTTTTCCACAAGTCAGTTTTGGAAAGACATGAGGTTGAAAAAATGAATTTTCAGCCGCAAAATTTAATCAGCACATCTGTGATGACATGTTTTGACTGTGTCAGTATCCATTTTGTCCACACAACATGGAAAAGCTACAACAGGTAAACTTGAGCAGTGTGGACACACTCCACCTTGATCTACAAATGATTCATGAGTAGCCTGAAATATTGAGAAGTGGCTTATTGCTGAAGAAATTTACTATGACTGGTTTTATTTATCACCTGAGAACATGACAACCCTAATTATCGTACCTCTTCTGGCTTTCTGAATAAATTTTGGTGTGCAACTACAAACGCTTTTGAAAATATCTTCATTTGTGTTCAACGGAAGAATAAGTTGTACAGATTTAGAATGACATGATGGCGAATAAATAATTTAGTAAATGAGTTTTCATTTCAAGTCAAAACTTTAAGCAAAAAAGTGTGAAATTGCCAGTGAAGTTAAATGAGCCAGTGAAATGCTCAAAATAAGCACATTTGTCTTTACACATCATTTGAATTCTATTGTAATACTGCACAAAGACACTGCAGTAAACAGCCTAAGGTAGGCTAATGAACTAATTATTTTATGAAAATGTTTATTGGTCTTAATATCTTTAATGTAACACACAGCATCTCGGGAGTGACATGAAACATGCTCTTTAGTCTTGACTCGTAGCTTTTTGACGTCTTGAGCAAACAGATGGCAGTTGCCTGCTGCCGTCTGTGACATGGGACAGCGTAGTCTCTTCTAAACAGTCAAGCCCCTGCTTGATGAAGATTTAGTGTGCGTTAAAGGATTGTGTATGAGATATGGGTGCTTGCTTTGGAGTGAATGAATTACTCAAACTCCATGTGTGAACTCTGAAGACATTTAAAGGGGTAGTTCACTAAAAAATGACAATTCTCTCATTAATTACTCACCCTCATGTCATTCCAAACCCATAAGACCTTTGTTCATCTTTAGAACACAAATTAAGATATTTTTGATGAAAACCGAGAGCTTTCTGTCCCTGCATAGACAGTAACACAACTGACACGTTCAAGATGTCACATGTCACCTTTTGAAAGCTCTCAAATTTCATCAAAAATATATTAGTTTGTGTTCTGAAGATGAACGAAGGTCTTACAGGTTTGGAACGCATGAGGGTGAGTAATTCATGACCGAATTTTTATTTTTGAGTGAACAATCCCTTTAGGAACTTGTAACCCATTTTTTAGGCTAACCAGATGTCTAAAAACCAAATGTCCTTCTCTCTAAAAGCGCCTTTTACATTTCTTTTCTCCTCACATAGATGGCCGCCTTGCAGAGTCCATTCTACGGGGACAAAATGAACCTCTACTCACTGTGTAAAAAGATTGAGCAGTGTGACTACCCGCCACTACCGTCTGACCATTACTCTGAACAGGTAGGTTTCAAATGCAAGAAATTCTAGCATGCTTTCTCACTCTTCTGTATTTCATTCTTCTGAAGTTGCGCTTACATTTAACAATCTTTGGTGAATTTTCACAAGCAAAATCCAGTAATTTCAATAAGAATCTACTTATTTGCTGTGAAATTTCTTCAAAAATATGACCTCACCTTAAAGTTCTCTTCCAGAACAAAGATTAATTGACATGTTTTGACATTTCATTGTCCATTTTGACACTGAAATGTCCAACCATTTTTGTTCCTACATTGAAAGTCCATAGGGTCCAAAACAACAACTTTGAAACCCATTTAACTTTCATTGTACTGTATGTACAACTAAGATGTTTTCCAAAAGTCAGGTTTGGAAAGACATTTCAGCCAAAAAGTTTAATTAGCACATCTATGATGACACTTTGACTGTCTCAATGTCCAATTTGAAGAATTTCACCCCTTTTTGTCCTTTATATTAAAAGGCTATGGGGTCCAAAACAACAACTTTGGACCCCATTTACTTTCATTGTATGTACAACTGAGATGTTTTCCAAAAGTCAGGTTTGGAAAAATTGTTTTTGAGCAAAAAAATTCAGGAATTATCTCCATATAGTGGACTTCTATGGTGCCCCCCAGTTTGGACATCCAAAATGCAGTTTAAATGCAGCTTCAAAAGCCTCTAAATGATCCCAGCCGATGAATAAGGGTCTTATCTAGCAAAATGATCAGTTATTTTCTAAATAAATTCAATTTATATACCTTTTTAACCTCAAATTATATTGTGTAGCTTTGCGTCAACTCTGTGTATTCCAGTTCATGACAGTTATCGTATGTCATCTCATTTTCTTTTCCATCTTCAAATCCTACATCGCTGTTTTACCTTTTTCATAAAGGGTGTTTGAACTTCTTTGCATGTTCACTTTGTAAACACTGAGTCGGTACTTCTGCAGCGATGTAGCATTATTTTGAAGTTGGAGGAGAAAATGAGATGGGAGTTTTTCAACATACCATAACTGTCTTGAACCGGAATACATAGAGTTCACGCGGAGCTAGACAAGATGAGCGTTTGAGATTAAAAAAATATAGAAATTGTCAATTTTTTTAGAAAATAAAAGATCGTTTAGCTGAATTTAAACTGCATTTTGGACATTCAAACTCGCGAGCACCATAGAAGTCCACTATATGGGGAGAAATCCTGAAATGTTTTCCTCAAAAAACATAATTTCTTTATGACTGAAGAAAGAAAGACATGTCTTGGATGTAGGGCTGGGCGATAAAACTAAAACGATATGTATCGCGATAGACACGTGATCGATATCAATAAAAAATGTTCGATAAAACGTTCAATATTTTTTATTCTTCATCGGAAGAAAACAGAGGTTGCGAAGCAAGTTTGGTTGCATTAACAAAGGCACTTGCTCTCTGGTAACCTAGCAACGTAGGGAGTGACAAGCTAACAGCCAATCATGTAACAGTATCATGTTTGGTTGCGCCATATCATTGTCTCGTGCTGGTCTGCTGGATTCCTCTTCATAAGCAGAAAATGAGTGCCGCAGCGAGCGCGGAAATTGTAAATAAAAGAGGAAAAGTCAGCTCGCCAGTATGGCAGTTTTTTGGATATTATAAGTCTGACCGTAGTCAGACCAATGTCGTCTGCAAATTATGCAAGACTGTCGTCCCCGCCAAGACTGGTAATACCACGAACTTGATGTACCACCTTAGCTGCGCTCACCCTTTGGAGCACAGCCGTATTCAACCAACAACATCTGTAGCTGCAACACCGCACAAGCAGCAGACCACCATGGAGAGGTACTCTGCATCAGTGCCTTATGAAAAAGAATCTAAACGGTACAAAGATATAACGGAGGCAGTGGCATATTTCTCTGTTTATATTTAACACTGTGCACTATTTTATTACACTTTATTAAGCATTTCTTACATTTTCTTTCATTTTGCACCTTAAATGTTAAGAGATAATTGTTAAGTGTTCATTGTGACTTTAGACTTATGTTTACATTTTAATTATTTGAGTTTTCCATGGTTGTTGACATTTCTGTCTTAATAACTGAGGGGATTATAATCAGAGGAAGGTTAAGTTTAAAATAAAAATGTTTAAATGTAATATATTTTTCTCCTGGTCCTTATTTTAAATGGGTAATAAAAAATATCAATAATTATCGATATCGACCGATATGAAACACTGATATCATGATACAGTTTTCAGCCATATCGCCCAGCCCTACTTGGATGACAATTTTTGTTCTAGAAGTGAACTTCTCCTTAATAGTTGTGACTATATCACAGAGCATCAATTCTGTAGTTGTCCTCAACAGGATAGTTCATCCAAAAATGTCAATCCTGTTAATATTTACTCACCTTCGTGATGATATTTTGTAGAATGTTTCAAAAGTTTTTGCCCCTACATTGAAAGTCAATGGGGTCCAAAACAAGTTTGGACCCCATTGACTTTCATTGCATGTGCAAAATTCACTGGGTTGCTTTTTTTAAAAAGAAAGTGAGTAAATGACTAAAACTACTTTTTAAAACTAGTTAGCCATGTCTAACTTATAGTTCCCCTTGCTTGTGAGCAGCAAGTTCATACTAGTCCATCAAGTGTAGACCAGCTTGCGAATTTCCAGCACTGGCGGTCTTTCCTCGTAACGTGCTGTCACTCTCTGATGTCAGCCATCGGAGTACCCTCGAAATCCTGCGATAGATCCGGCACGTCCGACCAAAGCTGCCATTATTATTATTTACGAGCCCGGCACGACTCATCCTCCATTCAGCACTTCCTTCAGCTTTCCAGTGCTGCAGGAAGGCCTGCCTCCCTCCCTGTCTACATGTAAACAATGCTCCTGAAGGCGAAAGGCAAAAAAGTGTCAGCCGTTCATCTTTGGTGTGTCATTTACCGTCTCCTTGTATCTCACCTGACAGACAGCCCCCCTTAAAACGGGGGGAAAAAACGGCGACCATCGAACCCCCCGCATTTCTCTCGCGCAAAAGCATGAATATTTTACATATCTGCATCCTTACTCGCCCGCACTGCAGCCGCCCCCCATTTCTTCTCCACTAATTCTCAGACTGTCTGCATTTGCATTTCACATGCCGGGCTGATTAGGAGACGCCGCGCCATGCAACAGCAGCCAGGCCCCGGCAAGAGAGGCGGTTGCCATGGCGATCCGACACAGGGGCATCTTCTTTCCTTCCGCTTTTTTTTTCTCTCTTTCCCCCCACTTTTAATGATGCTGCTGCTGCTGCTGCTGCTTGTCTGGGCTCAGTTTATTTCTCAGTGCAGCTCTCAATCCCGTCCCTGACTTGCGGGGACTGTGTGTTTGTGTATTTTTTTATTATTTTT
The DNA here is from genome assembly GCA_012976165.1 of Labeo catla. Taxonomy (NCBI): domain Eukaryota; kingdom Metazoa; phylum Chordata; class Actinopteri; order Cypriniformes; family Cyprinidae; genus Labeo; species Labeo catla. Next base: position 403,942 of record VONZ01000661.1, on the reverse strand, counting down.
TTTGGTCTAGAATGTTTGTAGCGGAGAATTAAACATTCACAGGGCCAGAGGGCTTCTTGCTGGAAGTTACATTGCTTAGAGCCTATCCCTCAGCTCTCCTGTTCACTGAGCTTTGAAACGTTTGCCATTTTTGTCAATCATCTTGTTTGTCTTAACCCAATGACTAACGGGGCTCCAGACTCAAGCCAAAACTGCCGTAAATCTGATGACGAATATATTTGAATGTTTGTTTTTGTTTATTTTATATATAACATATATAAATGACACATTCATATAAAATTTTATTTTTAGTTTGTTCTTTTATTTCTCATGTACTTATTGTATCTACAAATATACAATTGTAAATAAATATATAGTGTATATTATGTGTGTATAATATTATATACACATATTATACATTATACATTTATAATATTTCTTTATACAATAAGGTTCCGTTGGTTAACATTCATTAATATAAATAAACGTTTATTATTCGTAGTTAATGTTGATTCCAACATTTATTAATATATTGTTAAAATTAAAAGTTGCATCTAGTAATGTTAATTTTAATGGACCTGAGCTAACATGGTCTACCAGTTAACTAATGTTAACAAATATTAATAAACACTGTAGGAAATGTGTTTCTCATTGTTAATGTATTAAATATAGTTAACAAATGGAACCTTATTGAAAAGTGTATATAATATATGCACTATATTATATGCAAAATACACTACCAGTCAAAAGTTTTTGAACAGTAAGATTTTTAATGTTTTTAAAGAAGTCGCTTTCACCAAGCTTGCATTTATTTGATCCAAAATGCAGCAAAGGCAGTAATATTGTGAAATAATTTTAATATTTAAAATAACTGCTTTCTATTTGAATATATATTAAAATGTAAGTTATTTCTGTGATCAAAGCTGAATTTTCAGCATCATTACTCCAGCCTTCAGTGTCACATGATGCTAAACAAATCATTCTAATATGCTGGTTTGCTGCTCGAAAAACATTTGTATTATTACCATCAATATTTAAAACAGGTGAGTACTTTTTTTTAGGATTCTTTGATTAAATTATTTAAATTAATACTTGTATTTAGCAAGGATGCTTTAAATTGATCAAAAGTGATAATAAAGACATGAATAATGTTACAAGATTTCTATCTCAGATAAATGTTCTTTCTGTTCATCAAAGAAACCTGAAAAATTCTACTCAGCTGTTTTCAACATAATAATAATCAGAATATTAGAATGATTTCTGAAGGATCGTGTGACTGGAGTAAAAACCGGAGTAAAAATTCAGATTTGAAATCACAAAAATAAATTACATTTTAAAATATATTCAAGTAGAAAAAAGTTATTTTAAATGGTAAAAATATTTCAAAATTATAGTTTTTGCTGTACTTTGGATCAAAGAAATGCAGGCTTGTTGAGCAGAAGGGACGTCTTTAAGAACATTAAAAATCTTATTGTTTAAAAACTTTTGACTGGTAGTGTATATAGCACAAATCAGGATGACCGCATAAAATGGGAGATAAACCACTTTTCAAAAACTTTTATCAAGCAGTCCTTTAATTTAACTTTTTAAAAATGTGAAGCTCTGTATTATGAATCTGTATTATGAATTAATATTTTGTTTTTTTTTTTATCTTTTTTTTTTCTCCCTTCCCTCAAGCTGCGAAAACTGGTAGATATGTGCATCAACCCCGACCCAGAGAAAAGGCCCGACATCACCTACGTATACGGCATCGCCAAACACATGCACGCCCTGACGGCCGCAAACTGAGTCTGCTACCCGATTCCTCTTGCTTCTACTTTTAAGACCTTCGTCTGGCCCACAAATGTCATTTAAAGCTTGTTTTGCTCTGTCGTAATACAACCTGGCATCTTCTAGTACAAAAAACACAACGTAAGCAAGGCCTTAAAGACAAAAACGACCGTTAACCTTTACACAAAGCAGTTCTAAGAAAAATAAGCAGTGTTGTAAACTGGTTTGACTTGATTTTAACTCTCCGATATGGCAGTGCTGCAATATGCGACGATCGCATATACACCTCCATTTGTTTTTCTGTCATTAGCATGAAAGTCTGATTTGTTTTTAAACTCCCACAAGAACTTTTTCACAGCAAAACTTATGAGAAAAACATCTCTATAAAAGTTCCCCCTAAAAAGCGACTTTGTCGCATTCGAAATTTCATAGGTTTGTCGTTCTGTTACAAGAGCATGACATCATAGTGGTATTTGCCGGCATTTCCGTAGACTAAATAATTAGTCCGTATCGAAACCTCAGCATTTTGTACTCGTGACTCTATAAAACCACGCATTCAATCCAAGTATTTCCAATCCGTCCTTTCCACACCTATTTATTGCAGTACTTCTCGAAGCAGTTCAAAATGCGTTAAATAAATCATAGAGCACAACAATACGTTTGCGTTCGCCAGATATCGCATTCAGGATGAAGTCCGTTTTGTCCGTAGGAGATTATCCCCAGTATCCGCACCTGGTACGGCTGATACTTGAACTTTAATAAATGATTAATGCAAAGGCCTCACTTGCAATGCAGTAACTTATAAATATTCACACATCCTTCACAGTGCCTTGTTCTGCACTTCAGAAAACGCAAAAACAGTGCCTTTCTTCCTGTAAACCGAAACGTGTTTTTATACCGAATTGGCAACGATTACATCATGCGACCCACCGGTGTCGAGCTTCCTGAAAGAGGTACGTTTACACGACTTTTTTTTTTAACAATGCAAGGATTCCGCTACGTTCGCCGAAACGTTTTGACCTCTTCCGGACTGTAATCTCCGTGCTCCTTTGCTGCTTTCCAGAACGTGGCTTGTGATCTTTGGCAGACTCGGCCTAATATGAGTTACACAAGCGTATGAAGTTATACTATAATGACAGCAGCTATTTCGCAGCACCTTTTGCAGACAGTATGATTTGCTGTGATAGTACCAAGTATAAAATGGTATGTTTTTTCTAACTTTAGTCGAGAGCATTTTTAGTGTTTACCTATTGTTTTTTTCCCCAATAATCACTTTTTTTCTTGTCTTTTGTTAACACGATAACAGATACGCTTGTTGCCTTATCGATAACAGTTATGTATTTATCTTGACAAGGCCTGTTTCCAGCGAGATCTGGATCTGAAGCACACAAATCGGACGCTCACTGTCTACCAGACTGTACTCTGTATACTTTCACCCAAATCATTTTGGGAGGGGAAGGAAAGGCAACTTTTTATTTATTTGTCTTTTTTGATGGTTTATTTGAAAATGTTTAACATTCAAGATGCACATTAATTCTTTATATGCTAATTGAAATGAAATAAACTGAAATGACTTAAAGCTTTTACTCTGGTGTGATTATTTCCATGTAAAGTTCTGTATTTTGAGTCATTTAATTGCGCGTGCCAATCGATCCCCTTAAGCGTCGCCCACTCGTGTTTATTTGTATTCTTTTTGCGACTGTCTCCACTTAGCCCTGAGGTTTATTAGCTGGCAGCGTGTCGCGCTCGTGCCCCGGGGTCCACGTCCGGCGAATTCCCTCCAGGAGAGAGACGTCGACAAGGGGGCTATTTCCTCTCATTCTAATGAATTCCTTGAGGAGGGCGGTTCAATTTCATCACTGGAAATTGCTCCCTTGAAACTGGCAGAACAACGAAAACAAACTTGAGTAAACCTCACAATTGATATTGGGCTTGTTGTTTCCACCACTTGTAAGCTGCTGTCTTTACCCACACTGGTCTAGTGTCGATATTGGTTGTTAGAAAAGGCTTTTTTTTTTGGTTGTTGTCTGTGCACGGTATGTTTTGCTGTTGGAAAACAGATGCAGGTATCCATCTAGTGGTGGTGCTGTCTAACTGCACTACACTGATTGTAATAGAACTGAATGGAAGCTGCTTTCTGTGATGCAGCTTTTATATTGTTAGACAGCAGGTTGTTGATAAAGACTTAGGAAGAGTAAGGAATCAAAGGGCTCAAACTCTTTTATTATATTTATTATTTATACATTATAACTATATATTATTATATTACATTATACTTACAATGGAATACCTGAAAAATATCAGGAATATATTAGATCATTTTAATATCAGGGTTTTCTATTCTAAGAAAGTGGGAATCATAACTTTATTATTTATTTATTTTTAATATCCGCCATTTTTGCTGTTTTGGTATTTTTAATAACTACTCACTACTGATAAAAAGGGTATTTATTTATTTGTATTTTTATGAAATTAATATTTTTACTCAGCTTTTCCAAAAATGACTTTGTAGTTTCACCACAGGACTTGAAATATTAAATTTAACAACAAATCTCAACACACATATACACACATATACATATATATATATATATAATGTATATGTGTGTGTGTGTATATGTGTGTATATATATATATATATATATATATATATATATATATATATATATATATGTATGTGTGTGTATGTGTGTGTATATATATATATATATATATATATATATATATATATATATATATATATATATATATATATATATATATATATATATATATATATATATATAACTATATATATATATATATATATATATATGTGTATGTGTGTGTGTGTTATTATTATTATTGTGTATATATATATATATATATATATAATCAGCATATTAAAATGATTTCTGAAGGATCGTATGGAGTAGATTGGAGTCGTTATGCTGAAAATTTAGCTTTGCATCACAAGAATAAATTAATTTTAAAAATTATTACAATAGAAAACAATTCTTTTAAATTGCAAAAATATTTCACAATATTACTGTTTTTACTGTATATTAGAACTAATAAATTAAAACCTTGCTAAGAAGAAGAGACATCTTTCAGAAAGTATGACTCATTCATGAGCCAATTTGACTTAATCATTCTTTTGAGTCAGTTTTTATTCAATGAATGTATTGTTTTAGCTCTCAAATCTGTGAATGGTTCATGAGCAAATTGTCCTGAATCAAAATGATTCATGAGTAACTGGTAACGGTCATTAATTTAGTGCTAGCGTATGTTTTCTAACGTCCAACAATTGCATCAGTTAGTCTCCAGAAATTGAGATTTTTGTTAGCCATTCGCAAAACATGCTCCAAAGCAGTGTCGAGCTGTTATTGAGCAGTATGCTAGTTGTTACCCACTGATCCGTTTTACACTTTGTCGGCAGACTGCACAGACACTGAGAGATGTCACTACAGAAGCCCAACTGACTCAGATGTTTTTACCTTTTGCACCAAGGCCAAATATATTCTCTTTCCTTAAGATCCAGGTGCTTGGTTCAGCTCTCTATATCTGTCTGTTGCCAGAGGGACCAGCACTTGTAACGTGTCCCTTCTGCATTGGCAGCAGATTCAGCTGCTGGCAGCATTTTCATAGATTTTTTTTTTTTTCCTGTATTTCGGCAAGAGAAACGTGCCGTTTCTCTTTAGCTCTGGTTCTTGAGGCGAGCTTCGCCTTGTTCTCGGCGTTTGAAGTGGCCGGGAAGCTGACGCTTTATTGGCCGATTGTGTGGTCAGCAGAGAGTGACTGTCTTTGAGCCAAACTTTGTCCAAGTTGGAGTTGTGAGTGCAGCTGGGACAACAAATAAGTCATAGTAGGGGCAAAAAAAAACAAGTAGACAGAATCCGGGTTCCTCACTGTTCGTTTCCCCTGTGGACATGCATGGAGGAAAATAGCTAGCGCATCTCAGGATTTTTATTTTTTTTTTCTTTATTGAAAGGATTTGTGCTTTGAAACATGAAATATCAATAGCACGCAGGTTTGAAATAGCTTGTGGCGCATACTTGGCAACTTTAAACCAATTAGTTTGTGAGGGGAAGAGAATTATCAAGGGATGATCTCCAAACATGCACCATTCAAACCACTGCTCTTTTTTTATTTGAAAAGTTTTCTCCAAAATGCTATATCTGGCAATGCCTTAGAACTGCTGTTTCTAAGGAAAAAAGAACAACAGCGAGTAAAATCTTGCCTTATGTATTGTTAATGATTCTGTTTTTATTTTCCGTTTCTTCTTTATTGGGTCATTCTACAAAAGATGTTCCCTCATATACACGTGTGTAAAAATGACTTTAACACTGAATAACTGATTCCAGCTTTTACAGTGTTTCTATAAACATTTTTCTACATGCATCAACAAAATTATTTTTTATATATATACCCTACCAGTCAAAAGTTTTTGAACTGTAAGTTTTTTAATGTTTTTAAAGTCTCTTATGCTCACCAAGCCGGCATTTATTTGATCCGAAGTACAGCAAAAACAGTAAAATTGTTCAATATTTTTACTATTTAAAATAACTGTTTTCTATTTGAATGTATTTTAAAATGTTTATTAAGCAGCAAATCAGAATATTAGAATGATTTCTGAAGGATCATGTGACTGGAGTAATGATGCTAAAAATTTGTCTTTGAAATCATAGTTATTTTAAAACCGTTATTTTAAATAGTAAAAATATTTCCAAATTTTATTGTTTTGATGTACTTGGTGAGCAGAAGAGACTTCTTTAAAAAAAAAAAAAATCCATATATTAATATATATATACATTTTTGTTTTTAAACTCATAATGTAATTACTCTACACTATCCTATCATGATAAAGGTAAAAATGCCAAAAATAAGTCTTAAAAGAAAAAAATTCAACCCTGTTACTGTTAATTATATTACCTTTTTGAAGTCATTATATACTTTTCTAAGGACGTTGTAGTTTCACCACAATAATGTTAAATTAAACTAAAAATGTCAACCCTGTTGATGACGAAGGCCTACTGGGCAGTGTGCCGACATATGGCAATGTTGCATTACAGGGTCCCGAGTTTGAGTCCCGGCTCGAGGACCTTTACCAATACCACCCCTCCTCTCTCTTCCTCTCCCACTTTGTGTCTGCTCTACACTGTCCTATCATAATAAAGGCAAAAAAAATATGCCAAAACTAACAAAAGTCTTAAAAGAGAAAAAGTCAACCCTGTTACTGTTAATTCTATTACCTTTTTGAAGTCATTATACATTTTCCAAAGGATGTTGTAGTTTCACCACAAAAATGTTAAATTAAACTAAAAATGTCAACCCTGTTGGCACCAAAGGCCTAGTGGGCAGTGTGCTGACATATAGCAACATTACATTACGGGCGTCCCGAGTTCAAATACCCACTCGAAGACCTTTCCCAATATCAACCCTCTCCCTCTGCTGCGCCTGCTCTACACTGTCCTATCATAATAAAGACAAAAAATGCCAAAAATAAATCTGGAAAGAAAAAAATTCAACCCTGTTACTGTTAATTCTTTTACCTTTTTGAAGTCATTATAGACTTTTCAAAGGACATTGTAGTTTCACCACAAGAATGTTAAATTAAACTAAAACTGTCAACCCTGTTGGCGGCGAAGGCCTAGTGGGCAGTGTGCTGTCATATAACGATTTTTGCATTACGGGCGTTCCGAGTTCCGGCTCGAGGACCTTTCCTGATACTACCCCCCCTCTCTCCCTCTCCCACTTTTCGCCTGTGCTACACTGTCCTATCGTAATAAAGACAAAACCCACCAAAAATAAATCTTAAAAGAAAACAAAATATCAGCCCTGTTTTGAAGTCATTATATACTTTTCAAAGAATGTTGTAGTTTCACCACAAAGACGTTTAAATTAAACTAAAAATCTCAACCCTGTTGGCACTGATAGTCCTCAGTTCAAATCCTGGATTGAGGACCTTCCCTATACTGCCCCCCTCTCTCTTTCCCCTACTTTGTGTCTGCTCCACACTGTCCTATCATAATAAAGGCAAAAAAATAAATCTTAAAAGAAAAAAATTTAACCCTGTTACTGTTAACTCTGTTATTATTTTGAAGTCATTTTGCTTGAACATATTTCAATTTCATTATCTTAAATTGGCACAATGCAATATATGAACATTTAATCATTAATCACATTATTTTTTTCTGACAAAATGCTTAAAATAAGTTTTATGTTAAAAGAAAAAATGTTAAAACAACCATTAAAACTTCCTTTTACTTACATGACAGTAATCTACAAACTGACATTTGTAGGCATACTAGATGTGCACACACATTTGCACAGACAGTATTGTTGTTCATGTACTCTATGTATTATGCATGTTATTTTCCAGAGGAAGCATGGGGAAATACATAGTCATCTGTGGTGAACCTTAGCAATGTTTAAAAAAAAAAAGACTACCCTCTAAGCAGGACCCATAAACATTTGGATAACATCTCCTGGTATATTTAGCCCATGTTGCCCAGCCAAGCAAGCATCTCTAGAACCTTTTGGGGTTTTTCGCAAACTAACTATTGGAAACAAATGCTACTGTAGGTTGAGGTTTCAAAAGAAATCTGATCCAGAGAGTGTCTTTACAGGTGGTTTTTACCCACAGCTGCTTTGAATTCTGAAGCCTTTCCAACCAAAATGTCACATCCCATCCTGTTGCCTCCCTCCATCAAGCTGCGAACGAAAAAAAAGTAAGTAGACTTGCTTGAGTAAGCATGAAAAGAGAGAATGTTTGCCATTATTTTCTTTTGGACTGCAATCTGGAGTGTAAAGTAATTAAAATCATTCAGAGTCTGAAAAAAAAAAAACAAGAGATAGACAGGGTTCATCTTGTAAGCTGTATGTGAATAGCAATGGTAATTTTCTTTTTATGCAAATTAGGTTTGCATTACCTGATTATACTTATTTGATTATGATTTTATTCATTTATAGTCATTTTATTCAGGTTACAGTACTTTATTTTATCGTTATTTTTTCAGTAATTCATGCTAGTTTTTACACATCCTTTTGTTTTTGTCATTTCATGAAAATATGCTCTAAATTTGATATTATTGTAATATTGTCACATTTGTTAATTTTACTCCTTCGCTGAATATAATGTATCTAATGTTAAAAAATAACTTTTTTGTTCACCCAAAATATGCAATGTAAACTTTAAAAAACGTAAAAATTTCCAAATTTTAAATACATGATTGATGTCAAGGTAAGTTTCCCATTAATAATCACTTTTGTTTGCATTTGTTTACATCCTTGAAATAATTTTTTCATCACTTTGTTTTCTTAAGGACTTTAATCATTTGCATTTATGTTGATTTTTATATTAAGTACGTCTTTCTGGATACGTTCGAACTTCATTAAAAAGTGAGCTTGTAACAAACATCTTACGTAGAATTATTATGCAGAACTTGTGTTTTCTTTTAATTTTTACAGCTTGTAAGGCAAAGGGGTAAGTTTATTGTTTGTGTGTTGCCATGTCATAAACATGTCAGATGTGATAATGTGATATTCTCGTTTCAAGTGTTATTACTCTGACGTGAATAGGAAAGCTTGTTTTTTTTTTTTCTAGCAGATTCATACAGAAAAACTAATTTAATCCATTGCGTTTACTCATGGTCTCATGTCCTCTGGAATGGCAAAGCACTCCTGAATGCCAACCGCTACGACCGAATCCTTTAGACGGCGTTCGCCTACGCATTAGAGCCCTCTGGACTTGGGCTCCCACCGTTTTCCAGTGCTGTAATGTTGTGCAGGTCCCTAGTAAATCAAAAACGCTACCAGATGCAGGCGTCCTCTGAGCTTTGCCTCCCCAACCTCACTGAATGAAATGCTCTGTTTTGGGGCCTTGATTTACGCGGCGAGCGTGCGACCACAGGCATTCCTGCATAAACCTGTGGCCTCGCTGCACGCCGAAGCAAAAGCCCGCGTCTGTCTGTACGTTCCCACGCTTTCCTCTGTACTGCATGCCAGCAGAGGCTGTACCGCTGGTCTCCGGTCATTACGAGAAGAAAGCCAGGCTGCGACGCAGGGAAGGCAGAAATTGTCGCTGCCTAGATGCTTTTCATTGGCTGATGACCTTGCGAGTCCTTCGTTGAGAAGAATATGGCTTTGAAATCACATTCAAAGTGGTTTGGAGTTGACGGCAACACAGCTGGAGATAGCCGAAGTTTGTACCGACAGACAAAATTACTTTGTATGTACTACAACTGACTTTATATATACTTAGAGGTGAAACATCTGTTTTGGACAAATTCCTTCGCCCAGGGAGAATGCTGGGAGCGAGCTGTTCTCGGCTCCATTTGTTGACAGCTTTTAACGCAAGAGAAGACATCCTGTGTTTCAAAAGTAGTTTGCTCTGACAGCAACAAAACAACAAAATGGCATGACCTGCCGCATCTGTAAAAACACCTCGTTTTTCTCTTCTAAATGACAAGTGCGGCATATCTAGGCATGAGGGTGGGGGGCATCATGTCGGACTGCTCTTGACATGGGCTTCTATCAGAGGGAGTGCTTAAAAATGAGGCATAGCCCCACCTCCACGTGGCAGGGCCAAAAAAAAGTGCGAGGATGCCGGCCTGGAGTTTTGTCGGCGATAAACAAGCAGACAGCATTCATTTTGAGGGAGAACGGCAAGGGAAACGGTTGCGGGAGGATGGAGCTGCCTTTTCCTGACAAACGGCTCGGCGTGTTCTTCTCCCAACTCTCTGCGAGTTGTGTTTTTTTTCCCAAACAACACCTGTCACACTGTTACTGTAAAGTCCAATTAACACAGTCGTCCTAGCCGCCCTCCTTTCCTCCCCCGCCTCCTCTCTACCTGTTCTTGTCAACCAGAGCTCAGGCTTTGTCTTAAGACCAGCCCACCAGGAATAAGGATAACGATAATGTGTTGGATCTTCAATGCAGGTGGTGATCAGTGAAGGATCACTGAAAAGTCAATTTCTTGGCATCAGTCGATTGTAGTTTGCTCAGTAGTTGTTGATCTGACAAACAGGTTTTTAAAATATTAACCAATAAAGCATTTTTGTTCAAATATTTGCATTTTACGACGAAAGAAACTACTATAGTAACTACGAACTATAAACTTCATTTGGGTATAGGGGCAGTTTAATCACACTTGTAATGTATGTATGTAAAATACATATTTTAATACATTTTCTAAGTAAAAATACTGACAACTGTAGTGTATAAAAAATGTTCAAGGTCCATTCTATGAACTGTGTGAGGTACAGCGATTTTGGATTTCAACTACAATTTTTATCACTCTTTATGACATTTTGAGGTGTTGAGTGTGAAATGCATGTAATATGCATTTATGCAAATACGTGAACATGGAAATTATTCCTTGAATTCATTTAAAGGCCAACATTTGCATACAGAGTCATAATTAACTATTTACAACTTCGATCCCAATGAGCATACTGAATGTGAATATTTCTCGCGACGGTCCACCAACCCCCTTTCCAATTAAGTATGCTGCATGAAATCTCTTCCACCGCGACAGAGCCTCGGACTCCCTGTGTTTGTTTGAAATGATCCGGAGAGTGCAAAGTTTGGAGGCGAGGCACCAGAATTGACTCTGAGCGCCTAACCTTTCCGGCAATTTCCCTTGTGTGCGTGCGAGAACGGGTAAAAAGTTGCCCTGATTAGTTTACAGTTTGCTCAAAAATCAGCATAATAAAGCATTTGAATAGGATGAAGAGATCTAACATCCTCTGCTTGTTTACGATCGCTCGGCGGAGATGCCACGTCGCCTCCTCTCTGACCCTGAGGCACGGAGTCACTTATTGCACTGCGTTTCCATCCTGCGCTCCCATTTCGCCGGCAACCAGCAGCGCAGGAGTTCCCGATGGAGGCCGGATAGAGCGTAGCCCCTCCAGGCAGTCCTGGGGTGCAGTTACCCCCGGCATGTGCCTCTGCATGGTAATGAAGACGGGATGCACCACCATGAAGTAGACGGAGGAGCGAGGCTACTCACCAAGGACTGACCCGTGGTTCAGAGGACAGGAGACTGGCGCAGTGGGAGAGCCCCTTCGCTCGCTGATCAGAGGAACTGCGCCTTGGATGCGACGCTGAAGGCAGCGCTGAAAAAAAAAACAAAAAACAACTGATTAGATGTTGCTGTCGCCCATGCAGTGCGCTGGAAAGCCTTTTTCTTATTCTGGGGCTTGTTTGTTTCTTGCCCCCTCTAAGCCTTTTGTCATCCTCAGACAGCGACGGATGCAAGTTCTCTGTGGTGTGGGGCTTTGCTCGTAATTAGCTGAAAGTTCTCAGAGACTTGACAGGAAGAAAGTGTGGCAGAAGCTCAGAACGTTCGCTTGTTTATTGTTTCGTTTTTTTGCCCCCAAAATCTTTCTCTGAATAAATCAAAAACTCTTTCACTCCAAGACTTTAAGACTGAATTTGAACTCTTTATTTCATCAGGAGCGTAGAGTTTTATGGTTAGTTACAGTATCAAAAGTGTGTAAACTGAGCAGTCCTTTTCGGTCCAGAAAACAAACTTTTCTCACAAGAAGTTTCGGTGCACTACTCCACACATTTGATTACGACAGTATTTCCTACATTTCACACAGCTTACATGCAAAACAGGGATATCATTTATAGATTCTGAAGTGTCTTGGTTATACAAAGATCCTGAGCTGTCAGATGTGTTCATCTCGTCTCGACTTTGTTCGGAATTAACGAGTAAAACAAAGTGAGCTTTATATCATTGCTCTTTGGATATGAACCAAGTCCTTGCCCTATAACTAAACTTGCCTGCTTTTATTAGAGGATACTCAGAACTGATGCAATATGCTGGTCTTTATGAGTCTATCCTAAAGCGCCCAGTGAGGGATAAACTTCTCTTCCCCGAATCCAGATCTTGAAGGCAAAAGTGCTTCCATATTTATAGTCAAGGGTAAGTTTTAACTCCTCTAAGGCCACCCTAAGCAGCTTTATGTCAAAATAACAACATTCATTCTCGTGCCCAATAACGCAAGGGAATGTCAACACGCATTACTTGCAAAAGAATTCTGACGTTTCCGCAACCGAGGGCTCTAATACTGCTTAAATAGGCACGGGTGTTAAACTTCCTTACACTTTTGGTGTTACAGAATAGACTACCCAGGGTCTAGAAGGTGCTTCAGGCATGGACATCAAGAGAAGAAAGGGCAGACCTCACCGCGAATGTGTGATATTATGGCCAGGCTCGCCTACCAATAGAGGCCAGCCCATACCCCGACAGTGCAACCTCCCGCCACAAAGGATGGTCCTGCCGCAGCTTTCCGGCCCCATTAGCACCCGAGCGTCAAGGCAAAGCTCCAGAACCTCATTCATTATTCATCGGTGCGCAGGCAGAGGCCCTGATAAATTCTTGCTTTAAGTGACAATGAGTGACAGAGCCTGGGGTTTTTTATGGCCATCCCCTCCCTGCCGCCAGTGGCGCGCTGGCCAAAGGTCCAGCCTGATCCTCCGCTAATGACCGGCATGATGTATGTGCAGCGAAGCGGAGGCTGACACCGGTGCTCTACCGTCCCGCTCCCCCGGTCCCACACCGGGGGTAAGCTCCATCCCATCCCGGGAGCTCAGCAGGCCACGGAAACTCCTCATTAGCTGGGACGCACAGGGTTAACCTGGAGGGAAGATGGTAAGGTAAACGAATGGAGGGTGAATGTGGGGTTTTGGTCCTGGTGGTGGGACAGTCAACTAATTTCATATCATCTTGCCCTGAGATTGCAATGCACACATGGACCACCTACCCTTACTTTCGGTGGACATCAAGTTCCTAATGAGTCCCAGCAAATGCCATTTATTGTTCAGTAATGCATGACCTCAACGTTAATATGTAGGTAGGACTGTCATTGTTTTTCCTGTGTTTTTCTGTAGAAATTTTTTGGCATCTGTAACAATACGGTGAGTATCGACTTGCTCTGGGTTTGGTATTGAAACTTCAAAGGCATTTCAACATTTTATTCTATTTTAACTTTCAGCTGGAGAAGGGAGGGGTCCTTAGCCTCTGTTTGTATCCGTACGTCTCCAGTGATATCGATTGAATTGGATTTTAACCCCTCTTCTTTGCGCTGCACTGAAGACAAATGCTTTCAGTGGAACAAAGGCTGCATACTGTGTGTGGCTAGCTTTTGAGAGCCAAATCTCTGGGGTGCAGCCAATGTATCTTTCCAAAAAAAGATATTTCTCCTGGGAATGCTTTGCCATTCCAAGTTTCTGATGTAGGCCTTGCTTCTTATTATTGTCCTTATTGTAATGATGTCGTTAAATAGATGTTTTAATACGTGAACTTGTTTCCTAGTCTATCTAATAGGGAAAATACTCAAGGCCAGACATTAAAAACTCTGTTGGGTCATAAGGTGGTTTTATTATGAGATATGAAAGTTAAACCAAACGTGATGTAGTTTACTTTCCAAGTACAAAGAATTCCCATTTATTGTTTCACGTGCAAAAGCTAATGTATGTTAGCTTTAGCTATTACAAAGAACAAACACGTTCATTTATTCAGTCTTTAGCAGCAGCTCATTAGGTCGGTGTCTCTCTTTCATCTCTGATATGTCATCCAGTCAGGAGAATTCTATTACCAAATCCCTCGGGCAGCCAGGGAATGTTCTCCCAGAACCTCGCTTATTTTGTTAGCACTATTGTCTCACTCAGATTAGCAAGCTAACAAACATTTTAATACAACAAGCAAAATTGTACAATAATACAAAATCAAAGAATTTGAAATGCTGCCAAGGAATTTCATCTTCTTGATTCTGATTGGTTGACGAAAGTTCTTGGCTAATCAGAACTTTTTAACAATCACTAAAAGGCATATCTACTTGATGTAGATAAAGTAAGAATAATGTGTGTATGTTGTACTATACGCTTGCTTTTGACTGACACATTCCACCTTTACTAGAGCAAGAAATGGGGAAGAACTGAATGAGTGGAGCTGCCTTGTCTGAAGAAACAGAAGATGAATACCTCTGGAGAGTCCGATAGCATACCTGCTGTTTGCTGTTTGGTCAGGAATATTATAGTGCAGCCCAGGAGAGCGCAATAGTATGTATATATTTAAAAATAGATGTATACATCAAAGTGCATTCGAGATGTTTGGTATCCCTTGTGGTATATTCTTTGCCTCTCATTCTTTTTCACATCCAATTGCTCTTTCTCCATTTCTTTGGTCCTAGAAGAACAAGAAGTTGATGCCTGAATGCTTTGTTGCATTGGTGCATCTTGATTAGGGCCACACGTGAATAAGGTTTGTTGTTGTGCAGGGGATGATGGAGTTGACATGAATGTATCCTTTGATCTGGAATTTTAATGACCACCTCTAGCTCTGTTTGAATGGTTTTCTAAGGTATGCCAACAATGAGGTACTCTTGGTTTCCATGTACTGGTCAGCTATGTTTGTCCTAATCATCATCTGTGGCGTTTGTGGTGCTGTCACCACGTGTTACAGATGTGTTAACGTTGTACCGAGGAACTCTCCAGCTGATTGGACATTTCCTGGCCCTCAAAACCATGCCATGGCTACCTGCTTAAAAAATTAAACTCATTTTAGAGATACACAAGGCGATTCTCATTCCCTTGGGAACCAGTAACAATGTCAGTGTTATCCATCTATCTATGAACGACAGCATCTTTGCAACACAATGTTAGATGTTCGAAAGCTGTAGCTGTAGTTTATCCCCATCCTGTCATCAAATCAACACGTTTTCATTTATCAGCTGTTTCTATTTACCACCTGCCTATTTGTGTATATGAAGTGTAATTTACCCATCTCAAAATGTGTAAGGAGATCTGTATACATAATGACACTTTGACAGGTCTGTATTAGTTTTTATCCATTTCATGGCACGTAGCCAGTCAGAGGACAGAGGAAGGTGTTTTAATGGCTCTTTATCATCACATCCACCCTGATGGGAAACAGCGAAAGTTCATATTTGTAATGTCGCATTTATACCCCTCTGACTGTGCGTGTGCAGGTGGAACAGGATAAAGACCAACACATCACACACAGCCCTGTGCCCTCTGGTGCATCATGGGAGAGGAGAGGGGCTTCGGGGCGCAACTCCGTCGCTTTAGGCTGTCCTTGTTAGGAAGCTGTCAGTCAAAAAGAGGACCTGGCGAACTTGGCTCACCATGTTGTAACCTTCGGGAAGCGAGAGCTCGAGGAACATACAGTATGGTGTGTGTATATATAAACAGTATTTACTGAAGAAACTGATTTAAGCCCAGCCCTGCTGCACTGATAATCACAGGCCTCGGAACGGGAAAATGTGTCTGATGATCTTTTTGAAGGGCGGATGAGGGGGTTCATGCAGATATGAAATGCAGATTAAAAAAACACAGGTCACCCTCAGTGGCAGAGGCAAAATTAGATGAAGTAAGTCAATAGAGACAGGCATGGATGCACACTGCCATCCAGTGGTGGAGAGCTGGAACTTTACTCTATCATCTAGGTTTTTTAATACCTGGTATTAAGATTTTGAGGGTCACTTTCTAGGTTCATGTTTTATTGCAGTTGAATTTATTAAATGCAAAGTAAATTCTTAAATTGCAAATGGAAGACAGAAAAAGTTATACTAAAGACATTTTATGTGTGTATGCACAGTTGAGGTCAAAAGTTTACATACACCTTGCAGAATCTGCAGAATGTTAATTATTTCATACAAAATCCTTCAGGTCCCACATATTGGTTTTTCATAATTTTTGTGTATTTTAACTCTTTCCAACAATGACTGTATGTTTTTTAGATGCATTTTTTTCACACTGAGGACAACTGAGGGACTCATATGCAAATATTACAAGAAAGTTCAAATGCTCACTGATGCTCCAGAAGGAAAAACAATGCATTATGAGCAAGGGATGTAAACTTTTGAACAAAATCGAGATGTGTACATCTTTCATATTTTGCCTACATATCATATGTTTTCATTTAGTACTGCCCTTCAGAAGCTACAGAAGATACTTACATATTTCCCAGAAGACAAAATAAGTTCTATTTACCCTGATCTTCAAATTCAAAAAGTTTTCAAACCCTGGATCTTAATGCATTGTTTCCTTTCGGAGCATCATTGGGTGTTTGAACCTTCCAAATCATCCCTCTGTTGTCTTTAGTGTGAAAAGACGGATCTCAAAATCATGCAGTCATCGTTGGAAAGGGTTCGAATACACAAAAATGCTAAAAAACCAAAGAATTTGTGGGACCTGAAGGATTTGTCTGAAGAACAGCGGGCGGTTTAACTGTTCAGGACAAACAAGTGACTCGAACAACTATCACTAAAAAAAAACAGGCGTGGATTATTCGGGTAACAACACAGTATTAAGAATCAAGTGTATGTAAACTTTTGAACAAGGGTCATTTTTTTTAATAAATTCAGCTGTTATTTTCTCTTGTGGACTATATGGACAATAACGTGCATTTTGTATGATCCCTCTTATTTTGCTAAAAAAATTAACATTTTGCAGATTCTGCAAGGTGTATGTAAACTTTTGAAATCAACTGTATGTACTTAATAGTTTAAAACGCTTGTTTTAGCTTAGTGGTTGATTGACAGGTTACAGGCTATATTTAACGTTGTATGGGACGTGTCAGCACAGATACCGCCTACAAATGCTCATATATATTGTTAATGTTACATTAAATTGTGTATATTTGTCCAGTGCACAATTATTTTTATAGGGACATTTTCTGTTTTTGACAGTATCTGCAGAGTAGATTACATGCCTGTTCTGTTTCTCTGTTCTGTTGCAAAAAGCAAACAAATATAACTTCGAAGTGGTGTCATGTGACATCGTGGATTGCCTGAAATGGATACTAGGTGTGAACATAAAAGGTGCGCTGAAAATGTCATCGGTATAGTTAGAAACAGCTGTCCACACGGAGGAACTTTTGCTCTTACCAAACATTATTTTGTGCAAGGAAGTGAAACAACTCCTGTCCTCACGTCTCCGTTCTTGTAAACGCACAAACTTGAGTTTCTTTGAAAGAAAGAAAAAAAAAAAAAAAAAAAAACCTCACTGAATGCCAATCACCGTCAAGACATTTAGAATATAAATAATGTTGCAGAAAACTGAAGGGTTCTGCACTCCAAGTCCAATTCCATGCCAGCTGAGCTACCAAGCAAGCTTATTACGCACAGAAAACAAAACATATGGAGTTGTAATCATAGCTGTGTATGAAAATGATTACAAAATTGCTCACTGTTTTACCGTCTTTAGTGTTCATTTGTGACCACAATTTGCCTCATGCAGTGCAACACATCTCCTTCGCATAGAGTTGATCAGGTTGTTGATTGTGGCCTGTGAAATGTTGGTCCACTCCTCTTCAATGGCTGTGCAAAGTTGCTGGATATTTGCAGGAACTGGAACACGCTGTCGTATACGCTGATCCAGAGTATCCTAAACATGCTCAATGGGTGACATGTCGAGTGAGTATGCTGGCCATGCAAGAACTGGGATGTTTTCAGCTTCCAGGAATTGTGTACAGATCCTTGCAACATGGGGCAGTGCATTATCATGCTGCAACATGAGGTGATGGTCGTAGATGAATGGCACAACAGTGGGCCTCAGGATCTCGTCACGGTATCTCTGTGCATTCAAAATGCCATCAATAAAATGCACCTGTGTTCGTTGTCCATAACATACGCCTGCCCATACCATAACCCCACCACCACCATGGGCCACTCGATCCAAAACATTGACATCAGCAAACCGCTCACCCACATGATGCCATGCACGCTGTCTGCCATCTGCCCTGTACAGTGAAAACCGGGATTCATCCGTGAAGAGAACACCTCTCCAAAGTCAGGTACGACGACGAACTGCAGTCAGGTCGAGACCCCGATGCAGATGAGCTTCCCTGAGACGGTTTCTGACAGTTTGTACAGAAATTCTTTGGTTATGCAAACCGATTGTTGCAGCAGCTGTCTGGTTGGCTGGTCTCAGGCGATCTTGGAGGTAAAGATGCTGGATGTGAAGGTCCTGGGCTGGTGTGGTTACACGTGGTCTGCGGTTGTGAGGCCAGTTGGATGTACTTCCAAATTCTCTGAAACGCCTTTGGAGACAGCTTATGGTAGAGAAATTAACATTCAATTCACGGGCAACAGCTCTGTTGGACATTCCTGCAGTCAGCATGGCAATTGCACGTTCCCGCCAAACTTGCGACGTCTGTGGCATTGTGCTGCACATTTTAGAGTGGCCTTTTATTGTGGCCAGCCTAAGGCACACCTGTGCAATAATCATGCTGTCTAATCAGCATCTTGATACTTGATCAGCATCTTGATACCACCACACTTGTGAGGTGGATGGATTATCTCGGCAAAGGAGAAGTGCTCACTAACACAGATTTGTGAACAGTATTTGAGAGAAATAGGCCTTTTGTATACATAGAAAATGTCTTAGATCTTTAAATTCAGCTCATGAAAAATGAGGGCAAAAACAAGAGTGTTTTAATTTTGGCCAGTGTATTTCGCATCTTGCAAAAAAGTTCCTACGGGTACATTTTCATCATGAGACAAGATAGAATGAAGTACTATGTAATACATTCTTTCATTATATGCAACGTTTTGTTTTGTTTCTCCATTCACCATAAAGGGGGATCTAAAAATGTTTAAAGCGCGTGTTTCACACCATGCCGTGACCTCCATTCTCCACATGGCCTCATAATGACACCAGATGGCTTTGGTAGGTAAGAAATGAACCTTACATTTAATAAAAGCCAGAAAAAGATCTGACAACATAAAGATGTCCTCATAAGAAACCACTGCCTGTGGGAACAAATAGCTGTTTAAACTAACATCTGAATGTTTTTACTTTCTACGGTGTAAATCCAGCAATTTCACCATGGAGAAGCAGAGTAAAGAGGAAGAGTGCATAGATTGTGTAATTTAGTGCTGAAGTCAGTGTTTCTCAGGCCTGCTCCTCTTGCTCATGTTAGGTCACGTCTTCATTTTCACATGCTTAAATACTTGGTAGATTAAAAATAGTGGTTTCATCAGACAGATTGACACGAATAACCAAGCTTACGTGCCGTAGATCACCAGCTGACCATGAGATATGAAAGAGAAATGGGTCTATAGCTAAGTGTTAACCTCACTCATAATAAACTTACGTCTTTTGACTGTATAGTAAGAGATGGTATGCTTAAATGTGCATGTGTACTTTTTAAATCTTGCATATGAAACAATATTAATTAAATAAAAGGCCACTAAAGTGCACTAAAAAAATAATACTTTAATAACTTGAGTATACTTTTTAAAAGTTTTAACTCACTAGCCATGTAGTTGTGTCCTGATAAGCGCTTGTCATCAAAGTTGTAAACACGATGGCTTCTTTCATGAGGGGGTTTGGCATCACGGCATCTTTGTTTCCAGGTGGAACGTAACAGAACGTGACACTCCACTTCAGGAAATCCTTCAGTCCGATGACTGTGTGCCGTATGCATCAGACGTTCATCCAACGATCTCCATGATGATGTCCAAGGCAGAGACTAATCAAGGGGTGACTTGTGCGAATTTGAGGCAGCCAGGTATCCCACAATGCATTTCTGTAGTTAAGTTTCTGTAATGTAGTTTTAAGAGTTTTTTTCGGGTGAGAATGTAGATGTTTAAAACTCAGACATGCGGTTAATCTTGCATGCCATACAGCACAGAATTGGGATGCAGCCATCGATAGCACACGGCGCTATGCCCCTGAGATGTTTATGTAAGCAGGCGGTACAGCATCATGTGGACCAGTGCCAGACAGCCACAAAACATGAGAAATATGGTTGCAAGTGCAACAAAGATTTTTTTCAGGTCATAGGGCTGGTTTTGTCCTGAAGCAGTCCCATGAAAGGTGGTGGAGTAGGTCGAAAAGGTCAGAGAAAAACAGGAAATGTAACCAGCAGGATTAATTAGTACATGTGTCCACACACAGGTAACAGCATTCAGCCCCAGTCAGACCGAAAACACCCATCAAATCTGCATATTGATCAAGTGGCATTTAGCTTAGCATAATATAAGTGTGCTAAATGCAGCCTTGAATGAGAAAATAGTTATTCTCTAAGTCTGCAAGATGTCTTTTAAAGATCGCTTTATCTGGAAAGCATCTGCTGTGTATAAACATATGATGAACATCTTTAAGATGTCAGTTTTACATACATTCTAAATCATAAACATCTTAAAGGAGTAGTTCACTTCCAGAACAACAATTTACAGATAATGTACTCACTCCCTTGTCATCCAAGATGTTCATGTCTTTCTTTCTTTGGTCATAAAGAAATTGTGTTTTTTGAGGAAAACATTTCAGCATTTTTCTCCATATAATGGACTGCTATGGTGCCCCGAGTTTGAACTTCCAAAACGCAGTTTAAATGCGAAACAATCTGTTATTTTCATTTAAAAAATACAATTTAAATACTTTTTAATCTTAAACGCTCGTCTTGTCTTGCTCTCCCTGAACTCTGTGTATTCTGGCTCAAGACAGTTAGGGTATGTCGTAAAACTATAATCGTATTTTCTCCCTCAACTTCAAAAATCATTTCAAAATCATCCTACATCGTTGCAGAAGTTCTGACACAGTCTTTGCAAAGTGAACATGCAAAGAAGATCAAACACCCTTAACAAAAAAGGTAAAACTGTGATATAGGATGATTTTGAAGTTGAGGGAGAAAATACGATCAGAGTTTTTCAACATACCCTAACGGTCTTGAGACAGAATACACAGAGTTCAGGGAGAGCAAGACAAGCATTTGACACTAAAAAGTATATCAGTTGTATTATTTTTATGAAAATAACCGATTGTTTCGCTAGATAAGACCCTTCTTCCTCGGCTGGGATTTTTTTTACAGCCGCATTTGGGATCGTTTGAAGCTGCATTTAAACTGCACTTTGGAAGTTCAAACTTGGGGCCCCATAGCAGTCCATTATATGGAATACGACTGAAGAAAGAAAGACATGAACATCTTGGTCTGTTTGATGTCTAACAGGAAATGTCCTAGAGACTAATTGCTGACGAGCAAACACTAAAAAAATATGTCTTCCAGATTTAAACACATAAAATAGTTAATAGAATAACTAGCTGATTAGTCTGCTTGTTGTGCTTGTACAAAATTGCCAATGTGGTTTTGAGAGCGAGAACAGACTTTCGGAAGTGGTTGATCACCCTTTGAGACAGCCAACTACCCACCACCTGCTATTTATGTAAGTACGATGTCTGGTTGAGGTTTTATACTTAGTTTTACTACAACTACAAATTTAAGAATTTGTTGATCCTACATCCAGACATGATATAGTGCGAAAGTATTCATACCCCTTCATTTGTTTTTTTTTTCACGTTTTTATGTTGCAGCCTTATGTTAACCTGTTTTAAATTAGTCTACACTCCATGCACCATAATGACAAAGCAATAACAGAATTGTCACAAAACATAAAAATATAACACTGAAATAAGTACTTTGCAGAAGTATTCATAGCCTTAACTCAGTACTTAGCTGAAGCACCTTTACAGCCTCAAGTCTTTTTGGGTATGATGTGACAAGATTTGCACATCAACATTTGGCAATTATCTGCAATTCATCTCTTCATCTCTTCATGTCTCAAGCTCTGTCAGCTTGGATGGGGTCTGGCAGACATTTTAAGGTTTCTCCATAAATGTTTGATTGGGTTCAAGCCCAGGCTGTGGCTGGGCCACTCAGTGGCATTCGTAGAATTGTCTATAAGCCACTCTTGCTGTGTGCTTAGGGTCATTGCCCAGTTGGTAGTGAATCTTCTGCAATCCTGTCTCTGAGCTGTACAGGCATATGCATTTGCTCTGATATGCAGCTGTTAGATCTTTTGTGTGTGTGCCTTTCCAGATCATACCTCTTCAATTGAATTTGCCACAGGTTAACTTCACTCATAGTGTAGTAACATCTACAAGCAATATGAATGCTCCTTAACTAAATGTCCCAGAAAAGGGTATGAATACTTATGCAATGGAATCATTTACGTTTTTTTATTTTTAATAAATTTCCAAAGATGTTTAGAACCTGTATTTAAAGATGTTAAAAACCTTTTTGCTTTGCCATTATGGTGAATAGAGTTTAGATTGATGTGGAAAAAAGTAGTTTAAAGCAGTTTAACATAAGGCAGCAACATAACATGAAAAAATACTGTATCATATGGAAAACTAAAGTAGAAGGACATGTACTCAGCATTCAAGGTGTTTCTACAGTTTATTGCAACTATTACAGAAGGTTCAAACACTCACTGATGTTCAAAAAGGAAACACTAAGAAAAGTTTTCACCGATGCGAAAACGTACAATTGATGCGAAAACGTACAATTTTGACGTATTTCAACGTTTAAAACGTACAAATCGCTACGTATTTTTAGCTAAAAAACGTAAAATACTTATGTATCTTTTTACAAGATATTTGTATCAGTGCCTTTTTATCATTTTAACACGTGATTTAGGTTTTTAGCCCACTTAATCTACCCCCAAACCTAAACCTACCCATTTTATAGCAAATATGCATTTATAGAAAATGTTATAAATAAGCGATTTAGATTTTTAGCCCCCTTAACCTAGCCCTAAACCTAAACCTACCCATTTTATAGCGAATATGCATTTTTATTATTTTATCAATAAACGATTTAGATTTTTAGACCCGTTAACCCACCCCAAAACCTATATCTACCCATTTTATAGCGAATATAAAAGGATATAAAACGTAACTGACCAAAATATGCAGGGAAATTACCACTTTATTACCAATATAGAATAAAATTATTTTTTATAGTGTGACAGACGAAACATGACAGACAAATAAGTGCAATCGCAATCATTTATTTATTGCAAAAATGTCAAACGCAGTACCAATAAGCAGTCCAAATGACGTTGCAGTCCTCTCTGGTGGAATACGGAAGGTTCGTGTGAGATGCAGATCAGAATTTAAATTGTTAATCGCTGAAAATGTTATCCAGATTATTTTCCCTCCGTGAAGGCGCACGCGCGCATCATTCAAAACACACCTCACCAGAAACACTGCATGTCATAATCTGTGACGAATGCAGGCGAGAGCCAATCAGCGTTCGATTTTCCTGCCGTAAAACCTGTAGTTTCCTGATGCGGCACTATTTGAATTCGAAAAATGCACTTCAGCGCGGGTTTATTGCTGTTGCCTACGATCGCTGGATTCGCTGATCGGGATGGAGATGAAGATCACCGGATAAAGGCTTGAATTTGGGTCCGTTCTTCGAATCGCATGGATTCTTAAAATCTGGATTACAGCGCACAAATAAAATAGTTTTATTTTGTAATTATGATGCCTGTTCGGTGTATTTTATGATTCTATTGTTAGTCACAGCATGTTGGAGAAACACCTTTTGTGTCCCATCACGTTAATATTACATGAATGGTTAAACGATTGCAGAAATGTTATTTATTTTAAGGGTTTAAAGTGTAGTCTTGTTTGTTAGAATAGTTGCATGAGTCTCTCAGTCTCGGTGTAAAAAGATGGATCTCAAAATCATAGTTATTGTTGAAAAAAAAAAGGGTTGAAACTTCAAATACACACACACACACACACACACACACACACACACACACACAAAATTTGTGGGACCTGAAGAATTTTTCTGAAGAACAGCAGGCAGTTTAACTGTTCAGGATAAACAAGGGACTCAAGACCGACTATCACTAAACAAAAAACACAGCTGTGGATCATTCAGGTAACAAAACAGTATTAAGAATCATTGAACAGGGTCATTTTTAAAAATCAATTATTATTGTATTATTTTTGTATTATCATTGTATTATTATTATAATTATTTTATCTTGTAGTCTATATGTAAACATATTTTATGTTAAATATCTTGTTTAGGTCGGTACTAAATAAAAAAATCACATGCATTTTGTATGATCCCTCTTATTTCGGTCAAATAATTAACATTAGCAGATCCTACAAGGTGCATGTAAACGTTTGACTTCAGTTGTACTCTACAGAATGCATGGTGATTGAACAATACTCAAAAGTTCAATCATATGCTGATAGAAATCACATGCATAATTTTTTCTAAGTCTTTAAAAACTATATCTTATCACACCCCTTAAAAGCAGCAGACAGACTGACAATTTTAAAAGACAAGAAACAGATCTTAACAAAGTTGGCTGAACACTTTTTAGTTCTCATTAACAAACGTTCGGCAACTGATTGTTCCATCCTGAAGAAGCTACCAAATGTTTTTGTTTCCATTAAATTTCTTATTATGGATAAATCTTTATGTTCATATAAACGTTGATCAACTGAGACTTAAACGGAGCAAAATTTCACAGACATTTGATGAACAGAATTAGAATAATGAGTCCCTGAACATAGCAGTGGTCGCTATCAAAAGTAGCAGTCAGTAAATATTTAGTGTGTCCAACAGCGGCTTTAACTACTACAGTGCATCTTAATGGACTGAAAAGCACTTTCAAGTTGTCAGACATATCTGGGGGTACATATGTTCACATGTGGTCTTAACTGTCCCTCCTGTCTCGCTGTAGCATTGTTTTAGGCCTCTTACATTACAGACATTACAGTTTATGGCTGTGGCCACATCTGCAGTCCTCATGCCTTTGCAGCAGGAGTTTTTTAAGTTGAGCTATGTATGGGTCACATGGTCATTGCATTTGGTGGACATGACAGTACTAGATGGCATAGTTTAAAATAAACTTCCTGGTAAGAGAAGGCATTAATGCAAAGGTGAGTGTCTGTGAGTATCTTTGAAGCTCTGTTTGAAGCCTTGGATATGGCGAGATTTTCTGAACTAGGACCCTTAGTTTTGATCCTGTGCTGGGTCTTATGTAAGTACAAAAATTATCCTAAAGATTTACCTGTGTTTGTGTGTGTGCGCATGCATGCATGTATGTATTTTGTAATAAAATGTAATTTCTACATAATTTACTTTTTTTATATATATATATATATATATATATATATATATATATATATACACTACCGTTCAAAAGTTTGGGGTCAGTACATTTTTATTGTTTCTTTTTTTTTTGTTTGTTTAAGAAATTAATACTTTTATTCACCAAGGATGTATTAAGTTAATAATTAAAAGTTTATTAAAAGTTAATAATAAATAATTTACATTGTTATAAAATATTTATATTTTGAATAAACACTGTACTTTTTAAACTTGTTATTCATGAAAGAATCCTGAAAAAAAAAATCACAGGTTCCAAAAAATATTTGGCAGCACAACTGTTGATATTATCAACACTGATCATTCTAATAATAAATCCGCATATTAGAATGATTTCTGAAGGATCATGTGACACTTAAGACTGGAGTAACAGCTGATAAAAATTCAGCTTTTCATCACAGGAATAAATTCTATTTTAAAGTATGTTAAAATAAAAACATTATTTTATATTGTAAAAACATTTTGCAATATTACTGTTTTTTTTTCTATATTTTTAATCAAATAAATGCAGCCTTGATGAGCATAAGAGACTTCTTTAAAGACTATTACAAGTCTTACTGACCCCAAACTTTTGAACGGTAGTGTATATGTATATATATATGTGATCCTGGACCACAAAATCACTCTTAAGTAGCACGGGTATATTTATAGTAATAGCCAACAATACACTGTATTGGTCAAAATTACTGACTTTTCTTTTGTGCCAAAAATCATTAGGATATTAAGTTAAGATCAAGTTACGTCAAGATATTTAGTACATTTCCTACCATAAATATATCAAAACTTTTTGATTAGTAATATGCATAGCTAAGAACTACATTTGGACAACTTTAAAGACGGTCTTTTCAATATATATTTTTTTTTTTTTGCAGATTTTCAAATAGTTGTATCTCGGCCAAATATTTTCCTATCCTAACAAACCATACATTAATGGAAGATTATTTTATCAAAGCTTATTTATTCAGCTTTAAAAACTGAACCTTATGACTGGTTTTGTGGTCATCTGCTTTATTTGTGTTATTTTGTGTCTAATTGTGTGAATTAATTGTTTACATAACTTATAGAAGGTCATTTTTAGTGGTGTATATTCATTAATATTTTGGTCCAGTTTCTGTGTTGTGTGTTACATCTCTCTGAATTGTAATGTATTTAGTTTATTTAATTTTATTTACCTTTAATTGTCATCAGTTTAAGTATTGAATTTCAGTTAGTGAATTTTGACTGGGATGTCAATGAGGATTACATCTTATTGTGTACATATTTTGCCGCTTGAGCCCTCAGTTTATTTGAAGCATTTTTATTTTTAATTATTGGCAGTATTATTGTTCCACAGAGAATCATTGTCAATCTTAATGAGTATTAACTAAAGTTTGTATTAACTAAAAAAAAAATCCACTAAGAATGAAAAATTGTGACCATTACGTAAAAGGTATATTCTACTTGTATTTTAATTGATAAATAATAATAATAATAAAAAAAAATAGAAGATTAAAAATGTAGAGATTTGTATACATTAATTTTATTTGGCACTTTTTTCAACTTTTACTGCCCATACTGTTGACATTTTTGTGTTGTTGTTGATGTTTTGGTGCAAATTTAGCTGTCATGTGCTAATACTAATGCAATAGTTAATAAATTTAAGTTTGGCATCAATACTTCTGACATCTGTCAAGTAAGACAGCGGCTTCATCAAAATAGCTGTAATTTGAAAGTGCACGACTTGGTAGAAGAAAGTTTTTTGCTTTTGTATAAATTTGTAGTTGTAAATGTACACTTCTGAACAAGACACAAACCCAGAAGGACCAGGAAATAGTCGTGTCCTCTTTGACAGTCAGTAAAAATGTAGGAGATGATGAAAAAGAGAAATCTTTTTAAAATGTAGTTAAAAACATGTTGCAAAAGTAAAAAAAAAAGTTTTTAAAACCATTTTGAAAATTAAAACAAATGTTTTTATACAGTACTATGTAAATATGTCAATAATTCACAATTATCAAGCAGTTTTTTTAACATTATCATCCCATGTCTTTTACTGTTGACACTGAAGGTTGTGCGACCCAATCAAACTTTGTTGTTTTGGTGCAAATGTTCTCTCATTTAAAATAGCTCACTAATATTGATAAAATAGTTTATAAGAAGTTTATTGGAAGTGTTTGACTTGCTAGTTGTTTCCTGTACCGGACTATCTAAAAACCACAAGCCCCTCACCCTCACTCACTTCTAACCCAGACACAAACCTAAAAGAAAAAAAGTAAAGGCCATGCTCTGTACATGCTAATGAGGGTTTGGTCAAATAAAATGTGGTATCGCATAAACGAAAAGTAGAACGTTGAAGAGATGGAAAAAAACGAATGGTTTCTCACGCTCTTTCGCGGCAGTCAGTGAAAAGTAAGAATGTACGAAATGGTGAAAAGTGGAAAATCTAATTTACAAAATCCAATTTAATACACATGAAAATGTATTATCACTTTTAAACCTAACCTTAAGACAGCTTTCATGAATTAATGCACATTTTCAATATTTCATTCATGTCTTTTATTGTTGACATCGAAGGTTGTGCACCCACCCTTTATGGTGTTTTGGAGCATATTCATCCATTCTTGATGAATAAAAACATCAATTTCATTACTATTTGTTACCCTGGACAACACATTTTTCGAAATTGAGATTTATACATCATCTGAAAGCTGAATAAATAAGCTTGTTTGTTAGGATTTGGCAGAGATACAACTATTTGAAAATCTGAAAGCTGAGGGTGCAAAAAAATCTAAATGTTGAGAAAATCGCCTTTAAAGTTTTCCAAATGAAGTTCTTAGCAATGCATATTACTAATCAAAAATTAATGTTTGATATAAGTCCCGACAATTCACAAAAACAAACGTGTGTGTGTGTGTGTGAGTGAAATCGCAATTTCTGTAATTTAGCTTTTTGTGGTTAGTGCTGCATTTGGTTTGTTATACAAAAGATAGAAAATGTGTCAGCCTTATGCATATAAACCTTTTGGATCCAGTTAAAACTCTTTGATTACGTCACTTAGATGGCAGTTCTGCTGAGCAATTCAACCCCACCACGCAACCCAAAATTCCTGCCACTGACTCACCTGACAAACCGTGACAACACGCATCACCACAGCAGACACACACTCCAGCATTATCGCTCTCCGCTCTATCAATCTGTCCCAATCGTGACCTCTGACCTCCATCCTTCCTTCATGCTACACTGCAAGCTCTCCTTCAAAATCACGTCATCAGTGGGTTAGTTGTGTCAACAGCAGTTTTATTTTGTAATGTAGCTAATCTTAATATAGTAGAAGTGTTTTCTCATGAAGTTTGCTGAAGACATGAATTATACAGTACTTAAATAGTTCTGTTTTGTGAGGTAATGTGAGTAAGTAGCAGCACATTGTGCAGTAATTTTAGTCTAATCATCATAATACATGAAATAATGAAAAGTTCAGTTGCTCAATGTCATTCTGATGAAGTTAATAAAGTGTTATCTCACACTTTCTGTGGGTCCAGAAACAGGAGGTGTGTGTCACTCTTTGCTCACACTATTTCTGCTGTGCTGTTATGCATTGAATGTAACTACTGCTTATGTGTGTGTCACAAGTTTTTCTTTTACATAAGATTGTACTTTGGGTCCTAAAATATATATCAAGTGAAACTTGATATGCTTACACATTTCTTCATGGTGTCAATCCATCATTACAGTCTCTCAATCAAATCTCTCCACATCCATCACTTCATCAAACACATCTGCAGATTCCTCCACAGGTAAAGCTGGAGTGTGCAGGTGAGACTGGTGTTTTTGTCTCAGTCGGTTTATGAATAGGCCTGCTCCTACATGTTAATGAGTGCTTGGTCAAATAAAATGTTTATCTTATAAATGAAAAGTAGAAAGTTGAAGAGATGGAAAAAATGTTTTTCAACTAATGGAGCACATGCCTGTTGTTCTGACAATATATATATGAGTTGCATAATGTATTTCTAATGAAGCTAATTAATATGGTTTTATCTCACACTTTCCACAGCTACAGCAGATAAAACAACAGGTAAGTGTCGCTTTATTTCTGTTATGAAGTTCCTGATTTAAACATATGGGTCAGAAAATATATATAAGTGAAAACATGATATGCTTACATGTTGTGTTTCATGGTGTCAATCCATCATTACAGTCACTCAATCAAATCTCTCCACACCCATCACTTCACCAAACACACCTGCAGATACCTCCACAGGTAAAGCTGACGTCACCACATCAAACTCACACTCCTGCATTATTATACTCTCACACACAATCTCTCACACTCTGACCTCCAGCTTCCCATCATGCCGTGCTACAAGCACAAGTCACTGAGAAAGAGGTGTTTGTTTGTTTGTTGAGACCCAAGCAAGCACGTTTAGCCTACACCAGGCTTTACGTTTAAAAATCTTGCAATATAGTTTTCTTTTTTTCTTTTTAAAATGTAATAAGCAGTTTTGTAACATTTTGGCCTTTTTTTCTTTTCTTTTTTTTTTTTTTTTTGTTTGTTTTTAATTTTTTTATAGAAGCAGAGTTTGAACATTTAAAACCAACATAAAACCAAAATAGACACTTTGTAGTTTATTAATACACAATCTTGGTCTTATTATACATAGTTTGTCAGTGCTTGATTGAGCCTGGTCTCATTGTTTTTATGTAAGTATTAATACGTAAAATTTACAAGCACATAACATACATTTTTGTATGTTTTTGTTGATGCTAAAATGTAAAATTTAGATGTATTTCAATGTTTAAAATGTACAAATTGCTATGTATTTGTAGCTAAAATGTTTGACGTATCTTTTATATCATTCGTATCAGTTTTTTTTAAATCATTTTATCAGTAAGCAATTTAGATTTTAAGCCCCCTTAACCTACCCCCAAACCGAAACCTACCCATTTTAGAGAAACTTTACGAAACTGACCGAAATATGCAGGGATTATTTTAGTAACAATTTAGCATTAAAAAGTTCTTTTTATAGTTGCTAATCCCACTCCTACCTCTAGCCTAACCATAACTATTTCTGAACAGTATAAGAAAAACATGACAAACAGATAACTGCAATCACAATCATTTATTTATTGCAAAAATGTCATAAGCAGTACCAAAAGTCAAATCCAGCTGTTGATACGTTGGAGCCGCGGTCCTCTCTGGCAGAATACAGTAGGCTTGTGTGAGGTACAGAGCAGAATTTAAGTTGTTAATCGCTAAAAATATCCAGATTATTATCCCGATCCACTCCATGAAGGCACACATTTCTCATTGAAACACATCTCACCAGAAACACGGCATGTTGCAATCTGTGACAAAGCAGGCGAGAGCCAATGAACATTCGATTTTCCTGCCGTAAAACCTGACGTTTTTTTAAAGCGGCAACTTTTAAATTTGAGTGCATCAGTGCTGGTTTTGATGCTTACAGTTGCTGCTCAAGATGGAGATGAAGATCGCTGAATAAAGGCTTGGATTTGGGTCTGTTCCTCACAGTCGTGTCGTGTGACGTAGTGAACAGAAGAAGCGTGCAAATCCATATGGGGGGCTTTATTTATAAACATGGTCATGGTAAACAGACAAGGGTCAGACACCAGCAAACAGATATAAACAAGGCAAGACAAAAGAGTAATCCAGAGACAGGGGTGGGTCACACGATGCTGAATGTAGTCCAGGGGGTGAGGCAAACGGGTAATCCAACAGACAGGCGATAAATCCAGACCAGGAGCAAACAGAGTCCAAACGACAAGATGCGAGAGAAATCCAAGACAGGCAGGTGATCATCTTGGAAACGACCCTGCAGCAGAAATCACAAAACAGAACAAAATGGTATCATTTCATATTAAGTAAGCGAGTGAACAATTTAATAATGCATTCGAAACAAAAGGTCATTGATATGACAATGGATTATTGTCCCGGTAAGGTGGCATACATTTATTATTTTATGATAAAATGACAATTTACACTCAATATGTTATTTTTGCAAATAGTGGAAAATATTTGCCATTATTTGCACTAAGTAGTATAAACGGCATGTCTACTATTATTGCAAAGACAATACTCCTATTTTAACATAAATAGAATCAGTTCTATTTGCACTTAGTGTAAACAACATCTTGCTAAAAACACTGCTATTTTCTACTATACTACTATTTATAATGCTGCTATATATGGAAGATTTACACTTTTTAAAAAATCCACATCATTTTATACATACTGTATATTGGACTATGGGGGGCGCCATTATTTCAATGACGTAAAATGGTTGCACTCGGTGAGCTACTGGCGCTACCTGTTGCTATTTTTACCACAACACAACTTGAAAAAATAACTTACTGATACAATGACCACAGCTTACAGGTGGCGATGGATTTAAGCGTAGGCTTAAAACAGATGCTGTACCAGCAATTTTCCTCACAAGGAGCCTAGACAGTAAGAAATTTTATACTGTATTCCAAGTTGCGTTACGGTAAAAACAGCAACAGGTAGCGCCAGTAGCTCACCAAGTGCAACCATTTCACGTCATCAAAATAATGGTAATAAATAATGTTTATAGTAATAAATATTAAAAAATATTCCATTAATATCAAGTTATTTTTCAACTTGTACCTCCCATATATCATACTGTTGACATCCAAGGTTGTGCACTTTCAGTTCATGGCATTTTAGTGCAAATTCATAGTTGTGTAATTTACCATGGTGAATGCTAATACAATATTTGATATGTTTGCGAATTACATAAAACGATGCTCAATGTCAAGTAATCATGGACTTGCGTTTCCCTTACAAAAAGGCCCATCACACACACCTACACAAACTCCACTATCACCAGGTCAAAGTAACGTTTTGCCTCTTGAAATACATTATTTAACCATTAATTGAGCTTTCCAGTACATGTGTAGTCTGGTCAGCCAGTTTTCACGCTTCTATTGTCAACTAGCAACTTAACAAAGTACAAGGAATGACACCACCCCAACTCAACCTGACACGCATTCACCAACACATTGTTTGCGCTTTCTGAACAACTGATTAATGTTTATTGGGACAAAATTGCTTGATTTATGATGGTTGATTTTTAAATATGTGCTTTTTCAGGTATCACAGAAAGCCCATGTGAGTATTTGTTTATCTTGCGCATGTTAAGTGAAGTCAATGTTGATTGTGTTATTCAACACAGTTTGCTTCTTATGAATTTGTGAATGTTCATCTTCACGTACACACAGGTCAGTACAAACTTATGAAGATTGTGAACAACAACACAGCAACAACCCATGTAGTGAATATCAGCGGCTCCGTGAACCAAACATATACAATCAGGATAAAAGATAAGCACAATGAGATCCGTGCCCAACAAATATTTAACCAAACTGCCTTTGAAATACCGTTTGAATGGTTAAGACCATGCACTGTGTACAACGTCAGTGTGGATGAATGCAAACCTGATGGAAGCAACACCTTTATGTCCAGTCGTAAGTGTTTTACCTCAGCTGAAGATTTTTGAACATACTCAAATAGACTCAGATGAGACATACTTTACATTGACCTCAAGAAATATTTAGATTTTTAAACCATACTCAAAAATGTCTAGCTTCTTCACAATTAAAGGTTTGATATGTTGTTCCATAATGATTTTTAAATGTGATTTATAAGTGTCCAAATGCTCTTTAGGTGCTTTGTATTATTTCTTTTGTCCAAATAGAGGGTGATAACAATTCATATATGTCAGATTTTTTAACTATTTGAACGTTCATGCTGTTGAATTGACTTTTTCAGTTCATAAGTGTTAATTTAAATTGGCCACAATACACAAGAGGCTGAATTGATATTTTAATTATATAAATGTTAATAGATTATATTTCAAGCACTGTTTATTTGTTTCTGGAAACAACAGGTTTTGTGTCAAAAAATAAAAATAAATGAATAAATAAATAAAAACTAATTTAGATTTTACCTGAATTTTAATTCTGGATCCTGTTTGCTACCTTTATTCAAATTGATTTTTTTTTTTTTTTTCTGGAATGAAGTCAGTTCTAATGTCCTGGTGTTTGTTGGAGTTGTGTATGTATGCTGTGATCTGAGAAGTCTGATGTGTATTTTTAGCAACTGAATGTTTCTGTTTCAGTCAAACCTGAAATACGCTTCAATGCAACTGTTCCCTCTCAGTTTGAATGGACTAATAAACCAGCACAATGTGATCCTGTGCTTAAAGTTGTTTGCACCCATGGCTGTAAGTAATGCAAATGTTTCCATGACACTGTAAATGCATAATTAGATTTTTTTCCTTTTTAATTGCAGCATCATAAATATATGATTAAACCGATAATGAATGAGTTTTCTCTTCTTTCTGTGTCAGATGGGAAAGAAACTTATGGTTTAAATGTAGCACAGTTTTTATCACTCAATGAACAGTACACCTGCATTGGAGAATATCCTTATGAGGAACGACTCATCAAGAGTAATGCACTCTCCTTTCAAATACCATGTGGTAAGTTGCTAATTAGACGTGCAGGTTTGGTTCAAAGTCCTTCCTTTTCCCGGCATACCAGGGAATATTTACCAATAATCTTATAATTCAACAATATGAATGAATATGAATTTACATTAAATTGTATAAAATATTAAACACTGAAAATATTTTCATCATTATAGTATAACGTCTTTGGTTTCGTCCCATTAACTTGTCACAAAAATGTATCAATTCTACTCCGTTTTCTTCATCAGGGAACTTTTCATTTTTAACTTGTACATCTTTGAAATCTGAATAAGATCACTGTAAAATGTTTGTGTTGTGGACAGGGTCTTGTAGACAGTTGATTATGAATTGTGAAGACTTGTTTTTCAATGTTTGTGATTTCTCTTTTTTACAGATTGGCAAAAGAATGGACGGTTTGAGCACAGCACCAGCACCTCACTTGAAATATCCTGGAATTCACTTGAGGGAG
The DNA here is from genome assembly GCA_012976165.1 of Labeo catla. Lineage (NCBI taxonomy): Eukaryota > Metazoa > Chordata > Actinopteri > Cypriniformes > Cyprinidae > Labeo > Labeo catla. The sequence goes on along the minus strand of VONZ01000661.1, from coordinate 369,309 downwards.
ATCAATGCTCAGGGATTATATGGGACAGTTTTTCAGCCAGCTGTAAATCCAGTGATGGTGTTGGAAACAGTCAATGTAAGAGCTGTAAAAATTCCCGAAGGTATTTTATGATATTAGTAGACGTTGTAGATGTTTAATGTCTTATTCAGGTATGTTTTGTCTTTTCAGCAGGGAATTGTATAAACCACAGTGGCACTAGCACAAACTGCATTATTACAAACTTATTTCCATATAAAAACTATAAATGCAGTATTAATGGCAAAGTCAACAAAAGAGATTATGTAATTTACACCGGTGAGAAAAAAACACTTTCTGACAGTAAGTCTTTTTTTTTTCTATTCTGAATTTTGCTGTCTTATTTTACTTTGGACCTTTTTACCCCCATGTATTTTCTGTGTGTATTGTTAATAATTTAATCTTTACAATCAATGAACAGTTAATTGTTGAATGGAATTTTCATAAATGCCATTGTGTGTCTAAAATATGTTTTGTTTCATTCTGTTTGATAGAGCCCATTTTCAAATCAAAAATTGAAGTGACTCACCCTGATCACAATGCTCTTGAAATAAAATGTGATAAAAGGGAACCAAAGATCATCTGGAATGGAGGAAAGGGAACATTCAAGGCTGAAATCACATACAATGGAGAAATTATCTTTGAAACCAGTGACACATGCTCATTTACATTTTCAGATCTTTACTATCTTACAACATATGATGTGAAGGTACAATATTTGAATCCCACTTAATGTCTTTCAACATCTGTCATTCATTAATACTAAAGAGTCATGTGTGTTGGAATTACAATTTGGGTAAATCTGCAGTGTTTCTCAGTACACATTTATTTGTTTCAGATTACAGCCACCAATACAGAAGGACATTCAGATTTCATTAACCGTGAAGCTGCTACTAAATGTAAGAAAACCTTTTTCTCATTCTGCCCCAACTAGAGGAGCCATTTTCATCTGTTGTATTATCTTTTGCAAAGTGCTGTAAAGGTGCACTTTGGTCTATAATTATATAGATATATAATTTTGATTGGAACTGTATACACAGTTCCAATGTAAATTATTCAACCCTCTTGACCTGCAAGACATTTTACTGCAGAAAACAAAATTTTGTGAAAACAATTCAACAAAGTCATCAGTACAATATTGGAGGAAGTTTATTAATAGACATTTGAGTAATTCTGAGAATGTAAGTTGATGAATAATGAAAGAAAATAAAATTGGCTCTAAACGTGTATTTGAATGTATATATTCTTTGGGATTGCTGTGCTGCAGGAAAGTCTATTGATCATTAGCTTCAGTCTTTGGACCAAAGACATCACAAATCTTGTCAAAATGGCCTGATACTTCAAAGAATCCATGATGTCTTTTATACGGCCATGATTTCCACTTCCTGCTACAGTAAAACAACCCCATAACAGGACTGATCCACCTCCAAGTTTGATGATAGAGATGGTGTTGTTCTGCTCACATTCTCACCAGACATACAGTACCGCTGATCCATGGGTCCAAAAAGTTCTAGTTTGGTCACATCACTCCATAAAACATTCTTCTAAAACTACACAGGACTACCCAAATTAATTTTAACATGTTTAAGTCGGCCTTTTTGTTCTTCTTGGTTCAGTAAAATGCCTCAACATGAAAGCCTTGTCTAGTGTTATTCTTGTACTCTGCATTGGAATGTTTTTCTTCCTTTTGTCGGGTCATCTTGCAAGTCTTTGGCTGTACATTGCAGATTTTTCTCAGTTGCTCTGATCAAACATTTTATGATATTGTGCTTTTTTGTTCAACACCCTCAAAGGTTTTCTGGTACAACATACTTTAAACTAGGTAATAAAGCTGTCAACTGTGTCTCTACGAACTTGTAATGTCTTAGAAATCTTCATGTAGCCTTAGACTTTATAATATAATAAAACTATTTTTTCTCTATAGCTTTTGTGAGAGCACTGTTGACTTTACCATATTTGCCACTCAAGTTCACCACATGTATGGGCTAAATGTATGTATGTATGTATGTGTAACACCCCAAGCTAATTCTGTTTTTTACGAGTTTCTGAAGGCTTTAAGGAGAAGTCCACTTTCAGAACAACAATTTACAAATAATTTTCTCACCCCCTTGTCATCCAAGATGTTCATGTCTTTCTGTCTTTAGTCGTAAAGAAATTATGGTTTTTGAGGAAAACATTTCAGGATTTTTCTTCATATAACGGACTTCAATTGTGCCCCTGATTTTGAGCTTCCAAAATGTAGTTTAAATGCAGCTTCAAAGGGCTCTAAACGATCCCAGCCGAGGAAGAAGGGTCTTATCTAGCGAAATGATCGGCCATTTTTTCAAAAAATAAAAAATTGTATATTTTTTAAGCACAAAAGCTTGTGTAGCACAGGTTCTCGGATGCGTGTGCACGGGTCATTCTTGAACGATTCGTTCATTTTGAACGAATCTTTAATGTGACTCGGGAAGAACGAGTCATCTCTGGGAGTGATTCGCTCAGTCGCGCATGTGCAACGTCCTGTTAGTTTCTGTACTGGAATTAGTTCACCTGTTTCGAGTCTTCGGGTTTTTCAAGTCGTTCGTTCATCTTATGGGGCTGTCCCGTGATGCTGATTTTGCTAAAATTAACGAAATGACTCAAAAAAAGATTTGTTCATTTTGCTGAACGAGACTCAAAGGTCAGAGTCTGTAAAATGATCCGACCTTCCCATCACTGCTACGAATCATGTCTAAGTTCATCGTCTGTTTGCTCCGGCTAAAAATGGTAGAGTATGGCGAAAAACTCCATCTTATTTTCTCCTACAACTTCAGAATTGTCTGACACGTACCTTTTTGTTTGTAAACAGCGTTTGATTTACTTGCACTTTCTTAGTCTTTGTGCGTTCACTTTGTAAACACTGGGTATGTGGTTCTGCCTACGTTTGGCGTGACCTTTCGACCTGATTCAATAGTACATAGCGTTGTGAACGTGCATGCCAGAACCTGCGCTACACGAGCTTTTGTGCTTAAAAAGTATACACATTTTTATTTTCTGAAAAAATGACCAATCATTTCGCTAGATAAGACCCTTCTTCCTCAGCTGGGATTGTTTAGAGCCCTTTGAAGCTGCATTTAAACTACATTTTGGAAGTTCAAAATCGGGGGCCAATTGAAGTCCATTATATGAAGAAAAATCCTGAAATGTTTTTCTCAAAAATCATAATTTCTTTATGACTGAAGACAGAAAGACATGAACATCTTGGATGACAAGGGGGTGAGTACATTATTTGTGAATTGTTGTTCTGAAAGTTAAGTCAGTTTTGTTCCCAATAGGGGTTGAATAATTATGACATAGCTGTGTTAATAAAAAAAAATCTGTAACTCAAAATCATTACATTATATATTGACATTATCACTTTTAATATGCCAGTAAACTGTTGTAGATGCAATTTTTTATAAAGTTCTGGATCTTCAAAAAGCTTGTATTTGTAAAGTACTGCAGTCTCTGAGGGGTTGAATAATTTTGATTGCAACTGTATAGTGACCAGTTTAGAAACTGTATTACACAAGCAAAGTACTGAAAAGTAAGCAAGCAAAATATGGGGGATGCCAGGATAAAGGTGAATTGAGTTTTTGGCTGGTCATGTGATCTCAACAATTTTGCTAAATAAACTATGTTTATTAGGCTGCTGATATGGCATTAATTTCTTTGCGCAAGACCTTTATAATGAAGAAAACAACTGAAGATTGCACCTTTAAATCTACCACCACATTGGAAACTGTTTATTCAGCCTAGTTTCTTGTATTCCTTCCTTAGACAATCGCAAGGCTGTTGTTGGATTCTTGACATTTCTAATCATTGTCACATCAATTGCGCTCCTCTTTGTGCTCTTCAAAGTTTACCTTCACAAAAGAAAACGGTCAGTGTCTCCCAGCTGCCCTCTGAACTCTTTAAACGCATTGTTTTCTGTGAATGTTCATCAAATGTGAATCTATGTTTCTAACAGGATTTCTCAACACAGTGATGGTGAAGATGAAGAAAATATATATGTGAATGTTCCTATACGCTTACACAAAATGTAGACAAAACAACGGACCAGCTGGTGAATACTAGTACACCGTCAGTTATACCATGACTGTGTATACAAAGGAAGCACAACTTTTACTTCTGGTTGTAAGTGTTTTACCTCAGCAGAACATGTTTGCAATAAATAAAGGTCATTAAAGGGAAACCTGGATATTAAGACTTGTACGGCTTAATTTAACATAAATTATGTCTCTTACTAAAATATGTTTCGGACTATGGGAGGAGCCATTATTTTTATTACGTAAAATGATTGCACTCGGTGAGCTACTGGGACTATCTGTTGCTATTTTTACTGCAACACAACTCGGAATAAGCAACTTAAAATACTGATACGATGCCACATTGTGCGACTTTTGGTTGTAATTTTCAGTCGAAGGCTGACAAGAAAAGCAATGTAAGTCTTCACTGCTTTCCTAATGATAAGAAGAGGAGAAAAGAATGGGAATAGGTAGATAGGTAGGTCTATTAATTTAATCTGTTGACTTTAAAAATACTTGTTGCATTATATGCCAAAAGCCAAATGTGAGTCAATTTGTATACAACTGATAACTGATAACCCACCCCCTTGTCATCCAAGATGTTCATGTGTTTCTTTCTTCAGTCATTAAGAAATTATGTTTTTTGACGGAAACATTTCAGGATTTTTCTTCATATAATGGACTGATATGGTGCCCCGAATTTGAACTTCCAAATGCAGTTTAAATGCGGCTTCAAACGATCCCAAATGTGGTTGTAAATGATCCCAGCTGAGGAAGAAGGGTCTTATCTAGCGGAACGATCAGTTATTTTCATAAAAATAATACAATTTATATACTTTTAATGCCAAACGCTCGTCTTGTCTTGCTCTCCCTGAACTCTGTGTATTCTGGCCCATGACAGTTAGGGTATGTTGAAAAACTCTGATCGTATTTTCTCCCTCAGCTTCAAAATCATCCTATATCACAGTTTTACCTTTTTAGTTAAGGTTGTTTGATCTTCTTTGCATGTTCACTTTGCAACGACTGTGTTGGTACTTCTGCAGTGATGTAGGATGATTTTGAAATGAAGTTTTTCGACATACCCAAACTGTCTTGAGCCAGAATACACAGAGTTCAGGGAGAGCAAGACAAGATGAGCGTTTGAGATTAAAAAGTATTTCAATAGTATGGGTGTTGAGATTTTGAAGTGCATCTGTCCATCATAAAAAGTACTCTACACAGCTCCAGGATGTTAATAAACTGCCATACACACATTCGCGAGAGAGTGGCACTCCAGCGGATGATGTAGGATGTAGGTGTCGATGTTTTCTCACACCCCTCAAGGCTTGTATGAACTTGAGAGATGGACAAAAGAATTTCATCAATTCATGCTCTATATATTGTGTTGAAAGGAATTCTTGGGGTTGGCATGTATCCTCATTTTTTTCAGCATTCAGTGTGGAAATGTGCTTTTTAGCATCCTTAACACTGGTCAAAAAACACTCCGATTATGCAAGATGTTTGCTGCACCAATTTGCCAGTAGATAATGAGAGCTCTATGGAAATGAGATCATAGTTTACAACATCCGCTCAGATGCTGTGAGAGATGTAAAAATAAATGTCAACAAAAAAAAAAAAAAAACTGCTGCCAATGTCTGAAGAGAGAAGTTTATAATGAGTGGACAATCTGTAAATAAAGATCAACTGGAAAAAATTACTAACAGGTATAACTGAGAGCCAGCATCTTTTGGGGACCATACCAGATACAACCATGGCCATTTCCTGGAGGAAGTGAGGTTTAAATTAAACCAAGCTTTATGTTGTACCCTAATATTTTTCAAAAAGAAGACACAAAAAAGCCCTGGAGTAGCTCTAGTGTTCCTCCAGGAAATCAGCTCATTAAACTCTGGACTAGACTAAGTTTAGGACTATTTAAAACCATACTTTTGTCAATCTGGTATAAAAGATCATTTTACTCCAGGACCAGACTTAATCTCTGTCCAGGGAACTGCACACAGAAGCCATAAATCGTTTTCTGAGATTAAAGTTTTACTACAGTATATATGAAACTTAAACTGCCAGTAGGTGGCAGAAAGTCTTAAGTGAATCACAGAATCATTCATTTAGCATTGTGTGGATCAGCTTGAAGGGGAACAGGGAGAAGTCACCTCTGATTGACACGACTGTGTGTAAAGTCATCAAACATGCCGGATAACATTTCACTGAGCCCAGAGTACCCCCAAAAGCAACACAACGTCAGGCCGGTGAGCCCTATCAACCAATAAAGGAGGAGCAACGTGTTTTGGGGCTGAGGGACTGGGGGCCCATTATGCCTCCAACAGGAGCAGTTGACCAGTGCGGGGAAGACGGACCCCACTGGCCAATGGATGAGGAGCAGCGTGATTTGGGAAGCCTGATCTGGAGGGCTTCATGATGGGAGCAGCTCAAGGTGTCAGACTGGTGATGGTGAGCCCTACTGGCCGATAACAGGGCTTAAATTAATCCAAATACTTTTTGGGGAGAGAAGCGAGAATGCTGGTAAATTTATTAAAATGTATTAAAAAAACCACATTGCTTGCATCAGTTCTGTAGAAATGCATACAGTATTTCTTATTTGTATTCAAAATCATAAGTTGAGCGGGAGGCTCTTGTAGCATCTGATAGGAGTTCAATACTCACAGCTTTGGATGAGTAAGCCTCACTGGTAGCTGGATGAAAGAAGGCAAAGTTTTTTCGACTGGGAGTTTCTCGCAGCATCCAACGGGAGTTCAATACTCATGGCATCAGATGGGTAAGCCTCGCCGGGAAGAGGCTGAAGTTACTCATTCACCTGTTTGAAAGCATCTGAAGACCATCGCCCGAGAGTTCAGATTTGATGCTGAGAGAGGCCTTTTTGGGCTGCTGAGGTTGCTGCCCCGATACAGAAGGAGTGGCTGGAGAAGTTATCTGCTGGGATGCCTCTGTGTTGCCAAGCTAGCAGAGGGAGCCCTCAGCTGAGTACTGACTGTGTCCCACTCCCTCTGCTTCTTTTCTACTCACTTCCTGTTTAGTGGCTTTATAAGCCAGAGACTGAGCACATGGTCCTTGCGAAGTATTGCCAGTTTACCTGTTTACCGAGCGTTTCTCTAGTTATATTTGGTCTGCCTTTCTGTGTATTATTTTCTGCCTGTTTTCCTGACTACCGTTTATCTGGATTATCCCTCTTGATTTGACTGCCTGATCGGATTGATGATTGTGTTTGGACCCTCTGCCTACTCACCCTCGTCTTTTGGATTTTATGGTGACTGATTGGACTGTTACCCTGGTTTTGACCTTTTGCCTGTCTTAACATTTCTGTCTGCTAAAACTATCAACAATAATCTTCTGGATTCTAATTCAGCCTCAGCACCATCCTTATAGCCTGAATGTCTGAGAACGGATTTGAGGTATTTTTGAAACCAAAAACGCACAACAGGTTTGTTGGAATCATCTAGAAATAGGGGTTCGAAAGGGGATTTAGTCTGGGAGCTTCTGAATTGGAGGTACGTGAGAACAGTTTGGTATAGTTGGATTGGTGATGGGAGGTTGAAAATGGAGATAAAATGGAGAATGGTGGGGTGGACTTTTGGGTCGAATTTAGAAGTGACAATGAGTTTCAAATATCCAAGAAATCCTCCCCCCCAAAAACTGAGTGTGCTATGTTCTTGTATTTTACACGATCCAAGAAGTGCTTTTTTATTTGATAAAATATGTTTTATAGTCAATGAGAACATACTTCCCCATCCCCATCCCCAAATGTAGTACCTACTAAACCTGATTTCGGACCCAACTATGGTATTATGTCCCAAAATCAGCAGTGCATAGGGTAAGTATGGGACATTAAATATCAGTGGTGTAAAAACTAATCTATATAACCAAGTGACTTTTGTTTTGTTGCAAGTGCAACAAAGATTCTTTCAGGTCATAGGGCTGGTTTTGTCCTGAAGCAGTCCTGCGAAAGGTGCTGGTGTAGGTTGAAAAGGTAGAAAAAAAACAGGAAATGTAACCGTCAGGATTAATTAACACAAGTGTAGTTATTTTCTGTCCATACACAAGTAACAGTATTCAGCCCCAGCCCCATCAAATCTTCATATTGATCAAGCTTAGCGTAATTTAAGTGTGCTAAATGTAGCCTAGAATGAGAAGTTCTTCTCATTTGTAAATATTCTCATAAATATTCTCTGTCTGCAAGATGTCTTTAAAAAATGGCTTTATCTGGAAAGCATCTGCTGTGTACAAACATTTTTAAGATGTCAGTTTTACATACATTCTAAATAATGAACATCTTAAAGACGCTTTCTAAATGTCTATTTGACGTCAAACAGGAAAGGCGTGTTGCTGATGAGCAAGCACATAAAACATACGTCTTCCAGACTGAATGGTCCGCATCCTTTGAACAAATGGTTATATAGTGTATAACCAAAGCTGTAATCTGTGAAATTAAACATTCCTCATTCATTTATTTAGATAGCTTGTGTTTTGCATATGAATTGTTTATTTTACTAGAACAGCAAAACGCTATCTGATTAATCTGCTAGTTTTGCTTGTGCAAAAGTGCTTTTGAGTGAGAGAACAAACGTCCAGGGTCTGGCTCTGAGCCAGCAATCAAACTCCCTTGGTGGAAAAGTGGTATGTTTAACATTGCATGTAAGGCCAATATTGATAAGGACTTTCCACCAAATGCCTTTAAATCACAATGTATGCCTACCTTAGTCAGACTGTGATGACTGGAGCACCACACAGCACATTCACAACAAAGAATCCTTCTGAATATACACCGAAGACTCTTGGTCTTTACGTCTGAGTTTTCTACACTTTCATAGCATGAATTTTCTTAAATTTGGCCAGTTGTAATGTTTGTTTTAGTTTTTGAAAGCAAATTTAATGGCATGCAACCACTTAAAAACCTAAACTTCATCAAAGCAGATATATTTAGCCTGTGATCATTCACACTAATACTTGGTTTCATCGCCACAAGTTTTGACAGGAAGTTGATTTTGTAGTCACCACGCACTTAATTTAAACATGAAGTGATGAGACAGACCAAAAATAATAACAATAATAATAAAAGTGTCATTTGCATACATTTAATTTTGGTGCCACTGCAAAAAGTGGTGACCTAAAATTGTTACCTTATGGAGCTATTTCTACCTGATTCATCTTGCAACAAATAGGCTTGTTGGTAAAATTAATTTATATAGTTCGGTTCAGTGAGGTTAAATAATATTTTTGACTCGAATAAAACTAATTAATTTAGATGCTGCCATTTTTTTGGTTATCATTGTTTTTTCACTGTGTGCTACTTCCTCAAACAGGTGAGAAACCATTTATATGGAACGATATTCTGGACTATTTTCAAAAGAAGTTTTTTTTTTTTTTTCATATGTGGATGCAAAAATTGTGACATAATCCAAACGCAGTTGCAAATGTTGCATTAGTGTTTGCGTTTTTGACTGCCAAAGTTGAAATGGACAAGCAAAGTCCATTTGCAACTGTATTTCTCATGTCTACAGTTTCTTAAAGTGCTCCTATTATGCCATTTTAAAGGTTGCTAATATTATTTTAATAGACTCCCAAAACAGGTTTACATGTATGCAAGGTCAAAAAACACTTCAGTTTTCTCCAAAAATACATTTAATTTTACCCAATTTCTAAATTATTCATAAACGACTGGTGCGAAGCAGTTCGAAGAATAGGCTCGTTTGAGATGCGGCTCAAAAATAGAGCCTAGTTTGAGAATAGGCTCGTTTGGCTGCAGTGAGGGGAGGAGTGAAATAAGTGCAGTCAAGACGGACAGTTCTGACCTCTCGAAGTGGAACAGATACCTACGAGATCAAAGACTGATATCGCGTTATCACACTCACGTGCTGTGTTGCTGATAAGCATGATAATTTCACTTCTGTTGTTTTTAGATGAAAATAAATATGTTGAACAAGACACTCAAAGTGCTTGCTATTTAATCCCATACGAAAGGTGTATTTATCATCCATTTTTTACTTTAATACAAACGTGTATTTTAGATTTTTATAGAAATATGACAACAATCACATATCTCACGCAGAGATCGCACTTGCATAGTGTTTGTGAATATTCATGCATAATTTAAATACATAACCACATGATACTAGATTAAAAAATAAAACATTTTAGAAAAGAACAGCAACATCAGGGTTGTCTGAACCAATGAGCTTTAAGCTGTGTCATCATCCAGGCGTTTCCCATCGTGCTTTTGGTCAGCGCAGTCGGTGGAGAGCTACTGCGCCTGACTGCGCAATCTGACACAGCCACCTTTGAGATAAGATTGTTGTCATATTTCTATAAAAATCTAAAATACACGTTTGTATTAAAGTAAAATATGGATGATAAATACGCCTTTCGTATGGAATTAAATAGCAAGCACTTTGAGAGTCTTGTTCATCATATTTAGTTTCATATAAAAACAGAGCTGAAATTATATCATGTTTATCAGCAGCACAGCACGTGAGTGTGATAACGTGATATCCGCCTTTGATCTAGTAGGTGTCTGTTCTACTTGGAGAGGTCAGAACTGTCCGTCTTGACTGCACTTATTTCACTCCTCCCCTCAATGCAGCCGCCTGCTCTCGCCTACATTTCAGACGAGGCGAGGCGCATCTCAAACGAGCCTAATGTCCTTCGTTTTACTAATACACATTTTCTTATTTGTGTAAAGGATGTCGAGGCTAAAATGCCACAACTTAAATCTAATATATTTAATATGTCTAATATACGGAGCTGATTTCGTCATCATGACAGCCTGTGATATGCTTGCATTGACTACATTAGGCTAATTGTTAATAAAAACCTTTAAACCTTACTTTGTTCATTTATGTAATGAGATAAATTCACATTTATTACGATCGATTTTAGGCAAATTTTAAAAGTATCAAATTTAAAGGGGACAGTTCGATTTTGGTATTGTAAAAGTATGTAAAATTATTGTAAAAGTTGATACTGTATAATTGTCAGTTATTTTTTTTAAACATGCGTTCCATTTATCATAAAGTGTTAATGACAAAATCAGCAGTTCTCCATATGCAGTAGGCTACACATATATAGGCTAAATAGAGGTTGATTGCTTTGACAGTTTAAATAAGTAGCATGACATTGACCTTTAGGCCTTGTTCATCACAACTTGATGTGAAATGTGTCCAGGTCCTCCACATACTTAAAGATGAATAAAAAGACATACATTACTTCTTTGGGCATTTTATATTTATTAATTTACAAAAATAATAATTCAATTTAAAATGTTACAAAAATATACACTACCAGCCAAAAGATTTTTTTTTTAAAGAAGAGTGTTCTGCTCACCAAGCCTGCATTTATTTGATCCAAAATAACACAAAATGTAACCTTTTTATTTGAATATATTTTAAAGTGTAATAAATTTCTGTGATCAAAGCTAAATTTTCAGCATCATTACAGTCTTCTGTGTCACTTGATCCTTCAGAAATTATTCTAATATGCTGATTTGCTGCTCAAGAAACATTTCTGATTATCATCAATATTTATAGCAGTTGAAAACAGAATTTTTTTTCTGGATTCTTTGATAAATAGAAAGATCCAAAGATCAGCATTTATCTGAAATAAAAAGGCTTTTGTAACATTATACTATTCAAAAGCTTGTTTTTTTTTAACAGTGATTAGAAAATGTTGAAATGAACAGTGAATCTTTTTGAATTATTTCATTGTTAGTTTATATTAATGAAATGTAGTTTATTAATGATTGTAAAGTGTTACCTCACACTGAATCAAAACTGTAATGTTTGTGAAATTGCAATTTTTTTTTGTGGTTAGTGCTGCATTTGGTTTGTTAATCCGACTTCGTGCATATAGTCTGTTTTTGGATCTAGTTTAAATTATATGATTATGTCACTTAGATGGCAGTTCTGCTGAGCAATCCAACAACACCACCACTCAACCCACTTCTCTTTCCCCTGGCTCAACTGACAGACAAGGTAACCACGACAACACACATCACCACAGCAGACACACACTCCAACATTATCTCTCTCCTCTCAATCAATCTGTCCCACTCATGACATAAATATTACAGTTGCTATATGTTTGGTGAGGTAATGTGGGTAAGTATCAGCACATCATGCAGTAATTTCAGTCTAATCATCAACCTTTGGCAACAAAAACTGTTCACTCAGAAATAAGACATGAAATAATGAAAAGTTCAGTAGCTCAGTGTCATTCTGATGAAGTTAATAAAGTGTTATCTCACACTTTCTACGGGTCCAGAAACAGGAGGTGCGTGTCACTCTTTGGCCACACTGTTTCTGCTGTGTTGTTATGCATTGTATGTAACTACTGCTTATGTGTGTGTGTCATAAGTTTTTTTTTTTTGTACTTTGGGTCCTAATATATATATATATATGTATATATATATATATATATATATATATAGTGAAAACTTGGTATGCTTACACATTTCTTCATGGTGTCAGTACATCATTACAGTCCCTCAGTCACACTCCTCCAACTCCATCACTTCATCAAACACATCTGCAGATTCCTCCACATGTAAATCTGACGTCACCTCATCAAACTCACACTCCTGCATTATTATACTCTCACACACAATCTCTCACACTCTGACCTACAAGAAACAAGCACATGTCACTGAGAAAGAGGTGTTTGTTTGTTGTTGAGACCCAAGCAAGCACGTTTAGGCTACACCAGGCTTCATATTTAAAACTCTTGCAATATAGTTTTTCTTTTTTCTTTCTTTCTTTCTTTCTTTCTCTCTTTCTTTCTTTCTTTCTTTCTTTCTTTCTTTCCAAATAGTAATATGTAGTTTTGTAACATTTTAGCCTTTTTCTTATTTTTATTTTTATTTTTTCATTTTTATTGACATTTGTAGAAGCAGAGTTTGAACATTTAAAACCAACACAGACACTTTGATTTATGATGATTAACAGTTAAATATGTTCTTTTTCAGATCCCACTAAAAGCCCATGTGAGTATTTGTTTATCTTGCGCATGTTGTGTGAAGTCTATTTTGATTGTGTTGTTCAAGGCATAATTTTGCTTCTTATGAATTTGTGAATGTTCATGTTCACGTACACACAGGTCAGTACAGCCTTATGAAGATTGTGAACTACAACACAGCAACAACCCATGTGGTGAATATCAGCGGCTCCGTGAACCAAACATATACAATCAGGATAAAGGATAAGCACAATGAGATCCGTGCCCAACAAATATTTAACCAAACTGACTTTGAAATTCCGTTTGAATGGTTAAGACCATGCACTGTGTACAACGTCAGTGTGGATGAATGCATATCCAATGGAAACAACACCTTTACGTCCAGTCGTAAGTGTTTTACCTCAGCTGAAGATTTTTGCATGAATTAGAACAAATTCAAACAGACATACTTTGCAGGGACCTCAAAAAGACTCTTAAATACTTCCAATTTGGAAGTATTCCAAATACCCCAAATATTTTTTTTTAAGAATAGAGTATATTAACACAACTCATACTGGTCAATAACTCTCTATTTATGTTGCTGAATAGATATTATGATGTAATCTGTATTTACATTTGTCTCTTATTTTTTGTACAGAAAAAGGAGAAACTGTTCCAAAAACTGTTGTGACACACTTAACAGATAATGAAGTGTGTCTGAAAGGAGAATTCACTGATGTTCAATGGAATCTGACTGAATGTGTTGAAATAACAGAGCAAAACTCTTGCACATCCACACACACTGTTGTTCTGGACACTTGTACCTACACCTACACAATGAATGTTGATATGCCCCCAGGTTGGTATTTAATGCATTAAACAGATTGTTATTCAATTTAGTTTTCAACTTGAAAACATGCTCAAATTTTACTGTTGTTTAAACACAAATGCTTGTAGAATAATGCAGAATAATGCAAAATGAATGTATTAAATATAATGCTACACTACTCATTTCTGTACAGTAGATGGTACTTGAAACATTGATTATTAATATGTGTTTCTGGAAGTACACAATGTTTTGTGTGTCTTAAAAATGTAAACTATTAAAACAAACTTAAAGCAGTTATACATGAATGTTATGATTTTAATTTTACTAGTCATTGTAGTTTTTCCTTTTTTGTTGAAGTCATGTATGTGTGACATGACTTGAAAAGTTTGATCTGTATTTTTTATTGTTTTTTTTTTTTTTTCCAAATAAACTAAATGCTTCTGTTTTAGTCAAGCCTGAAATAAATTTCAAAGAAGCTATTCCTTCTGAGTTTGAATGGATTGATAAACCAGAACAATGCAGTGCTGTGCTTCACATCAGATGCAACAATGACAAGAACAGTAAGTAATGGAAATGTTTGATGGCACTGTGAATGCATAATCACATTTTTGATTACAGAATCATACAATATTTACACTGATGAGTAAACAGACAAGCAGATGATGAATGAGTTTTCTCTTCTTTATTCGTCAGATATTTATGGTTTAAATACTTTAGTGTCATTATTACCAGACACACAATACACCTGCATTGGAGAATACCCTTATGAGCAACGATCCATCAAGAGTAATTCACTCTCCTTTCAAATAAGATGCGGTGAGTTCCTATTAAACAGACCTCACTGATTCAAAGTTTTTTTCTGTCCTGCACACCTGGGAATGTTTACCAATAACTGCATGATGACTAGCAAAATAGATTGTTTACATGTAGTTAAATGTACAAGTATTTAGACTTTTAAGGTGCATTTAAAACTATGTGAATGTGTTCACGTTAAATTATATAATATAATATTAAACAATGAAAATATTGTCTTTATTACATTATAACAACATCTTTGGTTTTCTCCCTTTAATTTGGATTTAAATTTTTTTTTTAAATAAATAAATAAGGAAAAAAAAAAGTATTTTTATGCTTAAGTGTGCATGAAAATACTTTTTGCAGTCATTGTAAAGAATGGCCCATTTCCAGTTTGCTCACACAAAAATGATGGTCATTTTTAAATGTGATTAAATAATCTTTGGGGTCAGAAGAAGAGAGAATGCCTGTAAATTACCTTTTCTGTCAGCAATTAATGTTAATGTTTTTAAACTTAATATCCATTTAGATTGTGGTCCTTAAGATTTTCTTTGGTATTTTCATTTTTAAGGTGTTGTATACTGTAGTTCATTTCCAGAGGTATTTGTATGTGGATCTCAATGTGGCTCCATGAGTAAATAGCTAAATTATACATATTTTCAGTTGTCAAAAACAAAACGTGTGTCATGTTGTATACAACTGATATTTTTTTCTTCAGTGTCTGAAACTAGAATTTTATATTGTTTTTTGTTTTTCATCAGGGAACTTATTGTATCACTTTGGTTTCACTTAAACTTCAGGGCATCAATTAAACTAAAGATTATGATTTTAGTGTTTTATTTGTCTGTCTGTTGT
Organism: Labeo catla; assembly: GCA_012976165.1. Classification (NCBI taxonomy): domain Eukaryota; kingdom Metazoa; phylum Chordata; class Actinopteri; order Cypriniformes; family Cyprinidae; genus Labeo; species Labeo catla. The sequence goes on along the minus strand of VONZ01000661.1, from coordinate 353,853 downwards.
TTGTATGCCACCATTTTAAAGATGTTATTCTTTTAACAAAAGTTCATATTAGTTATTTAATATATCTAATACACTGACAAGTGTGACTGAGGAATCCAAATAAGATCACTGTAAATGTTTTTGTGCTATGGAGAGCCTTGTGGACAATTGTCTATGAATTGTAAAAATTTGTTTTGCATTGTTTGTAATCTATTTTTCTTTCTTACAGATGGGCAAAAGAATGGACGATTTGAGCAGAGCACCAGCACCTCACTTATAATATCCTGGAATTCACTTAAGGGAGATCAATGCTCAGGGATTATATGGGACAGTTTTTCAGCCAGCTGTGGTGGAAGCAGTCATCGTAAGAGATCACACTTTTCTGTTCTTTGGCCAACACAGCATCATTGAAACTTATCATCTGCACATTTTCTGTAAAAATACTTGAAGGTCTTTTATGATATTAGTAGAGGTAGTAGATGTTTTGTCTTTTCAGCGGGGAATTGTGTAAGACACAGCGGCACTAGCACAACCTGCAGTATTACAGGCTTATCGATATATGGAAACTATAAATGCAGTATTAATGGACAAGTCAACGGAAAAGATTATGAAATTTACAGAGGTGTGAACACAACACTTTCTGACAGTAAGTCTTTTCTTTTTTTTTTATTCTGAATTTTGCTGTCTTATTTTACAAGTGCCCTTCCCTCTGTCATTCTTCATTTTGCAGTTATTTTCTGAATATTACGATATTGTTCTCATCAGCTTTGAACATTTTTACCCCCATGCACTTTCTGTTTATAATGTGTATTGTTGATAATTTCATCTTTAATCTTTAAAATCAATTAACAGGTAATTGCTGAATGTAATTTTCATAAATGCCATTGTGTGTCTAACATATGTTTTGTTTCATTCTGTTTGATAGAACCCGATTTCCGATCACAAATTGAAGTATCTCACCCTGATCACAATTCTCTTGAAATAAAATGTGAAAAAACGGGAGAAAAGATCATCTGGAATGGAGGAAAGGGAACATTCAAGGCTGAAATCACATACAATGGAGAAACTATCTCTGAAACCAGTGACACATGCTCATTTACATTTTCAGATCTTTACTATCTTACAACATATGATGTGAAGGTACTTGAATCCCACCTAATGTCTCTCAGCATCTGTTATGCATTAATACTAAAAAGTCACATGTTATTGGAATTACAATTTGGGTAAATTTGCAGTGTTTCTCAGTACACATTTATTCATTTCAGATTACAGCTGAGAATAAAGAAGGACATTCATCTTCCATTAAACGTGAAGCTGCTACTAAATGTAAGAAAACCTTCTTCTCATTCTGGCCCAAGATATTATTTTTGGTAAATAAACCACTTTTATTAGGCTGCTGACATGACATTAATTTCCTTGGCCAAAGCCTTTTTAATGAAGAAAACAAGTGAAGATTGCACCTTTAAATGTACAAATATACCAGAAGCAGTTTATTCAGCCTAGTTTCATGTGTCCCTTCCTCAGATAATGACAAGGCTGTCATTGGACCTCTAATCGGATTTCTAATCATTGTGACATCAGTTGTGCTCCTCAAAATTTACCTCCTCAAAAGAAAGCGGTCAGTGTCACAGTTTCTCACAGCTGTCCCAACTCTTTAAACACAATGTTTTCTGTGAATGTTCATCAAGTAATTATCAGTGTTTTCTCACCACAGGGATGCTGAAGATGAAGATTGTGTTGATCAGGACATATTCACTACTTGTGAATATACTACTTGTGAATATGTGAATGTTCCTATGCCCTTACGAATGAGACAAAACAACAGACCAGTGGGTGAATATGAATGACTGCTGTTTTATAGGCAAATACTGTGTTATTGTTAAAACCAGTACAACATTAGTTTAGATGACGGCATATGCAAAAGAAAACATAGCTTTTACTTCTAGTTGTAAGTGTCGAAATAGAGAAAGAAATAGAGGTCATTAACACAGAACTAATTTTTTGCTTTGAAAAACTTGATCAGTGATGTGAACAATGAATACAAATATTGACAATGAAAATAAATAAATAAATAAATAAATAAGGAAAAAAAAAGTATTTTTATGCTTAAGTGTGCATGAAAATACTTTTTGCAGTCATTGTAAAGAATGGCCCGTTTCCAGTTTGCTCACACAAAAATGATGGTCATTTTAAATGTGATTAAATAATCTTTGGGGTCAGAAGAAGAGAGAATGCCTGTAAATTACCTTTTCTGTCAGCAATTAATGTTAATGTTCTTAAACTTAATATCCATTTAGATTGTGGTCCTTAAGATTTTCTTTGGTATTTTCATTTTTAAGGTGCTGTATACTGTAGTTCATTTTCAGAGATATTTGAATGTGGATCTCAATGTGGCTCCATGAGTAAATAGCTAAATTATACACATTTTCAGTTGTCAAAAACAAAATGTGTGTCACGTTGTATACAACTGATATTTTTTTTCTTCAGTGTCTGAAACTAGAATTTTATATTGTTTTTTTTTTGTTTGTTTTGTTTTTTTTGTTTTGTTTTTCTGTGACTCTATCAACAATATTGTCCCCAAAAAAAAACTGTGTGCCTGTAACTCAACAAGTATTAAACTTCTCAAAACAAGTTAGATTCTGGTTGTATTCCTATTCTTGTTCAGGAATACTTTGACTTCTTTAATGCAGAACTCTTAGTTTCAGAAATATAAGATAAGATAAGATAAGAATTAAATCAGTGAAGTGTTGAAAGACCCCTAAACCTGACCGATATCCCAGTCCAAGTTTTACAACTCAGTGACAACTCAGAACTGATCTTTTCTCATCTTATTTAAATACTGTTGATGTTTTAACTCGTACTGTAAATGAGGCTAACATAACAGTATTACTTAATAGAGAGAAAGATCCAAAAGAAGTCAGTATAAGTATAAGCCAAATTTACTTCTGACATGAGACCAAAAAATTCTGGGCAAAGGTTTTGTCCATTAGGCTTAGTTCTGAAATTGATAAACTTATTCGCTCTGATAAGACAAGATTTATTCCAATTAGGGACTTTTTTTTCTTTTTAGGATAATATACTATCACAACACAACTACAGATGATCTGCTTATCGTTTCTCTTGAAGTGGCCTAAGTAAAATGTCAGTATATGCCAACGATAAAGGTATTCTGTTTTGGAGATCCTTCACTGTTTTCTTTTTATGAAGGGTTAATGTTTTTTAAATTATTTTTTTTTTCAAGCAACTGGATTCGAAAGCCTATATGAAAGATTATGAAAGCCTTGTGTGACTATAAAACCCATAGAATAAGTAAAACCCACTTTTGTAAATTTAACACTGAATGTGGAAAGGCCCTTCCAGACTTCTCTCTTTATTATTATGCTCGTGCTCTTCATACTGTCATAATGTGGTTAGTGGTTATTCTAGGTTTCAGTGAAAGAGAATGATGAGTGGACTGTAGAAATACATGGGAGATAGTTCACCCAAAAATGAAAATTACCCCATAACTTACTCACCCTCAAGCCATACTAGATGTATATGACTTTCATCTTTCAGATGAATACAATTGGAGTTATATTACAATATGTCCTGGCTCTTCCAAGCTTTATAATGGCAGGGAATGACTGTTGAGATTTTGAAGCCCAATAAAGTGCATCCATTCATCATAAAAAGTACTCCACACTGCTCTGGGGGGTTAATAAAGGCCTTCTGAAGCAAAGCAATGCATTTGTGCAAGAAACAATTCCATATTTAAAACTTTATAAACCATAATCTCTAGCTTCTGTTAACTTTCGTTGGGAACCACTGCTATCAGACAAATCATCTCAGGTTAAAATATGTCCTGACTCTTTCCAGCTTTATAATGGCAGTAAATGGGTGTTGAGAGTTTGAAGTGCATCTATCCATCATAAAAAGTACTCTACACAGCTCCAGGATGTTAATAAACTGCCATACACACATTCGCGAGAGAGTGGCACTCCAGCGGATGACGTAGGATGTAGGCTTCCATGTTTTCTCACATCCCTCAAGGCTTGTATGAGCTTGAGAGATGGACAAAAGAATTTCATCAATTCATGCTCTATATATTGTGTTGAAAGGAATTCTTGGGGTTGGCATGTACCCTCATTTTTTCAGCATTCAGTGTGGAAATGTGCTTTTTAGCATCCTTAACACTGGTCAAAAAACACTCCGATTATGCAAGATGCTTGCTGCACCAATTTGCCAGTAGATAATGAGAGCTCTATGGAAATGAGATCATAGTTTACAACTCCACTCAGATGCTGTGAGAGATGTAAAAATAAACGTCCAAAAAAGAAAAAAAAAAAAACTGCTGCCAATGTCTGAAGAGAGAAGTTTATAATGAGTGGACAATCTGTAAATAAAGATCAACTGGAAAAAATTACTAACAGGTATAACTGAGAGCCAGCATCTTTTGGGGACCATACCAGATACAACCATGGCCATTTCCTGGAGGAAGTGAGGTTTAAATTAAACCAAGCTTTATGTTGTACCCAAATATTTTTCAAAAAGAAGACACAAAAAGCCCTGGAGTAGCTCTAGTGTTCCTCCAGGAAATCAGCTCATTAAACTCTGGACTAGACTAAGTTTAGGACTATTTAAAACTATAACAGAGAAAACAGATTTTTGTCAATCTGGTATAAAAGGTCATTTTAGTCCAGGACCAGACTTAATCTCTGTCCAGGGAACTGCACACAGAAGCCATAAATCATTTTATGAGATTAAAGTTTTACTACAGTATATATAAAACTTAAACTGCCAGTAGGTGGCAGAAAGTCTTAATAAGTGAATCACAGAATCATTCATTTAGCATTGTGTGGATCAGCTTGAAGGGGAAGATGGAGAAGTCACCTCTGATTGACACAACTGCACTGTAAAAAATAAAAAACACAATTTGTTGAGTCAGCTTAAAATAATTTGTTACCCTGCTGCCTTAAAATTTTAAGTTCAGTCAACTAAAATTAGTTTAGTCAACTTGAAATGTTAAGTTGTACTAAGTAACAACTTAGATATTTGTGTTGCTAAACTTAACAGATGGGTAAGTAACCCAGCTGCCTTAAAATTTTAAGTTGATTCAACTCAAATATTTAAGTTGTCAAATATTATTATTATTTAACATTTCAAGTTGAATAAACTTTTTTTATGAACTTTGACTGAACTTAAAATTTTAAGGCAGTTAAGTTAACTCAACAAATAGTTTTTTACAGTGTGTGTGTGTAAAGTCATCAAACATGCCGGATAACATTTCACTGAGCCCAGAGTACCCCAAAAAGCAACACAACGTCAGGCCGGTGAGCCCTATCAACCGATAAGGAAGGAGCAGTGTGTTTTGGGCTGAGGGACTGGGGGCCCGTTATGCCTCCAACGGAAGCAGTTGACAGTGTGGGGAAGACGGGTCCCACTGACTGATGGATGAGGAGCAGCGTGATTTGGGAAGCCTGATCAGGTGGGCTCATACTGCTTCTTGACAGGAGCAGCTCACAATGTCAGATGAGTGGACCCTATCAGCCGATGGATGGGTTTGATTAAATTGGAAGTACCCAGCTGGGAGTGCTTCGTATCCAACGGGAGTTCAATACTCACGGCATCAGATGGGTTAGCATTGCCGTTAGCAGGATGAAGAAGTTTGCTTTAGCGGGAGGCTCTTGCAGCATCTGATGGGAGTTCAATACTCACAGTATTGGATGAGTAAGCCTCACCAGTAGCTGGATGGAAGAAGGCAAAGTTTTTTTTTGCTGCTGAGGTTGCTTCCCCGATACGGAAGGAGTTGCTGGAGAAGTTATCTGCTGGGATGCCTGATTGTCTGAGAACAGATCTGAGGTATTTTTGAAACCAAAAACGTGTAACCGGTTTGTTGGAATCATCTAGAAATAGGGGTTCAAAAGGGGATTTAGTCTGGGAGCTTCTGAATTGGAGGTACGCGACAACAGTTTGGTATGGTTGGATTGATGATGTGAGGTTTAAAATGTAGATAAAATGGAGAATGGTGGGGTGGACATTTGGGTGGAATATAGAAGTAACAGTGAGTTCCAAACATCCAAGAAATCCCCCCCAATAAAGCTAAGATAAACTTAGCATCGAGTGTGCGGGTGGTGTTAATGGGTTGGCAGCCATGTCTAGCATGGTTGTCCAGGAGATAAAATTAGGTTTGGAAACCAAATCTGGGCCAGCCAGAATGGAGCCGCTAGGAAAAGGGAACTCTGTACTGGTGATCCCTTGTTAAAACTGCCAGGAGCTGAGCTATCCGAGGAGAGGCTTACAGGTGGGCACAGCCTGCCATGGTGGTTGATAAAGGAAACTACCATAGAGTTGTCTGTCCTGACCAACATGAAGTAGCCCCTCAGCTGTGGAATGAAGGGTTTTAGAATCAGAATCAGAATTGCGAGAAACACTACCTTCATCTAGAATGATGAGGGACCTTTTGAGCAGACCCATTGCCTACTGCGAGTATGAGACCTAAAAGCTTCTGAAATTTCAAAACAGAAAGCTCCTGGCCTAGACCTGAAAAATGTTGAAAGCTTCCAGTTTAAGAGGGGATTGTATTTTACATGATACAAGAAGTGTTTTTATATTTAATAAGATATGTTTCAGAGTCAATGAGAACATACTTCCCCATCAAATGTAGTACCAGCTAAACCTGATTTCGGACCCAACTATGGTATTATGTCCCAAAACTAGCAGTGTGCAGGATAAGTATGGGACATTAAATATCAGTGATGTCAAAACTAATCTATATAACCATTTCTCCCTTGTAGTGTATGTCGTGAACAGCTCATGATCTACAGCATGCAAGCTTGGTTGTTCTTGTCAGTTTATTAGAAGAAAGCACAAAGATCTCAAGGTCACCGGTGTGTCGGCAACTACTAAGCACTTAAGCATGTAAAAATGAAGAGGCGTGGCCTAAGTAGGCTGCAGCTGTAGTATGAGTGGGAGGGGCAAGTCTGAGAAACCACAAAATGAAGCAAACTATGCACCCTTCCTCTTTGCTCTGCTTCTCTATTGGGATGCAGCCATCGGTAACACATGGCACTATGCCCCTGAGATGTTTATGTAAGCAGGCGGTACAGCATCATGTGGACCAGTGCCAGACAGCCATGAAACATGAGAAATATGGTTGCAAGTGCAACAAAGATTTCTTTCAGGTCATAGGGCTGGTTTTGTCCTGAAGCAGTCCCATGAAAGGTACTGGTGTAGGTTGAAAAGGTCAGAGGAAATCAGGAAATGTAACTGGCAGGATTAATTAGTACATGTGTAGTTATTTCCTGTCCATACACAGGTAACAGCATTCAGCCCCACTAGGACCGATTACAGCGTAATTTAAGTGTTCTAAATGTAGCCTAGAATGAGAAGTTCTTCTCATTTGTAAATATTCTCATAAATATTCTCTGTCTGCAAGATGTCTTTTAAAAATCGCTTTATCTGGAAAGCATCTGCTGTGTACAAACATCTTATGAACATTTTTAAGTTGTCAGTTTTACATACATTCTAAATAATGAACATCTTAAAGACACTTTCTAAATGTCTATTTGACGTCAAACAGGAAAGGCGTGTTGCTGATGAGCAAGCACATAAAACATATGTCTTCCAGACTGAATGGTCCGCATCCTTTGAACAAATGGTTATATAGTGTATAACCAAAGCTGTAATCTGTGAAATTAAACATTCCTCATTCATTTATTTAGATAGCTTGTGTTTTGCATATTGTTCATTTTACTAGAACAGCAAAACACTATCTGATTAATCTGCTAGTTTTGCTTGTGCAAAAGTGAGAGAACAAACTTTCAGAAGTGGTTGACCTCCCTCTGAGACAGCCAGCTACCCACCACCTACTATTTATGTAGGTGCGATGTCTGTTAGAAGCGTTATACCTTGTTTTATAGTTTTGTGGGACCGCAAATTTAAGAATCTGTTGATCCTACTTTTACACATGATATCATTTGGAAAACTATGGTGGAAGTACATTTGAATTTAGCATTCAAGGTGCATGTGATGACATTAATTTTTTTTATTAGATTCACTATAGTTTCCATTTAGGGGGTTCTGCCAGTCTCTGATCTTCCTACTTAAAGTTAAATATGTAAATGATTACATGTCGCCAGTTCTTGTGACCAGGTGCTGCTTGAAACATTTGGTGATATAGGGTCTAGACACTCTGTGCATTATGCTCATAAGTCTAAAGGTCATTTGGTGAACAGTGCCTTGCGAAAGTATTCATACCCCTTCATTTCCCCTTCATTACCCCTTCACTTCATTTCCAACCTTCCCTCAGCCTATGACCACAAGCGGCTTTTACTTCCAGACCAGCAATGTTTTGGTGCTACTTACGAACCACTTTTCCTTGTTTAGGGTTGGTGCTTTAGGTGAACCTAGGCTCTGGCTCTGAGCCAGCAATCAAACTGCATTGGTGGAAAAGTGGTATGTTAAAATTTGGCTGTAAGGCCAGTATGATTGAGGACTGTCCACTGAATGCCTATAAATCACAGTGCATGCCTACCTTAGACTGTAACACCACACAGCACATTCTCAACAAAGAATCCTTCTGAATATATACAAAGTCTCTTATTCTTGGCCAGGTGTAATGTGTATTTTAGTTTTTGAAAGCAAATTTAATAGCATGCAACCATATATAAACCTAAACTTCACCAAAGCAGATATATTTAGCCTGTGAACATTCACACTAATACTTGGTTTCATTGCCACAAGTTTTGACAGGAAGTTGATTTTGTAGTCGGCACACTACAAAACATTCAATGATGTGGCAGACCAAAAAAAAATGAAAAGTGTCATTCACATGCATTTACTTTTGGTGCCACTGTAAAAAGTGGTGACCTAAAATTGTTACCTTATGGAGCTATTTCTACCTGATTCATCTTACAACAAATAGGCTTGTTGATAAAAATTCCTCACAGTTCAGTGAGGTTAAATAATATTTTTTTACTTGAATAAAACCAATTAGATGCTGCTATTTTGATTTTTTTTCACTGTGTGCTACTTCCACAAACAGGTGGGAAACCAAAAAGACAGAGAGAAAGAGAGGGAAAAAAACAGGCTGTGAGAAATAGTGACGAAGCAACAAAGTTCCAGTTTTGTAAGCTGTGCGAGAGAACAAAATGTTTAAGATTGATGTCACCATTGAGTCATGAACGATATTCTGGACTATTTTCAAAAAGATTTTTTTTTTGGACGCAAAAAATTGTGACACAATCCAAACACAGTTGCAAATGTTGCATTACTATTTGCGTGAATGTTTTTGCGAACCCACAATGGCTGCTAAAGTTGAAATGGAAAAGCCCAAAGTCCATTTGCAACTGTATTTCTCATGTCTACAGTTTCTTAAATAGCAATATTAATTACCACATCTGCTTTTTCACTCTGCATCAGGCATTTAACCTGCCAAAACTCAAATGGAATCACAATTCATTTAGCATTGGAATTTAGTTGGGACCCGGTTCTTAATGCATCATTTTTGTCTTCTGACGCATCAGCGAGCGTTTGAACCTTCTGTAATAGTTGCATATGAGTCTCTCAGTTGTCCTCAGTGTGAAAAGATTCATCTAAAAATTATGCAGTCATTGTTGGAAAAGGTACACAAAAATGCACAAAAACATTGAAAAACCAAAGAATTTAAGGGACCTGAAGGATTTTTCTTAAGAACAGCAGACAGTTTAACTGTTTAGGACAAACAAGGGACTTGAGAATAACTAACACAAAACCAAACCAAACAAACAAACAAACAAAAAAACTGCTGTGGTTCATTCAGGTAACAACACAGTATTAAGAATCAAGCGCATGTAAACTTCTGAACGGGGTCATTTAAAAAAAAAAAAATCAACTATTTTCTCTTGTGGACTATATGTGAATTGTTTTTTTTTATTTTTTTTATGTGAAATATCTTATTTAGGTCAGTACTGAATAAAAAAAATAACGTATGATCCCTCTCCTTTTGGTAAAATAATTAACATTTTGCAGATTCTGCAAGGTGTATGTAAACTTTTGACTTCAGTTGTACTCTGCAGAATGCATGGCGATTAAACAATGCTCAAAAGTTCAATCATATGCTGATAGAAATCATATTCATAATGTTTCTATGTCTTTAAAAAACATATCTTATCACACCCCTAAAAGCAGCAGACAGACTGACAGTTTTAAAAGACAAGAAACAGATCTTGGCAAGTAGGCTGAGTACTTTTAGGTTCTTATTAACCAACATTCGACAGTTGATTGTTCCATCCTGAAGAAGCTGCCAAATGTTTTTGTTTACATTAAATTTCTTATTATGTGTAAATCTTATTATGTTCATATGAATATTGATCAACTGAGACTTGATCAACTGATCAACTGAAAACAAATTTCACAGACAGATGAACAGAATTAAAATAATGAGTCGCTAAACATAGCAGTGGTCGCTATCAAAAGTAGCAGACAGTAATTATGTAGTGTGTCCAACAGCATTTTAACCATACAGTGCAAGTTCTCAAACATATCATACATAGACATATATAAATACCTAGATGCCTCATTGGCTGCTCCACGGCACGTCAACATCCCTGCCATATTGTTCAGGCAACTCTCCATAACTCTCATATTGGTACAAGAGAAAAGATGCCTGACTCATCTGCAGCTTGGGCATCTACAAACCATTGCACAAGAATAAAAACAGATCTTATCTCATCTTATAACAGAATTATCTTTCACAGTTGTTTCTGCTTGTCATTTTTAACAGTATGTTGACAGCTTAATTGACCATTGGTGACAGACTATTAATAGCTAGGAATATTCCTAGTCAGCTGTTAAAGCGGAGACTTTATAAGAAATCATTAAGTTTAAATGGAATTTTATTAAGTTTTAACTTATGTTTGTAATGCCACGCCAGCAGAGGGAGCCCTCACCCACTGACTGACTGTTACCGCTCCCTCTGCTGCTTCTGTGGTTACTTCCTGTTTGGCAGCCATATAAACAGGGCCATGCCAAACAGGACTCTGTGAAGTATTGTTTTGCCTGTGCGGACTCTACCAAGCGTTTATCCTGTTTCATTGCCTTGTTTTTGTTATTTCCACGGTTTTGTTTCTTTGTCATAGTTTTACCTTGTTTTTTGCCATAGTTTTGTCTTGTTTCATTGCCATAGTTTTTGTCTGGTTTCATAGCCTTGTTCATTTGTTACTTTGGACTGCTCACCGGTATTCTGACCTATTGCCTGTTTTACTGGATTACGCTTTTCCCTTGCCTTCGTATTACTGTTTGTTTGGAGATCGACCCGCCCTGTCTTGACTACGTTGTGTTCAGTAAAGCTCGCAGCTGGATCTATCACGCTTTTCAAGAGTCTGGTTACAATGTTGTAGTTTATATCATAAACTAAATTGTGTTATGAGCATAATATGTTCAGTGAGCACTTTGACAGGACAATGTTAGACTGTCATGATTAGGGATGGAGCTAAAGCAGCCATCTTTAATTTTACTTCTCAACTGCATTTGCAAACAGGACAATACAAGCCCGAAGGAAAGCTGAAGAAAGCCTGTCAGTGGATCGTTCTCTGCATTTCCAAGAGACTAAACCTCCTTGTACATGTTAATGCTTCTGTCGTTTTATCAAACATTTAAATATAACCACTTCATTTGAAATTATTTACATTACTTTTTCAATTTAAAGGTCAGGGTAAATTTAACTTGTCTTCTGGGAAAAATGCAAGTATCTTGTGTGTATGATATTTAGGCAAAATAAGAAAAATGTACACATCTACATTCTGTTCAAAAGTTTGAACCCCCAGCTCTTAATGCATCGTTTTTCCTTCTGGAGTGTATTTATGAATATTTTTCACTTTAATAATTTTTTTCACGAATACTATTATTAAACTGTACTTTTCACTATTATTTAATTTACTTTATAAGTTACTATTCATTTATTTTTCATTATTCTCTTTGTACTACATGTACAACATGTACTACATATTCTTTTTTAATATTACAGATATAACTTTCACTACATTTTTACTGTGCACTGTATCAGTGCATAATATTTACCACCAGTATTTGGGAAAGTTATTTTTAAAAGTAATGTATTACAATATTGAGTTACTCCCTAAAAAGATAACTAATTACGTTACTTAATTACTTTTTATGGAAAGTAATGCGTTACTTTACTTTTGCGTTACTTTTGAAATCTGGGCAGGGCTTGCTTGTTTGTTTTTAATATAAAAAGTCCTATTTTTGGCAAATGTAAAAGCCTTTTCACACCAAAAGCCTCAGGGTTTGAGAAAAGTGAATTCACGTCTGTGCAGTAGACCGCGGAAGAAAAAAGTCAACTCTTCAGCAACTAAAAAAAAAAGGAAAACAAATGTTAGATTATCTTGAGTAATTTTTGCTTATTAGTATGGTTGAATTGGATCATCAAAGGTCGGCAGCAAAGACTTCGGTTAATAAAATAGGATTAAATGCATAAAGGATATTTGTATTATTTAACATATATTCTGAGTTGAATTTCACTGTTACTGTTACTGAATCTGTTTTTTTTTTGTTTTGTTTTGTTTTGTTTTGTTTTTGTGAGTGAGATGAATTAAAGCATATTCACATTTATTCTAGAACTAACATCTTACTCCCGATTTCTCTCAACATGGGGACAGGAGAGTTTTTAATCAATAAATGGGGGGAAAAGTAACTCAGATATTTTCTTGTCAATTAAAAAGTGATGTGTTACTTTACTAGTAACTAGTAAACTACCTACTAATCTAGGTATTTATATATGTCTATGATATCATCATAACTTAACTTTCCTTCCTGTCTCACTGTAGCACTGTTTCAGGCCTCTTACATTATGGACATTACAGTTTATGGCTGTGGCCACATCTGCAGTCCTCATGCCTTTTTTTTTTTTTTTTGGTGTTTTGGTTTTGGTGTTTTGGTGTTTTGGTTTGGTGTTTTTTTGACAGTACTAGGTAGCATAGTTTAAAATAAACTTCCTGGTATGAAAGGGCATTAATGCAAAGGAGAGTGTCTTTGAAGCTCTGTTTGAGGCCTTGGATATGGCGAGATTGTTTGAACTAGGACCCTTAGTTTTGATCCTGTGTTTGGTCTTATGTAAGGATGATCCTAAAAAAATGATCCTAAAAATTTTACCTGTATTTGTGTGTGTGTATCTATGCATGTATGTATGTGTAATAGTCAGCATTTGAAGTGGAACAAAACCTTTCATCAAAGTTGTCCTAAAACCAAAACAATTATAGATCATGTTTCCTTTCATCATTTTCTAAAGTTCCTACTGTAAATATATCAAAACCTTCTTTTTGATTAGTAATATGCATTGCTAAGAACTTCATTTGGACAACTTTTAAGGCGATTTTCTTAATATTTAGATTTTTTTTTTTTCACCCTCAGATTTCAGATTTTCAAATAGTTGTATCTCAGCCAAATATTGTTCTGTCCTAACAAACCATACATCAATAAAACCCTTATTTATAAGCTTATTTTATTTATTTTATTTTTTAACTTCTGTGTTTTGTATGTGCTATGTTGTGTCTAAGTTTGTAAATTAATTGTTCACATAACTTGATGTGTTGTGTGTTGTTACATCTCTCTGAATTATAATGTAAAATATTTAGTTTATTGAATTTTATTTACCTTTAATAGTCATCAGTTTAAGTATTGAATTTCAGTTAGTGAATCAGTGTGTCTTTAATCTTGACTGGGATGTCAAGATTCAATTAAATCTCATTGTGTACAAACAGGACAAACATATTTTGCCGCCTGAGCCCTCAGTTTATTTGAAGTATTTTTATTTCTAATTATTAGCCGAATTATTGTTCCACTGAGAATCACTGTCAGTGTTAATGAGTATTAACTATAGTTAGTATTAACTAAAAAACTAAGAATGAGAATTTTACCTCAAGTAAAAGGTATATTCTATGTATTTTAACTGATTTAAAGATAAAAAAGATTTAAAAAAAAAAGTTAAAAAATTTAAAAAAGATTTTTATACATACATTTTATTTGGCAAGTTTTTCAACTTTTACTGCACATGTTGTTGACATTTTTGTGTTGTTGATGATGTTTAGGTGCAAAATTATCTGTCATTAAATATGCTAATACTAATCCAATTAATACATTTGAGATTGGATTCAATCCTTCTACCTTTAGTCATGCAACACGGCGGCTTCATCAAAATATCTGTAATTTGAAAGTGTGTGACTTGCTTGAAGAAAGTTTTTTGCTTTTGTATAAATTTGTAGTTGTAAATGTACACTTCTGAACAAGACACAAACCCAAAAGAACTAGGAAATAGTCGTGTCCTCTTTTGATAGTCGGTAAAAATGTAGGAGATGATGAAAAAGAGAAATCTTTTTAAAATGTAGTCAAAAATATGTTGCAGGCTCTACATTTTTAAGTTAGAAAAATGATTACTATGCAAATATAATATAATTATCAGGCAGGTTTTTCAACATTATCATCCCATGTCTTTTATTGTTGACAGTGAAGGTTGTACGACCCAATCAAACTTTGTTGTTTTGATGCAAATATTCTCTCATTTAAAATAGCTCATTAATATTAATAAAACAGTTAATAAATCTGAAATTGTCTTCAATACTTGTTGCTTTTATCATGTAAAATACTGCCTTAATTAAAGAGATTTAATTTGGAAGTGTTTGACTTGCTAGTTGTTTCCTGTACCTGACTACCTAAAAACCACAAGACCATCACCCTCATTCACTTCTAACCCAGACACAAACCTAAAAGAAAAAAATGCTCTGAAAAGGATGTACGAAATGATGAAAAGTTTCTGTTTTAGAAAATCAAATTGAATACACATGAAAAGTCCATCTATTGTTATAGTCCCTCTCCACTCCCACCACTTCATCAAACATGCCTGCAAATAACACCAACCAAAGGTACAATCAGCAAGCGTGTGGTCTCACGGTCTGGTCGAACCCTCTAGTGTGTGCATTCAGAGGATTATAAGGCTACAAATAGGCTGAAATTGTCTTCATGTCTGTGGACTCCCATGGTTTTAAAATCGGTCAGGATTTGAAAATCGTCTAGTGTGCGGCCAGCCTTACACGCATTCACCAACATCACAGGTAACACTATACTGTTTTGCTCTCTAAACAAATAATAAGTGGACAAAATTGAACTTGCATTTCCTTTAAAAACAGACCCCTCATCCTTACACGCTCCTAAACAAACCCCACTATCACCAGGTCAAGGTAACACCAGGTCTTGAATTTCATTATTTTTGTTAATTGAACTTACATCGTTAATTGAACTTACAATTGAAAGTACATCTGTAGTCTGGTCAGTCATGTTTATTTCTTCTAGTGCAAGGAATGGCACCCCCTCACCTCCAAACACCACAACCACACCTCTTACCTCTGTGAACCCCAACTCAACCTTACACGGGTGACAGCACACCGTTTATACCTTATGAACAAATTGTAAATGTTTATTGGGAAAAAAATGCTTGATTTATGATGATTAACAGTTAAATATGTTCTTTTTCAGATCCCCCTAAAAGACAATGTGAGTATATGTTTATCCTCTGCATGTTGTGTGAAGTCTACTTTGATTGTGTTGTTCAAGACATAGTTTTGCTTCTTACGAATTTGTGAATGTTCATATGCACGTACACACAGGTCAGTACAACCTTATGAAGAGTGTGAACACAACAACAACAACAACCACCCGTGTGATGATTATCAACAGTTCCAAGAACCAAACATACACAATCAGGATAAAATATAAGCACAGTGAGATCTGTGCTCAACAAATATCAAACCTACCTGACTTTGAAATACTGTTTGAATGGTTAAGACCATGCACTGTGTACACTGTCAGTGTGGATGAATGCATTTACCATGGAAGCAACACCTTTACGTCCAGTCGTAAGTGTTTTACCTCAGCAGAAGATTTTTGCATGATTTAGAACATACTGATTCTTTGCAGGGACCTCAAAAAGACACTCTTAAATACTTTCAGTTTGTATACACTTAAAAATGATGCTTTGATTTTGTTACATAAAAGTGATCTTTAAGAGTCCAAATACTCCAAATACACCTCTATCTATTTATGTTGCTGAAAAGATATTATGATGTAATATGTATTTACATTTGTTCCAAAAACTGTTGTGACACACTTAACAGATAATGATATTCAATGGAATCTGACTGAATGTGTTGAAACAACAGAGCAAAACTCTTGCACATCCACACACACTGTTATGCTGGACACATGTACCTACACAATGAATGTTGATATGCCTCCAGGTTGGTTTTTGATAAATTCAGCAGATGTATTGTTACTACGTTTAGTTTTCAATGTGAGAAACATGCTTTATTTTTACTGCTGTTTAAACACAACTGTCTGTAGAATGATGAATGCCTACGCACATCACACTCATTCATGCTGTTGGATTGTCTCTTTTTCAGTTCATGAGTGTGAATTTGAATTGGTCACCAACACACAGGAGGCAAAATTAGAATTTTAATGGCATTAATTGCAAAATAATGTACTAAATATAATGATATACATGTTGATACATGACATTTTTTACTGTGATCTTTAGTATTATTATGAGTATTATCTGTTTATGGAAATCACATTTTGTGTATGAAAAAAAAAGTTGAAACAAACAGATTAATTTAGATTTTGATTGAGTTGTGTATGTATGCTGTGATCTGAGAAGTTTGACCTGTATTTTTAGCAACTGAATGTTTCTGTTTCAGTCAAACCTGAAATACGCTTCAATGCAACTATTCCCTCTCAGTTTGAATGGACTAATAAACCAGCACAATGTGATCCTGTGCTTAAAGTCATTTGCACCCACCGCTGTAAGTAATGCAAATGTTTCCATGACACTGTAAATGCATAATTAGATTTTTTTTTTTCTTTTTTTAAATTGCAGCATCATAAATATGTGATTAACAGATAATGAATGAGTTTTCTCTTCTTCCTTTGTCAGATGGGAAAGAAACTTATGGTTTAAATGTAGCACAGTTTTTATCACTCAGTGAACAGTACACCTGCATTGGAGAATATCCTTATGAGGAACGACTCATCAAGAGTAATGCACTGCCCGTTCAATTACCATGTGGTGAGTTGATAATTAGTAAGGCAGAACTGATTCAAACTTCTTTCCTTTCCTTCTCTACTGCACACCTGGGAATATTTACTAATAATGTTATGACTAGCAATACAGGTTACATTATACTTTACATATTGTCACGGGTGCGGAGCAAAGCGACAGACACAGTGGGCGTGACGTCAGGCCTCGGAGAGGCTTTTATTAAACAAACAGAGAAGTGTCCAAAAAGGGGGAAAAGTGTCCAAAATAAACGGGGGATCTGGTGTCCTCGACGTGAAGGGAATCCGTGAAGGAGGGGCAGTGTTCAGAAGGGAAGGGTCCAGGAAAGGGGCGGAGTCCGGCGGCCGCACTTGCTCCCCGCCGGGGTCCGCGGCAACGTGGCGGGTAGCGGGTAGCGGGTAGCGGCTTCATCCATTCCTTAGCGGCGGCACTTCCTCAGGCGAGTGAGAAGGCCCGGCATCCTGGCTCGGAGCCATTTCCATGCGGCTCGCACTCGGACCCACGGGTCCGGCAGCTCGTCCATCACATCGGCGGCGCTCATCCCTCGACGCACCCTTCCTGGACCTACGAGGACACCAGCGTGCATGCACGGGGAAGAGACCGGTCTCCTGAGGAGAAGCGCGCTCGGCATTTTAACAGCGGCGGTGATGAGGCTTCATTCACATCAGGTGTGCCTCATCACATGCCGCCAGACCTGGATGTTTCAGCGCCCCTCCTCCTCCCACACGCCCACTCCCGTCGGGAGCCTGGTGAAGGGCGGCGATTACCGACGGGGTGAAGCTGATAGTTAGGGGGGAGGCAGCCGACTCGTCACAATATACAACACATTGACCCTGAAAAGCATTTAAATACTACTACAATATCTTTGGTTTCACCCCATTTACTTGTCACATCAGTTTAGGAAACATATCACTCTAACTTGTACTGCTTTGCAATCCAACTAAGACCACTGTAAATGTTTGTGTTTTGGACAGGGTCTTGCAGACATTTGTTTTGCATTGTTTGTGACTTCTCTTTCTTACAGATGGGCAAAAGAATGGACAACCTGAGCAAAGCACCAGCACCTCATTTGAAATATCCTGGAATTCACTTGAGGGAGATCAGTGCTCAGGGATTATTTAGGACAGTTTTTCAGCCAGGTGCAAACCCTCTGACAGTGGTGGAAACAGTCAATGTAAGAGCTCAGACTTTATTGCTGTTTTGCCAAAAACAGCACCATTGAAACTTATCCCAAAGGTATTTTATGATATTAGAAGATGTAGTAGATGTTTAAAACAGGGTTCCCGAGGATCCTTAGAAAGTCTTAAAAAGTCTTACATTTATTTGTATCAAATTTAAGGCCATAAAAAGCTTTAAATTGCACAATAAAGTCTTAAAATTGGGTCTGGTGCTACGCTGCTTTGTGCATTGTTACGGGGAAACAGTATAGATTTATTTATTTATTTATTTTGTATGTATGAATATTAGGAGCTCATACTAATTTTATAGCACTTGCTATTCAATTCTGTATATTATTATTTTAAGGAATTATGTTGTTTTTTATGTGTAAACACTTAATTATTGTCCTAGCCAACTCCTAACCCTAAACAAACTCATTGGTAACCTTCTTGAAATATTTAACCAAATTTATTTCTATATATATATATATATATATATTCTGGTTTTAAATTAAGTTTTCTTGGAAAGAAAGACTTGTGTCTTGAATGGAGATTGCTGACACCGAACTGCAGCCTCCGGTATTACAGAAACATAGTAATGGGTTGTTTTTGTTCAGACCAATGCGAAAATCGTTTTTACCCTTCAAACACGCGGAGCTGTGTAAATGTCAACTGGTGCATCGATAAGAAGATCATTATTTATAAAAATCTAAACAGTATAATGTATTTATTTGTTATTTAATTAATATAATACTTTATTGATAATAATTGTTTAAATGAATATATTAATTATTACTTTTGACTCATGCATTTTCCTAAAAATGGTTTAAAGGCTGAAATGTGAAGTGCATCATTTTATAAAACTTTTTGTTTTTGTGAAAATCATCAAAACAGTCATTTTACAGTTTAATATTTTACCATAGACATTCCCGCTCGTATAATAATTTTATTTTTGCAGGTCTTAAAAAAGCTCTTAAAAAGTCTTACATTTGAACTTGTAAATAACCCTGTAAAGTCTTATTCAGGTATGTTTTGTCTTTTCAGTGGGGAACTGTGTAAAACACAGTGGCACTGGCACAATCTGCACTATTACAAACTTATTGCCATATAAAAAAATATAAATGCAGTATTAATGGAAAAGTCAATGGAAAAGATTATGAAATTTACACTGTTGTGAACACAACGCTTTCTGACAGTAAGTCTTTTCTTTTTTTTTGGCTGGTTCAAACAATGAAGAATTAAATGGCACCAGGGGCGTTAATCGATAACCTCACTGTAAAATTTATTGGATAGATGTGACCTTCCTAGTGACTTCCTCAGTGCAGGAACTCTTAAGATACAATTAAGTCAGTGAAGTGTTGAAGCCAGTGAAGCCAGTGAAGACCCCTGGACCCAACCCAGTCCCAGTCCCAGTCCCATTTTTACAAAGAATTCATCTTATCTAAATACTGTTGATATTTTATCTTCCACTTTAATTGAGGCTACTATAACAGTGTTACTTACATAGCTTAAGTATAGCTATAAGCCAATTTCACTTCTGACAAGAGTTTAGTCCATTAGGCTTTGTTCTGTAACTGATAAACATGACTTTGATGAGACATGATTTATTCTAGATAGGGGTGTCTTCAGGACACTCGTAAGAAAACCTGAGAAGCTTTCTGTTTTCTGGCAGAATGTTGATGTGAAAATAGGCCTCCTTTAGATGCCATCACAAACCAATCTTCAAATTGAATTTGTGACACTCACTGTATGACCAGTGAGTATGCTTCAGGCCCCTAAGATTGTCCTTTTTGAATGCAATAAGGTAACAGCTGTAGAAATCTGCCTCTCTCTCTGGTTGGGATATATGTCCTATGCTTGAGAAATTTCCTGTCTCCTAACTGGCGCACTTCGATTACTACCATAACCGACGAGCCATCGCCAGAGAGAGCGACAGAGCTGAGGATTGCCCCGGAGCCAGAGCCTGATCTGTCTGACCAGGTGTGAGAGCCAGCAACTGAGCACACACCGGTGGAGGAGGTAATAGTCTCAGCCTCAGACGTCATGCCCCCGCAACACTGGCTAAATGTCTGATGCATATGGCACACTTATCTGGAAACACTTCAGGAGTTTAGAAGACGTCATTGGATTGTTTAAATTATATAGAATTTATGGGAGATTCTTTAATGTTCCAACAAAAAACAAAGATGCCGTGACGCCAGACTCCCTCATCGAAGAAGAAAGCTGTCGTGTTTACAAATGGGACAATGAGCGCTTATCGGTATCAACTAAACTCTAGATTTTCAAAAGTATGTGAAATATTTAAATTTCACAGCATAAAATATGTCTAAGAGTTTTACAGACTGGTCTGTTATTGTGGTGACATTTCCACGCTCCTAAACATGACGCGCCACAAAATGAATCGTGATTGGTTGAAACGTGAAATGGCCTCTTGGATGGGTCTTGGCCATTCAAAGCGGCCGTCAGTCTGAAGGTCTGGCTACGCAAGACTAAGGAAGCACTACGAGACTAAGGGAGCACAAGGGCTTGGAGGAAAGCCCTGCCTACTGAAGGCGAGTTTCCGTGGATTCTGAGGACATAATAAACTTTGATTTGGATTTATATGCGGACATGCCCACTCTTCTCCCACCATCATCAGAGCTGTCAGTCTGCCCTGAACTTTCTGTCTGTTCTTTTTAAGCCAAGAAGGCTGTTTGTGAACTGTCTGTCCTCTCACGACCACAGAGGTCATTCCCCTGTCTGCTGCGCTCCTGGTGTTGGTAGCCGGGGGCAGCACACACAATCCCAGAAAGCCCTTGCACTCACAAAATCCCACCTACCCTCCCTCTTCTGCCTTGTCCTGCTATAACTGCATCCTCAGCCTTGCCATTATCTGCCCCTTTGCTGCTGCTTCCTGTCAGCCCCTCAGCTCACCCTTAGCCCAACATCTGTGTGGCTGTAGGATCCCACCTGACTCCTCCTGCTCTAAGCCCCTCCTGTCTTCTCCCTGGCTTCTGCCTCCATCTGTCCCACCCTGGCTCCTCCCTCTGTCTTCATCACCATAGACTCTGTTGGTTGTCCTCCTTCCAGACATCAAGCCACCTCCTGAACCTCCTCTGTCTGTCTGTGCCAGCCTTTCTCAATCCCTCCAACGTCTCCTAATCCTTCCTTCTCTGCAGCATGAGGCCACACCTTCTGGGAAAGGGGACATTTCTGTCCATAAATGACCAATGTCAAATTATGTTGTGGGAACAAATCCAGGAATTTCCCCTTTTTTTTCTTTTTGTCACAAATTAACTTGGTATACGTGTTCCACACATGCACAGTAGATCTTTTGCACATGCTCATTAACCTTAATCTCGCATACCATATACAGTAGTACAGAATTGGGAAGCAGCCATCGGTAGCACATGGCGCTATGCCCCTGAAATGTTTATGTAAGCAGGCGGTACACCATCATGTGGACCAGTTGCAAAGTTGCAAGTGCAACAAAGATTGCACTTGTACCCTGTAATGTTGTAATGAGCAAATGTGCTATTATGTGAGAGAACAGACTTCCGGAGGTGGTTGATCATGCTTTGACACAACCAGCTAACCAACACTAGGTAGCCCAACACCAACTGTACGTACAATGTCTGTTTGAGGTTTTATACCTTGTTGTACTCTTTCATAGCATGACTATTCTTAAGTTTCAATAATTTTCTCCAGTTGCAGTATTTGTTTTACATTTTAAAAGCAAGTTTAATGTGGTGGAACCAAAAAAAAAAAACAAAAAAAAAAAACCTTAACCTCATCAAAGCAGATGTATATGTATTTTGCACTTTGACAGGAAGTGGTATCTTGCAGTGCTGCCTTCATGTTAGAAACAGTCAAGAAGCAACCAAGTTCAAGTTTTGTAAGCCATGCCAGAGAAGAAAATGTATGAATGACATATCAATTTTACAATGTCTTGTGACTTCTCACAGGGTGATGTGATGCAACTAGTCCAGCAGTTAAAAAGTTGATATGATTCTTTAGAATCTTAATGAAAATTCAAAAATATACTTTGGTCTAACCTACTTTGGTTAAAAATTCTCAAAGGCAGTGTAAAACAACAACCTTTTTACCGTGTCAAAATAAGCTCTGCAAAAATCAACCCATTCTGAGGGGATTGTTCCTTTAAATGCAAATGGGCTCTGCCCGCCCCGCCCCTCTCTTCTCTCTGTGGAGTAACAAGCCTGTTTACTTTAGCCGCATTTAGTGCATTTAGCCGCAAAACTTGCTAACTAGCACATTCTTAGGAATGTTGATTGCAGAGATTCATAAAAAAATACCTTATATTCACTTCTGCTGTAGGTGAAGCTGGATCTTAAATGATTAGCGTGAACATAGACGCATTTATGCAGAGCGGGAGGCGCATTCCTTTCACAAACAAACGTAATCCACTGCATCTTCAGTAGCTCAGATGTCGGGAGTAAATGACGACCACTATATGTTCATTATTACATCCAGCAACACAAAACCTTAATTGCTCAATCAGAGATATTCTTGTCTAACTTTCATCCCTGCTCCGGCATCAAAACAATGGATGTCGGACTGTTACAGCTATTGCAAGACGGGTCTGAGGTAAAACGCTCATGTCAATCAACTATTGTGGGAGCGGCCTCTGTCGGTGTGATGCCACATAGACAGGCATCTGAGAACGGCTCGATTTGAAAAAGGGAATATTATTTTTACAGATTACTTAAAAACCACAGCATGGATTTTTATCATTATAGGGTAGATTTGTACAAACACTGCCAACACACATTAATGTTCAAACAACATGTAAAAGTCAACTTTGCATCCGATGACCCCTTTAAGAGTTTTTGGCAGCGTCCTGCAGCCATACTGTGGGATTAATTGTCTTGTGTACCTACTGCCACTGGGATTTACCCAGTGCTACACAGCAGATGGACTCACAATTTTAAAAGACAAGAAATAGATCTTGACAAGGTGGGTTGAATAATTATTTTTTTTAAAGTCTTTCTTAACCAACATATGGCAATTGATCGTTCCATCTTGGATGAGTTACAGTACCAAACTGGCCACCAATTCAACCTCTGGACCACTTTAAATGATGACCATTTCAAGTGGAGGTGATTTTAGTTAAAATGGATTGGTTTAGTTATAAGGCAATGACTTCAAAGGCTGCGAAGGCAACTCCGGGAACAGTTTTGGAAAAAACAATCTTGTACAGTTATGTATAAATGTTTTAATAATACATAAAGACCTCATTACCCACCTTAGGTCTGTGTGTCGGAGAAGACGACTGAGAATGGCAGATATTTTTTGCTTAAAAAAAAAAAAAAGCACTGATGCAAGTAATTTTGCAGAACAGGTCATTGTTATTAGTGGCTGTTTCGTTATTGTTGGTAGTATATTGTAAATATTATTCTTATTTACTACTCATTTGAACCATTTTAACATTTTTTATTAAATACTATTATTACAAACAATATTATTTATTATGCTTTTTACACTATTATGATTCATAGTTTATCGTGGTCAAGATCTCATCTATTATATATTTAAAGTAACAAGTCTAATTTCACCAGAATGTCTTTATTTATATAGCCTATATGACGCACACACTTAGGATTGTGGGAAAACGAAGGCAGCAAAGGATATATCTATGCTGCCTTCAAAACTCGATCAGAAGAAGGTACCTCTGGAGACAGGAAGTGAAGCAGTATTTGAATTTGGACATGCCTTGATGCCTTCCTGCCATGGAATGCTGCCTCCAAAAGCAATATTTTAGAGCTTTCGGACGCAGCCTAGATCATTTTCTGATTTGAAAGATATGACACAGATGTGTGGTATAGTGTGTGGTATTGATGAAAATACAACTTCCTGATGAGAAAGTCCTTAAAACAAAGCAGAGGGGGAGAGTGTCTCTGACATGGCTCCGCTGTCTCTGAACCTAAAAAACAGCTAAAGGATCTTTTTGAGGGTGGAAACTCACTGGCAACAGGACTGACTGATTAGACACATAAGAACAAGTAAGATTCAACGAATACAGAGCAAGAGAAACCAAAAGACCAGTACACTTTCTGATGGTTAACCCAGATCTGTGTCTGTTTCAAATAGGACATCTGGTGTCTTAGAAGCGGCGTTTGAACACTTGGAAATGGAGAGATTTTTTGCACTAGAACCCTTGGTTTTGGTCTTCTGCTTGGTTTCATGTAAGTAAGGAATTTAACAGAATGTAAAAAAGTAAAAAGTATTTTTATTTATTTATTTTATATATAGATTTTTGGGAAATGAATTTGTGATTTTTACATGTATGTATGCTGTATGTCATAGTAGAAAACACCAATATTTTAGGAATCTAAAAAAAAAAAAACTTGTTTAAAACTAAAAATTGTATCGCCATTTATAGATGTTTCATCAGACGCACACGCCTGGCCCGAAGTTAACTTCTGGTCTGTGTTTGTTTATCAGTCTGGCTAGTAGCTTGTAATATGGCGCTGACTACAAACGAAGTTAAGGCGATGAGTAGACTGAAGTTGGGCTCCGGTTGCTGTGCTGTAAGATGCAACCCAGTGTTTCTCATAAATTAAATTTATTTGTGGCTTAATATCAAAACTGATGACCACAAATATATTAAAATAGAAGTCTTTGACTTTGTTGAATAAACATGAGCACTGCACGTTTCAAAATGAAAACGTGGCACAGGTGTTTTTATATTATTCTCTGTATCTCTGAAGGAAACTGTATTCAGAATATTTTCAAAGTCATTTTCATTTAATCTTGCCTGTTATGCGTTTGTGAGCACAGTGCTGCTTTGATCGGGGAAAGCTATTTCTGACGCTCAAAAAGCACCTCCTGCTGGCAGGAATTTGCATTTAGCACATCTGCTGTTTTCTTTCAGAACAATGTGAAAACATTTTACGCAGTTCTAGTGGTTTTAGATATTTTGATAAACAAATTAGTATAGTAATTTGAAAATTCATGGATAAAAACTAATATATTTTAGCATCAGAAATTGCCTACTACTTTGACTAAAGAGCTTACACATAATGTTGGAGAAACCATTATAGAAACGTAAAAAATGATTTTGGTAATCACCAATACTGTTGGTTTAAGGAAGTTGTGGCAAAAGGCAGCACTCACCACATACAGCATTGAAGTTACACAAAATATAATGTGATAAGATTTTGCCCTCAGCCAAAGCTATTTGCTCTGGAACAAATAATAGATTAATGAGACCAAAGACTGCCCATTAGATTTACCAAAAATGTATAGCTCATGTTTAACCACTAATAATAATAAAAAAAAAAAAAAGTCTTGCCTAAAAAGTCTTAAAACTACATTCCATGACACAAAAACAGTAAAATTTCTAAAATTGTAGAGCATTTGTCTGCCCACCTTGTGTCACACTCCTGTGGACTGTTTTGTTGGTTTTGCCCTCTTGTGTCCTTATTTGGTCTTTCCTGTTCCGTTGCTTGTTAAGTCGTCATTGGTTTATCACTCCCACCTGTCTTTGTCTAATTAACTCTCCTATATAAGTTTGGTTCAGAACCTTGTTTCTAGTCCGTTCTTAATGTTAGTTTACGTTGTGTTTGCATGTGTTTTTCCCTGCTGTTCCAGTTTGTTCCTGTTCCCGTTTTGGATTATTTTATTAAAGCACGTTTTCATTATTTCCTCGTTCCTGCAACTCCTTCCCACACATGACCCTGACACCTTGACACTCGCTGTGAGAAGCGCAACGTGATCTCACGATAATTTATATGCATTTTACATAAAACGTGGTTGTACAAAGCGTACATTTATTTACATTTTTCCAGACACTAAAATGTACAATACTGATGATTTTACAACATCTAAACATACAAATACTTACATATTTTCAGAATTTAAACGTACAATACTGACATACTGAGACACCTAAAAACGAGCCCTTATGAATATTGAAATCGCGGCATTAATTTCAGTAGTGCATGAATGGCATAGATGCGCATTTTCACCTACTTCGTTTCCAGATGTTTTCTGCTGAGTTTTGACCATTTAATTAGAGAAAATCTATCATCACAACACACAATTATCATTGCAACCCATCAAAATAGAAGTTTGGTTTGACTTAAAGAGGTCATGAGCTGCATTTATTTATTTATTTTTTTTTTTATTTTGTACTGTCTGAAGCCCACTGACAATGTTCTGTAAGAAGAGACAAACCAATAGTGACCATGTAATGAAAAAAGTTACTCACACTTTTGTTGCGACATCACTGTCAGCTCCAGTACAGCATCGTTTTTTAGTTTCAGTCTTTTTGAAAATCCCACGTCAAATTGTGACACTTATTGTTAAGTATTATGTAATTGTGGTTATGGATTTTGAATTAGTTAGTCTGTCATGTGCATCAACAAGTAAAGTCATAACATAATGTTATCTTTGCAAATCATTAGCTAATGATTAATTAAAGCAGACAATTGAAAGTTGAAAAGCATGGCTTTGACCCATTGTGGTAATAAACACAATAGTATACACTATTAGTTATGCAATGTTATTGGGGAATTAATACATTAAGACACATTTAAGTAATAACAATTTATTGATTACTTAATCTGCGAATCACATAGAATGTTCGTTAGTTGCTGATGCAGTAATGGTTAATAAATGGTTTAGTTCTTCATGCGTTATACATAAACTCATGATGAATTAATGCATATTAGTGCCACTGAATTGTAAAGTGTTACCCAATATTTGATATATGTGTGAATTACATGAAGTGATGCTCAATATCAAATAATCATGAACTTGCCTTTCCCTTACAAAAAGACTCCTCAACCTCTACGCACACCTACACAAACTCCACTATCACCAGGTCAAGGTAACAATTCACTCCTTGAAATACGTTACTTAATCATTAATTGAGCTTTCCAGTACATGTGTAGTCTGGTCAGCCAGATTTAATTCTTCTATTATCAGCTAGCAACTTAACCAAGTGCAAGGAATGACATCACCAAACCTCCAAATGCAACCATCAAACCTCTTATCTTCACACACTCAAACTCAACCTTACACGCATTCACCAACACATCTTTTTTGCTTTCTGAACAACTGAATAATGTTTACTGGGACAAAATTTTTTGTTTTATGATAGCTGACTTTTAAATATGTGCTTTTTCAGGTATCACAGAAAGCCCATGTGAGTATTTGTTTATCTCGCGCATGTTAAGTGAAGTCAATGTTGATTGTGTTGTTCAACACAGTTTGCTTCTTATGAATTTGTGAATGTTCATATTCACGCACACACAGGTCAGTACAAACTTATGAAGATTGTGAACAACAACACAGCAACAACCCATGTAGTGAATATCAGCGGCTCCGTAAACCAAACATATACAATCAGGATAAAAGATAAGCACAATGAGATCCGTGCCCAACAAATATTTAACCAAACTGCCTTTGAAATACCGTTTGAATGGTTAAAACCATGCACTGTGTACAACGTCAGCGTGGATGAATGCATATCCAATGGAAACAACACCTTTACGTCCAATGGTAAGTGTTTTACCTCAGCTGAAGATTTTTGCATGAATTAGAACATAATCAAATAGACTCAGATGAGACATACTTTACATTGACCTCAAGAAATATTTAGATTTTTAAACCACACTCAAAAATGTCTGGTTTCTTCACAATTAAAGGTTTGATATGTTGTCCCATAATAAGTTTTCAATGTGATTTATAAGTGTCCAAATGCTCTTTGGGTACTTTGTATTATTTATTTTGTCCGAATAGAGGGTGATAACAATTCATATATGTCAGATTTTTGAACTATTTGTATTATGTTGCTGAATAGATATTGCAATGTAATATGTATTTTATGTTTTTCTCTTAACTTTGTACAGAAAATGGAGAAACTGTTCCAAAAACTGTTGTGACACACTTAACAGATAATGAAGTGTGTCTGAAAGGAGAATTCACTGATATTCAATGGAATCTGACTGAATGTGTTGAAATAACAGAGCAAAACTCTTGCACATCCACACACACCATTGTACTGGACACATGTACCTACACAATGAATGTTGATATGCCCCCAGGTTGGTATTTAATAACTTCAACAGATGTATTGTTATTTAATTTAGCTTTCAACATGAAAAACATTTTCACTGCTCTTTAAACACAAATATCTGTAGAAAAATGCTGAATAATTAAACACAAACTCAAACTCACGTTCATGCTGTTGAATTGACTTTTTCAGTTCATAAGTGTTAATTTAAATTGGCCACAACACAAGAGGCTGAATTGATATTTTAATTATATAAATGTTAATGGATGATATTTCAAGCACAGTTTATTAGTATGTTTTGAAAACAACATGTTTTGTGTAAAAACAAAACAAAGACTAATTTAGATTTTACTTGAATTTTAATTCTGCATCCTAAATGCTACCTTTATTCAAATTCATTGTAGTTGTGTATGTATGCTGTGATCTGAGAAGTTTGACCTGTATTTTTAGCAACTGAATGTTTCTGTTTCAGTCAAACCTGAAATATGGTTCAATGCAACTATTCCCTCTCAGTTTGAATGGACTAATAAACCAGCACAATGTGATCCTGTGCTTAAAGTCATTTGCGTCCATGGCTGTAAGTAATGCAAATGTTTCCATGACACTGTAAATGCATAATTTGATTTTTTTTGTCCTTTTTAAATTGCAGCATTATAAATATATGATTAACAGATAAAGAATGAGTTTTCTCTTCTTTTTGTGTCAGATGGGAAAGAAACTTATGGTTTAAATGTAGCACAGTTTTTATCACTCAATGAACAGTACACCTGCATTGGAGAATACCCTTATGAGGAACGACTCATCAAGAGTAATGCACTCTCCTTTCAAATACCATGTGGTGAGTTGCTAATTAGATGTGCAGGTTTGGTTCAAAGTCCTTCCTTTTCCCGGCTTACCAGGGAATATTTACCAATAATCTTATAATTCAAAACAGGGTTGTTAGGTTACATTATGCTTTACAAATTCAATGCATTCACGCTAAAAACTACAATTAAGACAATATGAATGTCTTTATTTTAAATTGTATAAAATATTAAACACTGAAAATGGCTTCATCGTTACAGTATAACGTCTTTTGTTTCGTCCCATTAACTTGTCACAAAAACGTATCAATTCTACTCCATTTTCTTCATCAGGGAACTTTTCACTTTTAACTTGTACATCTTTGAAATCTGAATAAGATCACTGTAAAATGTTTGTGTTGTGGACAGGGTCTTGTAGACAATTGATTATGAATTGGGAAGGTTTGTTTTGCATTGTTTGTGATTTCTCTTTTTCTTTTTTACAGATGGGCAAAAGAATGGACGGTTTGAGTACAGCACCAGCACCTCATTTGAAATATCCTGGAATTTACTTAAGGGAGATCAATGCTCAGGGATTATATGGGACAGTTTTTCAGCCAGGTGCAAACCCTATGATGGTGTTGGAAACAGTCAATGTAAGAGCTGTAAAAATTCCCGAAGGTATTTTATGATATTAGTAGACGTTGTAGATGTTTAATGTCTTATTCAGGTATGTTTTGTCTTTTCAGCAGGGAATTGTATAAACCACAGTGGCACTAGCACAAACTGCATTATTACAAACTTATTTCCATATAAAAACTATAAATGCAGTATTAATGGCAAAGTCAACAAAAGAGATTATGTAATTTACACCGGTGAGAAAAAAACACTTTCTGACAGTAAGTCTTTTTTTTTTCTATTCTG
The DNA here is from genome assembly GCA_012976165.1 of Labeo catla. Lineage (NCBI taxonomy): Eukaryota > Metazoa > Chordata > Actinopteri > Cypriniformes > Cyprinidae > Labeo > Labeo catla. The sequence goes on along the minus strand of VONZ01000661.1, from coordinate 323,910 downwards.
AATTTTGCTGTCTTATTTTACTTTGGACCTTTTTACCCCCATGTATTTTCTGTGTGTATTGTTAATAATTTAATCTTTACAATCAATGAACAGTTAATTGTTGAATGGAATTTTCATAAATGCCATTGTGTGTCTAAAATATGTTTTGTTTCATTCTGTTTGATAGAGCCCATTTTCAAATCAAAAATTGAAGTGACTCACCCTGATCACAATGCTCTTGAAATAAAATGTGATAAAAGGGAACCAAAGATCATCTGGAATGGAGGAAAGGGAACATTCAAGGCTGAAATCACATACAATGGAGAAACTATCTCTGAAACCAGTGACACATGCTCATTTACATTTTCAGATCTTTACTATCTTACAACATATGATGTGAAGGTACAATATTTGAATCCCACTTAATGTCTTTCAGCATCTGTTATTCATTAATACTAAAGAGTCACATGTTGTTGGAATTACAATTTGGGTAAATTTGCAGTGTTTCTTAGTACACATTTATTTGTTTCAGATTACAGCCACCAATACAGGTGGATATTCAGCTTTCATTGAACGTGAAGCTGCTACTAAATGTAAGAAAACTTTTTTTCTTATTCTGCCCCAACTAGAGGAGATATTTGCCATTTCAATCTGTTGTATTATCTTTTTCGAAGTGCTGTAAAGGTGCACTTTGGTCTATAATTTTATAGATATATATAATTTCGATTGCAACTGTATACACAGTTCCAATGTAAATTATTCAACCCTCTTGACCTGCAAGACTTTTAACTGCGGAGAACAAAATTTTGTGAAAACAATTCAACAAAGGCATCAGTACACTAATGGAAGAAATTTATTAATACACATTTGAGTAATTCTGAAAATGTAAGTTGATGAATAATGAAAGAAAATCAAACTCTAAACGTTAATGTTCAAAATTATTCAACCCCCAAAGTAAAATTTGGTGCAGAATCTTTTATTCTTTAAAACCACCAATAAACGCTGCTTGGAAGTGTTTAGAAGCAACTCTCAACTCTCTACTGCAATCTTGACCCATTCCTCACATGAAAAAGCTTTCAGATCACTGATAATCTTTGGTTTTCACTTTGCCACTGCTTTCTTCAAATTCAACCAAATATGAGAATTAAATCTGGAGACTGATCAGGACAAACAAGAATATTCCATGACTGATCCCTGAACCAAGTAGATTTTGAATGTATATATACTTTGGGATGATTGTCCTGCAGGAAAGTCTATTGATCATTAGCTTCAGTCTTTGGACCAAAGACATCACAAATCTTGTCAAAATGGCCTGATACTTCAAAGAATCCCACCTACACAAACTCCACTATCACCAGGTCAAGTTAACAATTCACTCCTTGAAATACATTATTTAATCATTAATTGAGCTTTCCAGTACATGTGTAGTCTGGTCAGCCAGATTTAATTCTTCTATTATCAGCTAGCAACTCAACCAAGTGCAAGGAATGACACCACCAAACCTCCAAATGCAACCATCAAACCTCTTACCTTCACACACTCAAACTCAACCTTACACGCATTCACCAACACATCATTTGTGCTTTCTGAACAACTGGATACTGTTTATTGGGACAAAATTGCTTGATTTATGATGGTTGATTTTTAAATATGTGCTTTTTCAGGTATCACAGAAAGCCCATGTGAGTATTTGTTTATCTTGTGCATGTTAAGTGAAGTCAACATTGATTGTGTTGTTCAACACAGTTTGCTTCTTATGAATTTGTGAATGTTCATATTCACGCACACACAGGTCAGTACAGCCTTATGAAGATTGTGAACAACAACACAACATTAACCCATGTAGTGAATATCAGCTGCTCCAAGAGCCAAACATACACAATCAGGATAAAGGATAAGCACAATGAGATCCGTGCCCAACAAATATTTAACCAAACTGACTTTGAAATTCCGTTTGAATGGTTAAGACCATGCACTGTGTACAACGTCAGCGTGGATGAATGCATATCCAATGGAAACAACACCTTTACGTCCAGTGGTAAGTGTTTTACCTCAGCTGAAGATTTTTGCATGAACATAATCAAATAGACTCAGATGAGACATACTTTACATTGACCCTAAAGAAATATTTAGATTTTTAAACCATACTCAAAAATGTCTAGTTTCTTCACAGTGAAAGGTTTGATATGTTGTTCCATAATGATTTTAAATGTGATTTATAAGTGTCCAAATGCTCTTTGGGTACTTTGTATTATTTCTGTTGTCCGAATAGAAGGTGATAACAATTCATATATGTCAGGTTTTTTAACTATTTGTATTATGTTGCTGAATAGATATTGCAATGTAATATGTATTTTATGTTTTTCTCTTAACTTTGTACAGAAAATGGAGAAACTGTTCCAAAAACTGTTGTGACACACTTAACAGATAATGAAGTGTGTCTGAAAGGAGAATTCACTGATATTCAATGGAATCTGACTGAATGTGTTGAAATAACAGAGCAAAACTCTTGCACATCCACACACACCATTGTACTGGACACATGTACCTACACAATGAATGTTGATATGCCCCCAGGTTGGTATTTAATAACTTCAACAGATGTATTGTTATTTAATTTAGCTTTCAACATGAAAAACATTTTCACTGCTCTTTAAACACAAATATCTGTAGAAAAATGCTGAATAATTAAACACAAACTCAAACTCACGTTCATGCTGTTGAATTGACTTTTTCAGTTCATAAGTGTTAATTTAAATTGGCCACAACACAAGAGGCTGAATTGATATTTTAATTATATAAATGTTAATGGATGATATTTCAAGCACAGTTTATTAGTATGTTTTGAAAACAACATGTTTTGTGTAAAAACAAAACAAAGACTAATTTAGATTTTACTTGAATTTTAATTCTGCATCCTAAATGCTACCTTTATTCAAATTCATTGTAGTTGTGTATGTATGCTGTGATCTGAGAAGTTTGACCTGTATTTTTAGCAACTGAATGTTTCTGTTTCAGTCAAACCTGAAATATGGTTCAATGCAACTATTCCCTCTCAGTTTGAATGGACTAATAAACCAGCACAATGTGATCCTGTGCTTAAAGTCATTTGCGTCCATGGCTGTAAGTAATGCAAATGTTTCCATGACACTGTAAATGCATAATTTGATTTTTTTTGTCCTTTTTAAATTGCAGCATTATAAATATATGATTAACAGATAAAGAATGAGTTTTCTCTTCTTTTTGTGTCAGATGGGAAAGAAACTTATGGTTTAAATGTAGCACAGTTTTTATCACTCAATGAACAGTACACCTGCATTGGAGAATACCCTTATGAGGAACGACTCATCAAGAGTAATGCACTCTCCTTTCAAATACCATGTGGTAAGTTGCTAATTAGACGTGCAGGTTTGGTTCAAAGTCCTTCCTTTTCCCGGTTTACCAGGGAATATTTACCAATAATCTTATAATTCAAAACAGGGTTGTTAGGTTACATTATGCTTTACAAATTCAATGCATTCACGCTAAAAACTACAATTAAGACAATATGAATGTCTTTATTTTAAATTGTATAAAATATTAAACACTGAAAATGGCTTCATCGTTACAGTATAACGTCTTTTGTTTCGTCCCATTAACTTGTCACAAAAATGTATCAATTCTACTCCATTTTCTTCATCAGGGAACTTTTCACTTTTAACTTGTACATCTTTGAAATCCGAATAAGATCACTGTAAAATGTTTGTGTTGTGGACAGGGTCTTGTAGACAATTGATTATGAATTGGGAAGGTTTGTTTTGCATTGTTTGTGATTTCTCTTTTTCTTTCTTACAGATGGGCAAAAGAATGGACGGTTTGAGAACAGCACCAGCACCTCATTTGAAATATCCTGGAAGGGAGATCAATGCTCAGGGATTATATGGGACAGTTTTTCAGCCAGGTGCAAACCCTATGATGGTGTTGGAAACAGTCAATGTAAGAGCTGTAAAAATTCCCGAAGGTATTTTATGATATTAGTAGACGTTGTAGATGTTTAATGTCTTATTCAGGTATGTTTTGTCTTTTCAGCAGGGAATTGTATAAACCACAGCGGCACTAGCACAAACTGCATTATTACAAACTTATTGCCATATAAAAACTATACATGCAGTATTAATGGAACAGTCAACAAAAGAGATTATGTAATTTACACCGGTGAGAAAAAAACACTTTCTGGCAGTAAGTATTTTCTTTTTTTCTGAATTTTGCTGTCTTATTTTACTTTGGACCTTTTTACTCCCATGTAATTTCTATGTAAATTGTTAACAATTTAATCTGTACAATTGTAACGATGACGCTGAGGCGGCGTTAGAATCCATATGCGGAAGTTTATTGCAAACAACAGAGAACATACACGTGTAACCAGGCAGTGGGTCGGTAACCAGAAAGCAGTCCAATCTTTCAACAGTCCAGGGGTAATTCGTTAAACGTAGTGAGAAACCAGGCAATAATGTCAAACCGTAATAGCAGTCCACACAGGCAAACAATCCAATAGGGAAATCCAAGAAAACGGTAGTCAGCAAACAGAGCAGAATCATACACGTGTAAACAAATCAGGATAATCAGAAAACACTCGGTAAGGCAGGTAAACTGGCAATACTTCGCGACGTGTGAGCACATGGTGAGTCCTTAAATACTGCCAAACAGGAAGTAGCAGTAGAAGCAGCAGAGGGAGCGCGCAGTCAGTATTCGGGAGATGGCTCCCTCTGCTGGCTTGGCATTACAGTACCCCTCCCTCTAGGAGCGACTCCTGGAGCTCGGCGAGGACGTCCCTGTGGTCGTGGTGCTGGACGATCGGGTCTGGCTCGGTGGAACTCCTCCGTGAGAGACGGATCCAGAATGTCGTTGGCGGCTACCCATGACCTCTCCTCAGGTCCATAGCCCTCCCAGTCCACCAAATATTGGAGCTGACCCCCTCTGCGCCGAGAGTCCAGCAACTCCTTCACCTGATATGCAGGCGAGCCGTCCACATCCAAGGGTGGCGGCGGTTCTGGGGCCATCTGGCCGGGATCAGCCTCCGGGTGGACCGGTTTGAGGAGCGACACATGGAAGGAGGGAGAGATACGATAGTTAGGAGGAAGCTCAAGCTGGTATGTAACTTCATTAATTCTCTTAAGAATTTTAAATGGGCCTACATACCTTGGGCTGAGCTTCCTGCTGGGCAGCCGCAGCTTGATGTCCCTTGTAGAGAGCCAGACCCGCTGTCCAGGTTGGTAGGGAGGGTGTGGAAGGCGGCGTCTGTTGGCCTGGATCTCCTGATTCCTTACAGCCCGCTGGAGACGCACATGAGCACTGTCCCACACCCTCTCACTACGCTTAATCCAATCATCGACAGCCGGTACCGAAGAAGGTTCACCTGACCACGGGAACATGGGGGGCTGAAACCCCAGGACACACTGAAAGGGGGTGAGGCCTGTAGAAGAGTGGGTGAGTGAGTTTTGGGCATATTCGGCCCAGGGAAGGAACTCTGACCATCTGTGCTGTTCTCTACTGCAGTATGAGCGCAGGTATCGACCGATCTCCTGATTTAATCTCTCTACCTGCCCATTACTTTGTGGATGGTAACCTGAGGTGAGGCTGACATTGATGTCGAGTTGCTTGCAGAAGGCCTTCCAGACTTGTGAAGTGAACTGAGTTCCTCTGTCACTTACGATATCCTCAGGTAGACCATACACACGGAAGACATGGTTGAAGAGGGCTAGGGCTGTTTCCATGGCTGTGGGTAAACCTTTTAGTGGAATGAGACGGCAGGATTTGGAGAAACGGTCAATGATTACCAGAATGGTTGTGAATTCTTGGGAGGGTGGCAGATCCGTGACGAAATCTATGGAAAGATGGGACCAGGGTCGTTGAGGAATGGGTAATGGTTGCAGTAGTCCTGAAGGTAGTTCCTTGGGGGTCTTAGACTGTGCACAGATCTGACAAGACTTGACGAAGGTAGAGGTGTCAGCGGTCATTGAAGGCCACCAGAATGAGTTTTTCACCAGATGTAGTGTGCGTGATATACCCGGGTGTCCTGCACTGAGAGATGTGTGGACCCATTGGAGAACTTGTTGACGCATGTCTTGAGGTACATAGTGCTTATTGGGTGGACATTGTGGCGGTGGAGGGTCCTGCTCGTGCCTTCGCTGAATCTCCTCCATGATGTCCCATGAGATGGGAGCCAGAATGACAGTGGGTGGAAGAATGGGTTCTGGTGGGAGAAGATCCATGTGAGGATCATGTTGCCGGGAGAGGGCGTCTGCCTTACTATTCTTGCTTCCAGGTCGATAAGTGACTGTAAAGTTGAAACGAGTGAAGAAGAGGGCCCAACGAGCCTGGCGTGGATTCAGCCTCTTAGCACCCTTGATATACTCAAGATTCTTGTGGTCGGTGATAACTTGAAACGGGTGTTTGGCGCCCTCAAGCCAGTGCCGCCACTCCTCAATAGCTGCTTTCATGGATAATAATTCCTTGTTACCCACGTCATAATTCCGTTCCGCACTGGTGAGTTTTCTGGAATAGAAGGCACAGGGGTGAAGTTTGCCTGGCTGACCGTGACGTTGAGACAGGATGGCTCCGATACCGCAGTCCGATGCATCCACCTCCACGACAAATGGCAATTCGGGATCGGGGTGTTTCAAGATAGGGGCGGAAGTGAAGCTTGCCTTGAGCGTGGAGAATGCTCGATCTGCGCCTTCGGTCCAACAGAGCTTCTTGGGTTTGTTCTTTAGCAGTGATGTTAGTGGAGCAGCAATGGTACTATAGTTACGGATGAATCGGCGATAAAAGTTGGCAAAGCCCAGGAATCTTTGTAACTCCTTGATAGTTGACGGCTGAGGCCACTCCGTGACTGCCTGGATCTTACTTGAATCCATCTTGACCCCCTGGTGGCTGACTTGATATCCGAGGAAGGATGTCTGGTGGACGTGAAACTCACACTTTTCTGCCTTGACATACAGTTGGTGGTCCAGCAGGCGAGATAGTACTGCACGTACATGGGAGATGTGTTCTGCTTCTGACTTGGAAAAGATCAAAATGTCGTCAATGTAGGCGATTACAAACTTGTTCATGAAGTCCTTAAGTATTTCGTTTATAAAGGACTGGAAGACAGCTGGAGCGTTGGCTAACCCATACGGCATCACCTGGTATTCGTAGTGCCCCCTGGTGGTGAGAAATGCAGTCTTCCACTCGTCCCCCTCCTTGATCCTGATGAGGTTGTATGCGCTTCGTAAGTCAAGTTTGGTGTAAATGGTGGCCTCCCGTAGTTGTTCTAGAGCTGGGGGAACTAGAGGCAGAGGGTAACGGAACTTTACCGTGACGTTGTTAAGTCCTCGATAATCAATACAAGGCCTTAACCCACCATCCTTCTTGCTTACGAAGAAAAACCCTGCTGCTGCAGGGGATGTTGACACACGGATGAGACCTGATTCAAGTGCCTCCTCAATGTAATCCTCCATAGCTTGGTCCTCCATCCGTGACAACGGGTAAACTTTACTCTTGGGTGGCATGGCGTTGGGCAGTAATTCAATTGCACAGTCCCAGGGACGGTGTGGAGGAAGCTGTGTGGCCTTTGTCTTGCTGAACACCTCAGATAAATCTTGATAGTGACTTGGAATGGTGATCTTTACCTGGGTGTCGGGACTCTCGATGCTTGTGGTGAGACATGGTTGTGGTTGAGCGAGGAGACAGTTTTCCATGCAGAATCGTGACCAATGAGTCAGTTCCCCCTGGAACCAGGAGATGTCAGGATCATGGATGGAGAGCCAGGGGAATCCGAGGATGACTTCGTACTTGGGTGAATCGACCACATACAAGCTGATACTCTCTTGATGGAGTAAGCCAATCTGTAGTGTTATGGTTCTGGTTTGATGGTGGATGCCGTGGTCGATGAGGGTGTCGTTGATGGCTTTGATTTGGATGGGTGGTATGCATGGTTGAGTGGGGATGTTATATTTCTTGACGATGTCTTTGTTAATAAGATTCAGTGCGGCCCCAGAGTCAATCATTGCTGTAAGATCAAGAGAGAGAGTATCAGTTCTTATGGTAACCGGCAATGTCAGAGATTTATACTGCAGCAACGAGAGATTTTTGATATTTACCCCTGATGAATTCTTGGACTTGAGTGAACATCCATTGCTACGGTGGCCTGGTCCACCGCAGTAAAAACACAGATGGTTTAGACGACGTCTAACCCGTTCCTCTTCAGTCAATCGTGAGGCGTTGAGTTGCATGGGTTCGGACGGTGTTTGTTCCGTTGCTGGATCACAGATTGATGACATGTGCCGGTTGCTCTTGCTAGAGCGTTGCTTGGGTGACTGCCTCATGAGATTGTCGATCTTGATAGTGAGGTTGATGAGTTCAGAAAATGATGAATTCTCTCGCCGGCAGGCAAGCTCAGTTTGTAGATCGATGTTTAAACTGTTGTAGAAGATAGCTTTAAGAGAAACATCATTCCATCCACTCTGGGCTGCCAGAGTACGAAACTCGATCGCATACTCCGCTGCTGTACGGTTACCCTGCTTAGCGTGAATGAGTTGCGTCGAAATATCCCTGCCCCCTGCGGGATATTCGAACACTTCTTGAATCTGTAGCAGAAAATACTCGACAGATTTCTTGAGTTGAGGGTCGGCGTCCCATACAGCTGAGGCCCAATCTAAAGCTCTTCCTGTGAGCAGAGTCATCAGAAACGCACATCTCTTCTCCTCTGATTCAAAACGGTCTTGTTGGTATTCAAAATACAGCTTTACTTGACGAACAAAACCTTTGCATTGCTCAGCCGTACCGTCAAACTTATTAGGAAGAGCGAAGCTTACCGTTGAAAGCATGGGAGGAGGCAGAGATCGTACGTAGTGCGTCAGGTGTTCGTTGACTGATTGTAGCTTCGCGAGTTGCTCCTGATAACTCTTTAATAATTCGCTTTGGTAAGCGAATGCTGCTTGCAAGTTGGAGACCTCTGCTGGATTCAAGGCAGGCGAAGTATTCTGTAATGATGACGCTGAGGCGGCGTTAGAATCCATATGCGGAAGTTTATTGCAAACAACAGAGAACATACACGTGTAACCAGGCAGTGGGTCGGTAACCAGAAAGCAGTCCAATCTTTCAACAGTCCAGGGGTAATTCGTTAAACGTAGTGAGAAACCAGGCAATAATGTCAAACCGTAATAGCAGTCCACACAGGCAAACAATCCAATAGGGAAATCCAAGAAAACGGTAGTCAGCAAACAGAGCAGAATCATACACGTGTAAACAAATCAGGATAATCAGAAAACGCTCGGTAAGGCAGGTAAACTGGCAATACTTCGCGACATGTGAGCACATGGTGAGTCCTTAAATACTGCCAAACAGGAAGTAGCAGTAGAAGCAGCAGAGGGAGCGCGCAGTCAGTATTCGGAAGATGGCTCCCTCTGCTGGCTTGGCATTACAACAATCAATGAACAGTTAATTGTTGAATGTAATTTTCATAAATGCCATTGTGTATCTAAAATATGTTTTGTTTCATTCTGTTTGATAGAGCCCATTTTCAAATCAGAAATTGAAGTGACTCACCCTGATCACAATGCTCTTGAAATAAAATGTGATAAAAGGGAACCAAAGATCATCTGGAATGGAGGAAAGGGAACATTCAAGGCTGAAATCACATACAATGGAGAAACTATCTCTGAAACCAGTGACACATGCTCATTTACATTTTCAGATCTTTACTATCTTACAACATATGATGTGAAGGTACAATATTTGAATCCCACTTAATGTCTTTCAGCATCTGTTATTCATTAATACTAAAGAGTCACATGTTGTTGGAATTACAATTTGGGTAAATTTGCAGTGTTTCTTAGTACACATTTATTTGTTTCAGATTACAGCCACCAATACAGGTGGATATTCAGCTTTCATTGAACGTGAAGCTGCTACTAAATGTAAGAAAACTTTTTTTCTTATTCTGCCCCAACTAGAGGAGATATTTGCCATTTCAATCTGTTGTATTATCTTTTTCGAAGTGCTGTAAAGGTGCACTTTGGTCTATAATTTTATAGATATATATAATTTCGATTGCAACTGTATACACAGTTCCAATGTAAATTATTCAACCCTCTTGACCTGCAAGACTTTTAACTGCGGAGAACAAAATTTTGTGAAAACAATTCAACAAAGGCATCAGTACACTAATGGAAGAAATTTATTAATACACATTTGAGTAATTCTGAAAATGTAAGTTGATGAATAATGAAAGAAAATCAAACTCTAAACGTTAATGTTCAAAATTATTCAACCCCCAAAGTAAAATTTGGTGCAGAATCTTTTATTCTTTAAAACCACCAATAAACGCTGCTTGGAAGTGTTTAGAAGCAACTCTCAACTCTCTACTGCAATCTTGACCCATTCCTCACATGAAAAAGCTTTCAGATCACTGATAATCTTTGGTTTTCACTTTGCCACTGCTTTCTTCAAATTCAACCAAATATGAGAATTAAATCTGGAGACTGATCAGGACAAACAAGAATATTCCATGACTGATCCCTGAACCAAGTAGATTTTGAATGTATATATACTTTGGGATGATTGTCCTGCAGGAAAGTCTATTGATCATTAGCTTCAGTCTTTGGACCAAAGACATCACAAATCTTGTCAAAATGGCCTGATACTTCAAAGAATCCCACCTACACAAACTCCACTATCACCAGGTCAAGTTAACAATTCACTCCTTGAAATACATTATTTAATCATTAATTGAGCTTTCCAGTACATGTGTAGTCTGGTCAGCCAGATTTAATTCTTCTATTATCAGCTAGCAACTCAACCAAGTGCAAGGAATGACACCACCAAACCTCCAAATGCAACCATCAAACCTCTTACCTTCACACACTCAAACTCAACCTTACACGCATTCACCAACACATCATTTGTGCTTTCTGAACAACTGGATACTGTTTATTGGGACAAAATTGCTTGATTTATGATGGTTGATTTTTAAATATGTGCTTTTTCAGGTATCACAGAAAGCCCATGTGAGTATTTGTTTATCTTGTGCATGTTAAGTGAAGTCAACATTGATTGTGTTGTTCAACACAGTTTGCTTCTTATGAATTTGTGAATGTTCATATTCACGCACACACAGGTCAGTACAGCCTTATGAAGATTGTGAACAACAACACAACATTAACCCATGTAGTGAATATCAGCTGCTCCAAGAGCCAAACATACACAATCAGGATAAAGGATAAGCACAATGAGATCCGTGCCCAACAAATATTTAACCAAACTGACTTTGAAATTCCGTTTGAATGGTTAAGACCATGCACTGTGTACAACGTCAGCGTGGATGAATGCATATCCAATGGAAACAACACCTTTACGTCCAGTGGTAAGTGTTTTACCTCAGCTGAAGATTTTTGCATGAACATAATCAAATAGACTCAGATGAGACATACTTTACATTGACCCTAAAGAAATATTTAGATTTTTAAACCATACTCAAAAATGTCTAGTTTCTTCACAGTGAAAGGTTTGATATGTTGTTCCATAATGATTTTAAATGTGATTTATAAGTGTCCAAATGCTCTTTGGGTACTTTGTATTATTTCTGTTGTCCGAATAGAAGGTGATAACAATTCATATATGTCAGGTTTTTTAACTATTTGTATTATGTTGCTGAATAGATATTGCAATGTAATATGTATTTTATGTTTTTCTCTTAACTTTGTACAGAAAATGGAGAAACTGTTCCAAAAACTGTTGTGACACACTTAACAGATAATGAAGTGTGTCTGAAAGGAGAATTCACTGATATTCAATGGAATCTGACTGAATGTGTTGAAATAACAGAGCAAAACTCTTGCACATCCACACACACCATTGTACTGGACACATGTACCTACACAATGAATGTTGATATGCCCCCAGGTTGGTATTTAATAACTTCAACAGATGTATTGTTATTTAATTTAGCTTTCAACATGAAAAACATTTTCACTGCTCTTTAAACACAAATATCTGTAGAAAAATGCTGAATAATTAAACACAAACTCAAACTCACGTTCATGCTGTTGAATTGACTTTTTCAGTTCATAAGTGTTAATTTAAATTGGCCACAACACAAGAGGCTGAATTGATATTTTAATTATATAAATGTTAATGGATGATATTTCAAGCACAGTTTATTAGTATGTTTTGAAAACAACATGTTTTGTGTAAAAACAAAACAAAGACTAATTTAGATTTTACTTGAATTTTAATTCTGCATCCTAAATGCTACCTTTATTCAAATTCATTGTAGTTGTGTATGTATGCTGTGATCTGAGAAGTTTGACCTGTATTTTTAGCAACTGAATGTTTCTGTTTCAGTCAAACCTGAAATATGGTTCAATGCAACTATTCCCTCTCAGTTTGAATGGACTAATAAACCAGCACAATGTGATCCTGTGCTTAAAGTCATTTGCGTCCATGGCTGTAAGTAATGCAAATGTTTCCATGACACTGTAAATGCATAATTTGATTTTTTTTGTCCTTTTTAAATTGCAGCATTATAAATATATGATTAACAGATAAAGAATGAGTTTTCTCTTCTTTTTGTGTCAGATGGGAAAGAAACTTATGGTTTAAATGTAGCACAGTTTTTATCACTCAATGAACAGTACACCTGCATTGGAGAATACCCTTATGAGGAACGACTCATCAAGAGTAATGCACTCTCCTTTCAAATACCATGTGGTAAGTTGCTAATTAGACGTGCAGGTTTGGTTCAAAGTCCTTCTTTTTCCCGGCTTACCAGGGAATATTTACCAATAATCTTATATTTCAAAATAGGGTTGTTAGGTTACATTATGCTTTACAAATTCAATGCATTCACACTAAAAACTACAATTAAAACAATATAAATGTCTTTATTTTAAATTGTATAAAATATTAAACACCGAACATGGCTTCATCGTTACAGTATAACATCTTTGGTTTCGTCCCATTAACTTGGGAATACAAAAATGTATCAATTCTTCATCAGGGAACTTTTCACTTTTAACTTGTACATCTTTGAAATCCGAATAAGATCACTGTAAAATGTTTGTGTTGTGGACAGGGTCTTATAGACGGTTGATTATGAATTGTGAAGATTTGTTTTGCATTGTTTGTGATTTCTCTTTTTCTTTCTTACAGATGGGCAAAAGAATGGACGGTTTGAGTACAGCACCAGCACCTCATTTGAAATATCCTGGAATTCACTTGAGGGAGATCAATGCTCAGGGATTATATGGGACAGTTTTTCAGCCAGCTGCAATGATGGTGTTGGAAACAGTCAATGTAAGAGCTCACAATTTTCTGTTGTTTTGCCAAAACAGCATCAAACTATTTTTACAGAAACTATTTTCTGTAAAAATGCTCAAAGGTCTTTTATGATATTAGTAGACATTGTAGATGTTTAATGTCTTATTCAGGTATGTTTTGTCTTTTCAGCAGGGAATTGTATAAAACACAGCAGCACTAGCACAAACTGCATTATTACGAACTTATTTCCATATAAAAACTATAAATGCAGTATTAATGGCAAAGTCAACAAAAGAGATTATGTAATTTACACCGGTGAGAAAAAAACACTTTCTGACAGTAAGTCTTTTTTTTTTCTATTCTGAATTTTGCTGTCTTATTTTACTTTGGACCTTTTCACCCCCATGTATTTTCTATGTGTATTGTTAATAATTTAATCTTTACAATCAATGAACAGTTAATTGTTGAATGTAATTTTCATAAATGCCATTGTGTGTCTAAAATATGTTTTGTTTCATTCTGTTTGATAGAGCCCATTTTCAAATCAGAAATTGAAGTGACTCACCCTGATCACAATGCTCTTGAAATAAAATGTGATAAAAGGGAACCAAAGATCATCTGGAATGGAGGAAAGGGAACATTCAAGGCTGAAATCACATACAATGGAGAAACTATCTCTGAAACCAGTGACACATGCTCATTTACATTTTCAGATCTTTACTATCTTACAACATATGATGTGAAGGTACAATATTTGAATCCCACTTAATGTCTTTCAGCATCTGTTATTCATTAATACTAAAGAGTCACATGTTGTTGGAATTACAATTTGGGTAAATTTGCAGTGTTTCTTAGTACACATTTATTTGTTTCAGATTACAGCCACCAATACAGGTGGATATTCAGATTTCATTAAACGTGAAGCTGCTACTAAATGTAAGAAAACCTTTTTCTTATTCTGCCCCAACTAGAGGAGATATTTGCCATTTCAGTCTGTTGTATTATCTTTTGCAAAGTGCTGTAAAGGTGCACTTTGGTCTATAATTATATAGATATATATATAATTTTGATTATATCAATCTAAATTATTCAAGCAAGACATTTTACTGCAGAGGACAAAATTTTGTGAAAACAATTCAACAAAGGCATCAGTACACTACTGGAGGAAGTTTATTAATACACATTTGAGTAATTCTGAGAATGTAAGTTGATGAATAATGAAAGAAAATAAAATTGGCTCTAAACGTGTATTTGAATGTATATATTCTTTGGGATTGCTGTGCTGCAGGAAAGTCTATTGATCATTAGCTTCAGTCTTTGGACCAAAGACATCACAAATCTTGTCAAAATGGCCTGATACTTCAAAGAATCCATGATGTCTTTTATACGGCCATGATTTTCACTTCCTGCTACAGTAAAACAACCCCATAACAGGACTGATCCACCTCCAAGTTTGATGATAGAGATGGTGTTGATCTGCTCACATTCTCACCAGACATACAGTACCGCTGATCCATGGGTCCAAAAAGTTCTAGTTTGGTCACATCACTCCATAAAACATTCTTCCACAGGACTACCTAAATTAATTTTAACATGTTCAAGTCGGCCTTTTTGTTCTTCTTGGTTCAGCAAGATGCCTCAACATGAAAGCCTTGTCTAGTGTTATTCTTATACACTGCATTGAAATGTATTTCCTCCTTTCATTGGGTCATCTTGCAAGTCTTTGGCTTTACATTGCAGATTTTATAGGGGTTGAATAATTATGACATAGCTGTGTTAATAAAAAAAAAATCCTGTAACTCAAAATCATTATATTATATATTGACATTATCACTTTTAATATGCCAGTAAACTTGTAGATGCAGTTTTTATAAAGTTCTGGATCTTCGGAAAAGCTTGTATTTGTAAAGTACTGCGGTCTCTGGGGGGTTGAATAATTTTGATTGCAACTGTATATTGACCAGTTTAAAAACTGTATTACACAAGCAAAAGTACTGAAAAGTAAGCAAGCAAAATATGGGGGATGCCAGGATAAAGGTAAATTGAGTATTTGGCTGGTCATGTGATCTCAACATGATCCCAACAATTTTGGTAAATAAACTATGTTTATTAGGTATATTAGGCTGCTGATATGGCATCATTTTTTTGCGCAATACCTTTATAATGAAGAAAACAACTGAAGATTGCACCTTTAAATCTACCACCACATTGGAAACTGTTTATTCAGCCTAGTTTCATGTATTCCTTCCTCAGACAATCGCAAGGCTGTTGTTGGATTCTTGGCATTTCTAATCACTGTCACATCAGTTGTGCTCTTCATAATTTACCTTTGCAAAAGAAAACGGTCAGTTTCTCCCAGCTGCCCTCTGAACTCTTTAAACGCATTGTTTTCTGTGAATGTTCATCAAATGTGCATCTATGTTTTTAATAGGATTTCTCAACACAGGGATGGTGAAGATGAAGAAAATATATATGTGAATGTTCCTATACGCTTACACAAAATGTAGACAAAACAACGGACCAGCTGGTGAATCTGAATGGCTGCAGTTTTTGTTAAAACCAGTACACCATCAATTTAGCTGACTGCATATACGAAGGAAACACAACTTTTGCTTCTAGTTGTGAGTATTTTACCCCAGCAGAAAATTTTTGCAAGAAACAGAGGTCGTTAAAGGGAAACCTGGGTATTAAGACTTGTATGGCTTAATGTAACATAAATTATGTCTCTTACTAAAATATGTAGTAGCAAACCTATGTAAGATTAACATTATTTTAAAGATCCACATCATTTTATACATATTTCGGACTATGGGAGGAGCCATTATTTTTATTACGTAAAATGATTGCACTCGGTGAGCTACTGGGACTATCTGTTGCTATTTTTACCGCAACACAACTCAGAATAAGCAACTTGGAAAATAAAATACTGATACAATGCCACATTGTGCGACTTTTGGTTGTAATTTTCTGTCGAAGGTCAACAAGAAAAGCAATATAAGACTTCGCTGCTTTCCTAATGATAAGAAGAGGAGAAAAGAATGGGAAGATGCCCATGGACAAATAAAACTTCCTAAAGACCCATGACTTTGTTCTCTCCACTTTAGCCCTGATGCCTTTGAGGCTTTTAGTGGAGCACAGCTACTGAAAGAGCTTACAAGTTATGTAAACATGCCGATTATGCCTACAGTTATATCCATTGCACCCGTAAGCTTTTTCAGTAGCTGTGGTCATCGTATCAGTATTTTATTTTTTGAGTTGTGTATTCCAAGTTACCGTAAAAATAGCAACAGATTTTTACATAATACAACATAATGGTGTCCCCTATAGTCCAAAATATGTATATAACGAAGTCATATTTTTGGGCCATTAATGGACAGGACAGAATAGAGATGACAGGAAAGTACTGGGCAGAGAGAGGGGAACTAACCACGAGGCTACTGTGACCGACCAGTGTGGATTTTTTAAATAACGTACATATTTAATGGGTTTTCTACTACATATTTTAGTACAAGTCATCAATTACAATATATTAAGCCATACAAATCTTAATATCTGGGGTTCGGGGTAAATTTGTAGTCATTTGTAAGTTTAGATTAGACATTCTTTACAGTGACCTCAAAAAGTTTTTTTATGTTTACTGTAAGTCACACTTAAAAATGTCCAATTTGTTCACACACACACACACACACACACACACACACACACACACACACACGTTGTGTTTACATGTTTTCTGGGGACATTCCATAGGTGTAATGGTATTTATACTGTACAAACTGTCTATTCTATCACCCTACACCTAAACCTAGCCCTCACAGGAAACTGTGCACACTTTTAATTTCTCAAAAAAATAAAAATAAAAAATCAAATGCATGATTTATAAGCCTGTTTTCTCATGGGGGCCTAAAAATGTCCACACAAGGTCAAAATTTACTGCCATTACTATCCTTGTGGGGACAAGTGGTCCCCATAATGTGATAAATACCAGGTACACACACACACACATGCACAAAGAAAAAAAAAAGGTTTTATTTGCTACATTATGTAATGATAGCCATTTTCAAATGTGATTAAATGCATCCAAATACTCTTTGGGGACAAAAGCGAGAATGGCTGTAAGTTTTTTACCTTTTCTGTCAGCACTTAATGTTAATCTTTTGCTTTAATTAATTGTCTACCACAAGCTTGCTTTACAGTATTATGTAAACATGATTTTGACAATAAATGCAATGCAGTACAGCACTTAAGTTTAAATATCAGGTTTTCTGCATCTTCTTCACAAGTCTAATGACATCTTCGCTTGTCTGAAAAGTTGAACAAGATGTGTGTCACGCTGTCGTGGTGTGCGAGGAACGAGGAGCATACAAGAGAGTCCAATGCACACACTTTATTAGAAAATCCACAAGGAGGCAGGAACAGACAGGAACGGCGGGGTAATCCAAGACAAAATTAAACTCAAACGAACAGCAAAGGCAGACAAAACAATCACCGACAAAGACACGGGGGAACAACCAAACTTAAATACACAGAACAAACCAATCAAAACAGGACAGATGATCATGATAGGACAATGATGTAACAAACAAGGACAGGAACAGGAAGACCAAATATGGGCAAACACCGGGATAACAATACAAACAGTCCAAAGGGTACACATAGGTCTGACAATGTGTTATGGATTGACACAAGTACAGCAATTAAATTACAAACTTATTCCACATTGTTTGCATCAGTTCTGTAGTAATACATACAGTATTTCTTATTTGTATTTAAACTCATTTAAAGAAATAGATTTACATGCATAATGTCATGTAAACCTACATTATTTGATTTCTTGTATGTAACAAAAATTGAGATGTCAGATCTAAATATTTTGAGAAATTATTTTATTTTTTAAACACGGATAGGTGGATCTATTAATTTAATCAGTTGACTTTAAAAATCCTTGTTGTATTATATGCCAAATCCCTTTTCATGTTTTTTTTTTTTTTTTTTTCTCCAAAGTTAGCATGCATGCCTGTAATTAAAGTAGTAATAACGATATCTTAATATCGTTGGTGTTTTAATTTTTAAGACTCTGTATGGTTCATTTCCAGACATGCGTGGATCTCAATGTGGCTCCATAAGTAAACTGTTCAGTTGTACACATTTTCAGTTGTCAAAACCCAAATGCGGGTCAATTTTTTTTTTCTTTTAAAGAGCAATGTCTGTAAACAAATGTTAAAACTAGAATTGTATGCTGTTTCTCTCTATGACTCCATCAACAATATTGTTTTCCCAAAGACTGTCCCTAGTGAAAAGGTAATAGATTGCATTTATTTTATACTATAGTTTAAGTCTATTAACGTAATTACTGACATATTGATCAAGACTTAATATGTAAAATATAAAAATGATATAAAAATTGTAATTAAACTTTATTTGGAGTACTACTTGTGCACAATGCAGATTTTTTAATATTAAGCCTAAATTATGTTTAATTGTATGATCCCTAAATAATATCAGTCTTTAAATGCTAAATATTTAAAGTGTACCTAAAATAGTTCCACTTCAGCACAAATAAATATATTTAAGTATATCTTTAGTTGGCATGTATTTGTAGTATACTTAACATTAAATAAATATATTTTAAATACATTTTAGTATATTTATTTTTCACTAAGGGTGTGCCTGTAACTCAACAAGTATTAAACATATCTCAAAATCCTGTTAGATTCTGGTTGTTTGGTCACTTTGTTTCTGAACATTTCCCAAAATTAAAATCAGGCATCTCAATTTACATATTTAGGAATATACAGGTGCATCCAAATAAATTAGAATGTCGTGGAAAAGTTCATTTATTTCAGTAATTCAATTCAAATTGTGAAACTCGTGTATTAAATAAATTCAATGCACACAGACTGAAGTAATTTAAGTCTTTGGTTCTTTTAATTGTGATGATTTGGCTCACATCTAACAAAAACCCACCAATTCACTATCTCAACAAATTATAATACTTCATAAGACCAGTAAAAAAAAACATTTTTAGTGAATTGTTGGCCTTCTGGAAAGTATGTTCATTCACTGTATTCGATACTCAATACTTGGTAGGGGCTCCTTTTACTTTAATTACTGCCTCAATTCGGCGTGGCATGGAGGTGATCAGTCTGTGGCACTGCTGAGGTGGTATGGAAGCATAGGTTTCTTTCACAGTGGTCTTCAGCTCATCTGCATTTTTTGGTCTCCTGTTTCTAATTTTCCTCTTCACAATACCCCACAGTTTCTCAATGGGGTTCAGGTCTGGTGAGTTTGGTGGCCAGTCAAGCGCACCAACACCATGGTCATTTAACCAACTTTTAGTGCTTTTGGCAGTGTGGGCATGTGCCAAATTCTGCTGGAAAATGAAATTAGCATCTTTAAAAAGCCGGTCAGCAGAAGGAAGCATGAAGTGCTCTAAAATATCTTGGTAAACAGGGGCAGTGACTTTGGTTTTCAAAAAACACAGTGGACCAACACCAGCAGATGACATTGCACCCCAAATCATCACAGACTGTGGAAACTTAACACTGGACTTCAAGCAACTTGGGCTATGAGCTTCTCCACCCTTCCTCCAGACACTAGGACCTTGGTTTCCAAATGAAATACAAAACTTGCTCTCATCTGAAAAGAGGACTTTGGACCACTGAGCAACAGTCCATTTCTTCTTCTCCTTAGCCCAGGTAAGACGCCTCTGACGTTGTCTGTGGTTCAGGAGAGGTTTAACAAGAGGAATACGATAACTGTAGCCAAATTCCTTGACACGTCTGTGTGTGGTGGCTCTTGATGTCTTGACTCCAGCCTCAGTCCATTCCTTGTGAAGTTCACCCAAATTCTTGAATCGATTTTGCTTGACAAGCCTCTCAAGGCTGCGGTTCTCTCGGTTGGTTGTGCATCTTTTTCTTCCACACTTTTTCCTTCCACTCAACTTTCTGTTAACATGCTTGGATACAGCACTCTGTGAACAGCCAGCTTCTTTGGCAATGAATGTTTGTGGCTTACCCTCCTTGTGAAGGGTGTCAATGATTGTCTTCTGGACAACTGTCAGATCAGCAGTCTTCCCCATGATTGTGTAGCCTAGTGAACCAAACTGAGAGACCATTTTGAAGGCTCAGGAAACCTTTGCAGGTGTTTTAAGTTGATTAGCTGATTGGCATGTCACCATATTCTAATTTGTTGAGATAGTGAATTGGTTGGTTCTTGTTAAATGTGAGCCAAAATCATCACAATTAAAAGAACCAAAGACTTAAACTACATCAGTCTGTGTGCACTGAATTTATTTAATACACAAGTTTTACAATTTGAGTTGAATTACTAAAATAAATGAACTTTTCCACGACATTCTAATTTATTGAGAATTTTCAGTCATTGTTTAAAGCCAACTTTTCCCCTCTAGTGGCCAAACTGCAAAAAAGTATTCTGTTTTCCCTCCCTATTTTCTTGTTATGAGGAGTTAATATTTTTGAAAAATTTTATTTTTGTCTAATATGTTTTCTCATTATTCCTTTTTGTTCCTTTTTTGTGGGACTATAAACCCCACAGAATAAGTAAAACCCACTTTTGTACAGCTAAAGCTGAATGTGGAAAGGCTCTTCCAAACTTCTCTGTTTGTTATTATGCTCATGCTCTTCATACTATCATAAAGTGTTTATTAGATGTTTATATAGATGTTTGCTGCACCAGTTTGTCAGTAGATAATAAGAGCTCGGATGTTGTAAATATGATCTGGAAATGAGATCATAGTTTACAACATCCGCTCAGATGCTGTGAGAGATGTAAAAATAAACGTCCAAAAAAAAAATACTGCCAATGTCTGAATAGAGAAGTTTATAATGAGTGGACAATCTGTAAATAAAGATCAATTGGAAAAAATTACTAACAGGTATAACTGAGAACCAGCATCTTTTGGGGACCATACCAGATGCCCACAGAAGGCATAAATAATTTTATGAGATTAAAGTTTTACTACAGTGTATATGAAACGTAAACTGCCAGTAGGTGGCAGAAAGTTTTAATAAGTGAATCACAGAATCATTGATTTAGCATTGTGTGGATCAGCCTGAAGTAGGGGCACGGATTAAGGCATTTTGCGGAGAAGAGCTTGTGAAAAGTGTAGCAGCTTACATCAGCTGCTGTAGCTGTAGGCCACGGGAAGGGGGTGGGGTTTGAAAAAGAAAAGGATTGTTAGTAGCGGGAGGAAGAGATTGAGAGGCAGATTGCCAGTGGTGTGGCCGGGAGAGCCATGGATAAAAACAGAGCTGAGGTGGGGCCTTACAGCGGTGAGATCTGGCTTGCTGAAGGCCTGCCACTGCTACCCGAGCAAGGCGAGTACCGGGCCTTGCAAGCTTTGCTCGCTCTGTTGGCTGTCTTGAAGCTGCACTGGATTTAGGCGTGAGGTTAAATGATTGTAAGGTAACGTAAAGATTGTACAGTTTTGCTTTTTTGAACCTCCGGGATAACTGTGTGTCAGAACTGATCAGCCCTTGCCTCAGGCTTAGCGCTGTCCACTTCTCACTAGGGGGAGTTGTTGTTACAGCTGAACAGTTGGAGGACGCCGGTGAAACGGTTGGAGGTCTCACCGGTGGAGGGAAGGGTTGGCCTTGGTGTTTTGGTGAACATGGGGCTGTTAAAGCAGAGCGTCGGCCCCACGATGAAGCCTGGGGCTCGGAGACAGTGCCTTGCGGAGAAAGAGTAGTCACTGGGCTGGCAGATTACAGTGGAGGGTCCGAAAGAAATTCGGGCTCGTCGTTGGACGGGAAAAGTTGTAGCAGAGACATATTGGCATCAGGAGCAAACTGAATACTGGAAAACTGTCAAGGAACTGAGGTAAGACCGCTGCGTATATATACACACCTCGATTGGACAGTCGATTGGATTGATTACTGATTGTGCTTCTCTTGTATTATTAGGTTAATTACCTGAACATGCTCCTCCCAAACTTTGTTTGTTAACTTGTAAATGACAATTCTAGATTAACCAAAAACTAAACGAAGCAAACTATGCACTCCTCCTCTTTGCTCTGCTTCTCTATTCGGATGCAGCCATTGGTAACACATCTGATTAAGCTGCTAGTTTTGCTTGTGCAAAAGTGTTTTTGAGTGAGAGAACAAATTTCCGAAAGTGGTTGACTTCCCTCTGAGACAGCCAGCTACATGTACATGTACGCACCACCTACTATTTTGTAGGCACAATGTCTGTTTGAGGTGTTGTACCTTGTTTTATAGTTTTGTGGGACTACAAATGTAAGAATCTGTTGATCCTACTTTTAGACATGATACCATATGGAAAGCTAAGGTGGAAGTACATTGAATTTAGCATTCAGGGTGTGTGTGATGACATCAGTTTATTGATTTAGATTCACTCAGTTTCCATTTAGGGGGTTCTGCCAGTCTCTGATCTTCCTACTTAAAGTTAAATATCTGTGAATGTCATGTCATTTTACATGTCACTAGTTCTTGTGACCAAGTGCTGCTTGAAACATTTGGTGATATAGGGTCTAGACACTCTGTGCATTATGTTCATAAGTCTTTAGTTCATTTGGTGAACAGTGCCTTCATACCCCTTAAAATTTTTTCACGTTTTGTTTTGTTGCTGCCTTCAACCCTGCTCCTGGGAACCCACTGTCCTGCAAACTTTATTTCCAACCTACCCTCAGTTTCTGACACAAGCGGTTCATTCTTTCAAACCAGCAATGTTTTGGTGCTACGTATGAACCACTTTTCCTGGTTCAGAGCTATTGCTTCGGGTGTTGAAAGACATTTTGAAACTTTGGTGGAAAAGTGGTATTTTTAACCTTGGGTTTAAGGCCAATATTGATAAGGACTTCCCACCAAATGCCTATAAATCACAATGTATGCCTACCTTAGTCAGACTGTGATGACTGCAACACCACACAGCACATTCACAACAAAGAATCCTTCTGAATATACATCGAAGACTCTTGGTCTTTGCGTCTGAGTTTTCTACACTTTCATAGCATGAATTTTCTTAAATTTGGCCAGTTGTAATGTGTGTTTTTGAAAGCAAATTTAATGGCATGCAACCATTTAAAAACCTAAACTTCATCAAAGCAGATATATTTAGCCTGTGAACATTCACACTAATACTTGGTTTCATTGTCACACGTTTTGACAGGAAGTTGATTTTGTAGTTGTCATGCATCTTTAAATATTAAGAGATGTGACAGACCAAAAAAAAAAAGGAAAGTGTCACTCACATGCATTTACTTTTGATGCCACTGTAAAAAGTGGTGACCTAAAATTGTTACCTTATAGAGCTATTTCTACCTGATCCATCTTGCAACAAATAGGTTTGTTGGTAAAAATTAATTTATATACAGTAGTTCGGTTCAGTGAGGTTAAATAATATTTTTGACTTGAATAAAACCAATTAATTTAGATGCTGCCATTTTTTGGTTACCATTATTTTTTCACTGTGCCCTACTTCCTTAAAAAAGGTGGGAAACCAAAAAGAAAGAGAGAAAGAGAGGGAAAAAAACAGGCTGTGAGAAATAGTGACGAAGCAACAAAGTTCCAGGTTTGTAAGCTGTGTGAGAGAATAAAATGTTTAAGATTGTCACCATTGTGTCATTTATATGGAACGATATTCCGGACTATTTTGAAACGGAATTTTTTTCCATATGTGGATGCAAAAATTGTGACATAATCCAAACGCAGCTGCAAATGTTGCATTATTGTTTGCGTTTTTTCACTTCATTTGCGAACCCACAGTGACTGCAAAAGTTGAAATGGAAAAGCAAAGCCCATTCGCAACTGTATTTCTCATGTCTACAGTTGTTTAAATAGCAGTATTAATTACCACATCTGCCTTTTCATTCTCTGCATCAGGCATTTAACCTGCCAAAACTCAAATGGAATCACAATTCATTTAGCATTGGAATTTCCAACGCCTGTCAATCAGTTGGAAATGTAGTTGGGACCCGGCTCTTAATGCATCATTTTTTTCTTCTGACGCATCGGTGAGTGTTTGAACCTTCTGTAATAGTTGCATATGAGTCTCTCAGTTGTCCTCCGTGTGAAAAGATGCATCTAAAAATTATGCAGTCATTGTTGGAAAAGGTACACAAAAATACACAAAAATGCTGAGAAACCAAATAATTTGTGGGACCTGAAGGATTTTTCTGAAGAACAAAAGACAGTTTAACTATTCAGGACAAACAAGGGACTCATGAACAACTATCACTAAACAAAAACAAACAAACAACAAAAAAAAAAAACAGCTGTGGATCATCCAGGTAACAACACAATATTAAGAATCAAGCATATGTAAACTGTGAACAGTTAAATCTAACTATTTTCTCTTGTGGACTATAGGTGAATAAAAAAAAATAACATGCATTTTGTATGATCCCTCTAATTGTGGTAAAATCTGCAAGGTATATGTAAACTTTTGACTTCAATTGTACTCTACAGAATGCATGGTGATTGAACAATGCTCAAAAATTAAATCATATGCTGATAGAAATCATATTCATAATTTTTCCATGTCTTTAAAAACCATATCTTATCACACCCCTAAAAGCAGCAGACAGACTGACAATTTTAAAAGACAAGAAACAGATCTTGGCAAAGTTGGCTGAATACTTTTAAGTTCTCATTAACCAACATTCAGCAGTTGATTGTTCCTGAAGAAGCTGCCAAATGTTTTTGCTTCCATGTGAATATTGATCAACTTAGACTTAAACGGAACAAATTTTCCAGACATTTCACATGAACAGAATTAGAATAATGAGTCCCTGAACAGAGCAGGGGACTCTATTAGAAGTAGCAGTCAGTAATTATGTAGTGTGTCCAACAGCATTTTAGCCACTACAGTTCAAGTTCTCAAACATATCATACATATGTTCACATGTGGTCATAACTGTCCTTCCTGTCTCACTGTAGCATTGTTTTAGGCCTCTTACATTACAGACATTAGAGTTTATGGCTGTGGCCACATCTGCAGTCCTCATGCCTTTGCAGCAGGACCATGGTATGTTCTGGTGTTGTTCATAGTCAGTAGAAAGTGTTTTTATGTATTTATTTTTATTTAATTTAATTTTAATTTATTTTTTTGAGTTGAGCTGAGTTATGTATGGGTCACATGGTCATTGCATTTGGAGGACATGACAGTACTTGGTGGCATAGTATAAAATGCAACTTCCTGGTATGAAAGGGCATTAATGCAAAGGTGAGTGTCTGTGAGTATCTTTGAAGCTCTGTTTGAAGACTTGGATATGGCGAGATTTTCTGAACTAGGATCCTTAGTTTTGATCCTGTGCTTGGTCTTATGTAAGTACAAAAATGATCCCAAAATGTTTACCTGTGTTTGTGTGTATCTATGCATATATGTATGTATGTGGTATATAAATGTAATTTATACATAATTTAAATTAATATATATTAATACACGGGTATATTTGTAGCAATAGCCAACAATACATTGTATTTGTAAAAATTATAAATTTTTCTTTTATGCCAAAAATCATTAGGATATTAAGTAAAGATCATGTTCCATGAAGATATTTTGTAAATTTCCTACCATAAATATATCAAAACTTTATTTTTGATTAGTAATATGCATTGCTAAGAACTTCCAGATTCCAGATTTTCTAATAGTTGCATCTCGGCCAAATATTGTCCTGTCCTAACAAACCATAAATGAATAAAAAGCTTATTTATCCAGCTTCCATGTGACGTTTAGATTTTAATTTATTTAATTTTTGACCCTTATGACTGATTTTGGGGTCCACACACACGTTTGTTTTTGTGAATTGTGGGGACTTTCCATAGACTTCTGTAGTTTTTATACTGACCAAACGATACTGTTTATCCCCTAACCAACCCTAACCCTAAACCTACCCCTTACAGAAAACCTGTTTGCACTGTTACATTTTCAGAGAAACATCATTTACTATTTTTAATCATTTTTTTACATTGTGGGGACCGCTGGCGTATTTTGTTGTTTTTAAACACTGCGCTATCATCCTGTAGGTTCATGATTAAAAATGAAAATGTGAACAAAAATAAAAGCAATTAAATGTTTTATTCTAATGAAAATATGATTAAAATTATTACAATTGTAATGACGGGTAATAATAGATTGTGATGGAATTTTTACGACCCTGTCTGTCTAAATGACGGACAATGTTAACGTCTAGTGCAACCTCTGATTACAAGTAACACAAGTTACGTAATATTATTACTTTTTCCAAATAACTAGTAAAGTAACACATTACTTTTTAATTGACAAGAAAATATCTCAGTTACTTTTTTAAAATAAGTAACGCTAGTTACTTTTCCCCCTATTTATTGATTGGCTTGGCTTCAATCCTTCTATTTTTTTATCAAATAAGAGAGCAGCTTCATTAAAAAAGCTGTATTTTGAAAGTGCACAACTTGCTAGAAGAATGTTTTTTTGCTTTTGTATAAATTTGTAGGTGTAAATTAGCACTTCTGAACAAGACACAAACCCAAAAGGACCAGGAAATAGTCGTCCTCTTTTGACAGTTGGTAAGAATGTAGTAGATGATAAAAAAGAGAAATCTTTTTAAAAATATAGTCAAAAACATATTGCAGGCTCTTAGATTTACATTTTTATACTTTTTTTTTTTTTACAAAAAAAAAGTTAAAAACCTATTTTGAAAAAAAAATATATATATATATATACATATATACACACACACATACATACACTACTATGCAAATATGAAATATTCACAATTATCAAGCAGTTTTTTTTTAACATTGTTATCCCATGACTTTTATTGTTGACAGTGAAGGTTGTGTGACCCAATCAAACTTTGTTGTTTTGGTGCAAATATTCTCTCATTTAAAATAGCTCATTAATATTAATAAAACAGTTAATAAATCTGAAATTGGCTTCAATGCTTCTTACTTTTATCATGTAAAATACTGGCTTAATTAAAGAGATTTAATTTGGCAGTGTTTGACTTGCTAGTTGTTTCCTGTACCGGACCACACTGTAAAAAATGTCCTGTAGATTTTACAGCATTATACTGGCAGTAGGGTTGCCAGCCTGTTACTGTAATTTTTACAGCAGTGCTGCTGTAATTTAAATTTACAGCATTATGCTGTAGGTTTGAGGCAAACCACCACGTGACCCCAGAGTGCTTTGCGGTATTATAAGAAATACAGCCCACTGCTGTAAAATATTGCTGTAATTTTTACAGCAATTCGTTACAGTGTACCTAAAAACCACAAGCCCCTCACCCTCACTCACGTCTAACACAGACACAAACCTAAAAGAAAACAGTAAAGGTCTTTTGTCACACTCTTTTGCAGCAGTCAGTGAAAAGTAAGGAACTATGAAATGATTAAAAGTGAAAATCAAATTTACAAAATCTAATTTAATACACATGAAAAAATCAGATATATTTACATATATATATATATATATATTAGATATATTTATATATAGTTTTTAAACCTTACCTTAAGATAGCTCTCATAAATTAATGTAAATCTTAAATATTTCATCTCTTCTTCTTAAATATTTCTTAAATTGTCTTTTGTTCTTGACATGGAAGGTTGTGCACCCAGTCAAACTTTATGCTGTTTTGGTCTATATTCATCCATTCTTTATGAATAAAAGCATCAATTTCAATACCATTTGTGACCCTGTCATACGGATCAAAAAAAAAAAAAAGAAAAAAAAAAAGAGAATACATTATCTGATTAGCTGATTAAATACAAATACAAATACAAAGGCTTTCCATTGATGTATTGTTTGTTAGGATATGACAATATTTGGCCGAGATACAATTATTTGAAAATCTGGAATCTGCAAAAAAAATCAAAACATTGAGAAAATTGTCTTTAAATTTTTCCAAATGAAGTTCTTAGCAATGCATATTACTAATCAGAAATGAAGTTTTGATATTTTTTATAGTAGGAAATTTACAAAATAACTTCATGGAACATGATCTTTACTTAAGATTTTTGGCATAAAAGAAAAATTAATTATTTTGACCCACACAATGCATTTTTGGCTATAGCTACAAATATACACATGCTACTTAAGACTGGTTTTGTGGTCCAGGGTCACATTTTACAATAATGTCCCATTAGTTAATATTAGTTAATGCATTAACTAACTTTAACAAT
Source organism: Labeo catla (assembly GCA_012976165.1). Lineage (NCBI taxonomy): Eukaryota > Metazoa > Chordata > Actinopteri > Cypriniformes > Cyprinidae > Labeo > Labeo catla. The sequence continues at coordinate 295,513 of VONZ01000661.1, read as the reverse complement.
GAGCATTAGATTTTTTTACAGTATTTATCCATCTTGGTTAATGTTAATATAATTCATGTTCATGTTAGTTCAGGTCCATTGAATAATACTTTAATTAGTCTTTAATATTCACTTTTTAAATGTTTTAAAAACTTTAATCCAGTGACGGAAACAGCCTTCCATAAATGTCCGAGTGAAAACTGTTTCTACAACATTTCTTTTCAACCATCCAGTTTTAAAGTTTATAATAATTTTCCTATAAATTCTCTAAACCAGTGGTTCTCAACCTTTTTTGGGCCAGCGCCCCCCTACCCATTATTCAGGTCCCTCACCGCCCCCCATCAAATAAATCGTAGTCTAATTGTCCTCACTGAATATTAAAGTTGATTATTATTATTTTGTGTTTATAATAAGGACTGTTATTATATTTACAGTAATTCAAATGTATGGGGTCATTATGATTTTTAGGAAATTACTTCATTTCAAGGATGCATTGAATTGATCAAAAAAGACATTACAGTAAATTATTTTAAAATAAGTGTAATAACATTCATTTACAGAGTTTTTAAGCATGTTGGTGGTTTTCATCGCTACAGCTTCAGTGTTGTTGAGATGCGGATATATCTTGTTGCCCCAAATTTAAAAAGACTAAATAAAAATGACACAGTGGACATTGTCATTTTGGTGAGTACAACCCTAATTCTAGAAAAGTTGTGACATTTTGTAAAATGATAAAATCTGTAATTTGTTCATTCTATGTAACTTTTATTTAATTGACAAGAGTACAAAAATTCCCAAGGTTTTCACTGATCAACTTAAATGTATTTTGTAAATATAAACATATTTATTTATAAAATTTGTATTTATTTATTTATTTGAAGTATGCATCCCACTCCAAAAAAGTTGGGACAGATGCAAAATAAAAGTGAAAAGGTTATAGAATAACCAAATAAACTGCTTTGAAACACAGCAAGCAGGTAAAGTGGTAATAGGTGAGAGTGTCATGTTTGGCTATAAACGGAGCTTCAGTCTTCGCAAGCAAAGCTGGATCATGGCTCAAAATTTGTTTATATTAACAAAATAAAACTAAGTTGGCCAGTGAAAACATTGGATTTTTTTCTTTGTACTTAAGTCAATTAAATAAAGGCTAAAGAGAACAAATGACATATTCTTAATTTTATGGCATTTCACAAAATGCCCTAACTTTTAATTGGGGTTGTAGAAAGATGGGAAACATGTGCTCCTCATTTTCAAAATAGTTACCATTTTAGTGCTGTCCTGATTTATATATTTGTTATAGTCAATGAAATTTCAAATATTTTCAAAAACGTTTTGTCAGTGTGTTGTGCCAGCTATAATAATAATAAGAAATGTTTCTTAACCAACAATCAGCATAATTTCTGAAAGATCATGTGACACTGAAAGCTGTAGTAATATACTGTAGCTTAGCATGAGAAGAAAATACATTTTAAAATATATTCAAATAAAAAGTGTTTTTTTTTTTTTAATGGTAGATTTACTGTTTTTACTGTAGGCTGTTTTTTTTAAAACAAAACAAATGCAACTTTTTTTATGAACCCATTAACAAATCATGCTGACCTTTTTTAATGGTAGTGTACATTATAGGCTATATTTTATTTATAATATATAGGCCCGTTTTGAAAGCATGTATCTTGACCCTTAAAACAGCTCATACATAATATTATTTTTTTTTTAATGTCATTAAATGACATTCATCACATTTTTGATTTATCATTTAAAGTATCATTATCATTAGAAGCAAAAAAGGAGCAAAAAAGCCACATGGATATAAATTAGGCTACAACTGTGAGCTTTGAATAAACTCTTTAGAAATTTGGTATTCAAACCAACTGCAGCCAATCAGCAAACAAAAAGTATTAATATTAATTTTTCTAAAGAAGAAAAAAAACATCTCTTGCTTTACCGTGTCTAAATGCTTGCTATTGTTTTGACGCAGCGGCTGCGCTACAGAAAGTCAAGCAAACACTAAAGTACTGAAGTCGTTGCTAAGGAAATGATACACCGTCAGGTCTAGCAGCGGGAGTATTGGTGTAAACTAGCAGCGAACACCGCTACTACACTGGCCGCGAACAGTATCAACTGAGCGCGAGCGCTACAGTAAATGGATGCCGCATTCTATTTCTGCCTGTGGGACTCTACGCGCTTGCGCTACCGACAAGTTGAAAAATGGATATAGAAAGTGCGTTTTGACGTAACCAGTAAAGACAGCGTTAGGATGTGGCAGACCATTTTCTTTTGCAAGTTTCAGCTCATACATCTTTGGTGTAAACTCGTCTTGACCAAACGCCCCCCAGAAACAGCTCAACGCCCCCCTTTCAAAAATATTGCTTCCAGCGCCCCCCGATGCTGTCCGAACGCCCCCTGGGGGGCGGTACCGCCCCCGTTGAGAAACACTACTCTAAACCAATCAAGGCATTATTTTCTGAAAGTTGTGGTGCATTTCAAGTGTACTGTTATAAAAATCAAAATGGTTTCTATATTTCCAACTTTTATCATGTAAGACATTGGCTTCATCAAAAGAGATTTAATTTGAAAGTGTGCTAAGACTTGCTAGAAGAAACTTCTTTGGCATTTAGTGTGTTTGTAGTGAAATTCTGTACTGGACTACCTGAAATGAACTTGCCTTTTCCTTTAAACTTAGGCCCCTCACCCTCACACACGGCTTCACAAAACCCAACCCCAACAGAACCAGGTAACGGTTAAACTCTTTCAACATGCTCTCCTGCAGCTTTTGGAAATAAGAAGGGATGTTTGAGATGATTAAAAGGAGAAATCTTTTGAAAAATCTAATTTAATTTGAACATTTGTGACTTGCTAGAAGCAGCTTTGTTGACCTTTTGTATATGTTTGTAGTTTGTAGTAAATCCTCTACTGGACAACCTAAAATGAACTTGCTTTTCCTTTTAGCCACAAGCCCCTCATCCTCACTCACTTCTAACACAAAAACAACTCCAGAAGCACCAGGTAATGGTCAAACTTGCTCTCTTGCAGCAGTCAGTGAAAGAAGGGGATGTATGAGATGATTAAAAGGAGAAATGTTTTCAAAATCGAATTTAAAACACATGGCAAGTTCTTAGATTTAGACACTTGTTGGTTTTTTAACATTTACTTCCCATGTCTTTTATTGTTGACATTGAAGGTTGGTGCAAATTCTTCTGTAATTTAGTATATCTAATGCTACTACTAATACAATAGTTCATAAATCTGAGATTGTCTTCAATACCTCTACCTTTTATCATGCATGGTATTGACTTCATCACCATTTAAGTTGAAAGTACATGACTAGAAGAAACATCTTTAGTCTCATGTATGAGTTTGTAGTTTTAGTGTGTGTGTAGTTAAATTCTGTACTGGACTATCTGAAATGAACTTGCTTTTCCCTTTAGACTCAGGCCCCTCACCCTCACTCACAGCTTCACAAAACCCAACCTCAGTCAAAACGGGTAATAGTTAAACTCTTTTGACACGCTCTCCTGCAGAAGTCAGAGAAAAGAAAGGATGAAAAGGATTTCAATATAAAGTTCATAATTTTTAATAATTAGGTAAAAATAAAATGTTTCATAAATATTGAGCTATTTTTAACTTATTGTTGACATCGTAGGTTGTGCACCCACTCAAACTTGATTGTGTTTTGGTGGAAATTCATCTGTTTGATGATGAATAGAAGCATGAATTTCTTGAACGTTTTACAACAACATCTCACAAGTTTTAATGCATTAACTAACTTAAACTAACAATGAGCATTACAATTGTTACAGTATTTATGAATCTTTGTTAATGCTAGTTATTTTTAACAAATTTTAAAAATACAGCTGTTCATTGTCAGTTCATGTTGGCTAATAAATGAGTTAAGAAATAGTTTATTGCTAGTTCATGTTAATGAATGCAATAAATGTAATTATGAATGTAGTTATGAATGTAGAACTTTTGTTACCACAACTTAAACCTTATTGTGTGTGTGTGTGTGTGTGTGTGTATCTATCATCTATCTATCTATCTATCTATCTACATATATATATATATATATATATATATATATATGTAGATAGATAGTATAGTATAATATATATATATATTTAAATTTTTGTGGTTAGTGCTGCATTTGGTTTGTTAATCCAATGGACAATGTGTTGACTTTGTGCATATAGTCTGTTTTTGGATCTAGTTTAAACTATATGATTATGTCACTTAGATGGCAGTACTGCTGACAAATCCACCAACCCCACCACTCAACCCACTTCTCGTCCCCCTGACTCATCTAACAATCAAGGTAACCATGACAACACACATCACCACAGCAGACACACACTCCTGCATTATCTCTCTCCTCTCAATCAATCTGTCCCACTCATGACCTCTGACCTCCATCCTTCCTTCACGCTGCACTGCAAACTCTCCTTCAAAATCACATCATCAGTGGATTAGTTGTGTCAACAGCAGTGTTATATTCTTTATAATGTTGCTAATCTTAATGTATTAGAAGTTTTCTGTCTGTTAAATACATGAATTATACAGTACATAAATTGTACTGTTGCCATATGTTTGGTGAGGTAATATGGGTAAGTATCAGCACATCATGCAGTAATTTCAGTCTAATTATCATAATGAAAAGTTCAGTAGCTCAATGTCAGTCTGATGAAGTTAATAAAGTGTTATCTCACACTTTCCACGGGTCCTCACACTGTTTCTGCTGTGCTGTTATGCATTTTGACTACTGCTTATGTGTGTGTGTCACAAGTTTTTCTTTTGTACTTTGGGTCGTAAAATATATATAAGTGAAAACTTCATACGCTTACACATTTCTTCATGGTGTCAATCCATCATTACAGTCAATCAGTCAGACTCCTCCACATCCACCACTTCATCAAACACATCTGCAGATTCCTCCACAGGTAAATCTGACGTCACCACATCAAACTCACACTCCTGCATTATTACATAGTTAAAAATCTAGCTAAATTCTATTTCTGTTATGAAGTTCCTGATTTAAACATATGGGTCAGAAAATATGTATCAGTAAAAACATTATATGCTTACATGTTGTGTTTCATGGTGTCAATCCATCATTACAGACTCTCAGTCAAATCTCTCCACACCCATCACTTCATCAAACACATCTGCAGATAACTCCACAGGTAAATCGCTAAAAATATTCAGATTAATATCCCAATCCACTCCGTGAAGGTGCGTATTTCTCACTGAAACACATCTCACCAGAAACACGGCATGTTGCAATCTGTGACAAAGCAGGCGAGAGCCAATGAGCGTTTGATTATCCTGTCGTTTCTTGAAGTGGCAACTTTTGAATTTGTAATGAGTGCATCAGTGCTGGTTTTGATGCTTACGGTCACTTCTCAGGATGAAGATGAAGATCGCTGAATAAAGGCTTGAATTTAGGTCTGTTCCTCACAGTCGTACGGATTCTGAAGATTCGGATTACAGCACACAAATAAAATAGTTTCACTTTGTAATTACGTTGTGTTTTTGGTGTATACAGAGAAAACGCACCATGTCCCATGGTAAACAATGTAAACATCACATGACAAGTAACGGTTAAACTAAATGTTTAAACTAAACGGTTTAAACGGTTTAACGGTTAAACTAAAATGTTTTTTTAATTATACGGGTTAAAAGTGTCTTGTTTAACATAATGTAGGCCTACGAGCTGGCAGCAGAAATCACAGAAATCACAGAAATCACAGAACAGAGCAGAATGGTATCATTTCATGTTAAGTAAGTGAATAATTTAATAATGCATTGCAAAACATAAGGTCATTGATATACATTGATATTGACTAAAAACAACCCACTGCGCAATGTGACGTCGTAGTGACTTCTTTTCCATGTCATTTTTGGACGTCCAATTTCCGTCCATTGATGGGGTTGTTTTGTAACGCCAGGCGACGTCTTTTTTCGACGTCTACCGCACGTCTAATGTTGACGTCGGTGGGACCTCCATGTAAGGGCTATTTATAGTCCAAAAGTGGTCGTTTGTGGACATCTTTTCAACATAAATTTTTGACTTAACACATCATTTTTATACAACTTCTATGTAGTCCTATGTTTCAAGAGAGTGGATGACATGTTTTCTGTATCATGTATTCATTTTCCTGTACCTTTGTTTGGCTCAGCAGTTTGAACTGGAAATGCATTACACCTTTGTATGCTTATCACCTGCTGTTTACAATAAAACGTATAATGTTAATTTCATGAACGATTAAAGTGACTAAGAGACGGTAACATCAACCAACCTTGCATTATCTGTAAACCCCGTAGCTAGCACAAGTAACAAGCTAATGTAAGACGAAAAAATGCGTGCTGTGACCCTTGACCATTCGCAGCTTTATTGTAAGACAATAACGCCAAAGACTATACGTACACATGGCCATTGAAATAAATGCTGACCGAACTTAGCTTCAATTTCTAGGAAACGGGTTCACCAGTGATCTGAAGACCTGTGCCGTCCAGAACACTACGGCTCTGACTCGCGCCAAGCCGCCAAATGCCTCGTCTTGCCTCGGCCAATCAGAGTGGCGTTTATGATGATGTGCTCGTTTCAGCCAATCAGAGTGATGCTGACTGGTTTTTGCCTGGTTGAAATCCTCCTTGATCAAAGAACTTATATTGTTGCCTAGCTTGATAGAGAGCTGTCTGTCCTTGACTTTTTTGCAGCTGTTGGTTCTTTTTAAGATAGGAATAAGGTGGATAGGCTAGGCTACCATGATTTTTTTTAATATAAAATATATAAATTCATATAAATATAATTTATATATATATATATATATATATATAATACAATATAAAATAAAAAAAATAAATAACTTGATTATAGGCTACTTTAAATAAAATAAAAACTGTTAAAGGAAAACAGGAAAATAAAAACATATGGGCTACCAAATAAATAAATAGTAATACAGATAATAAATCTTGTTTGTTTATAAATAATCTGTATTCATATATATAATCATGTTGATAGGCTCTATTTTGTAAAACACATTTACTGCAACTGCCATAGACGTCCAAAAAAACCCAGATCAAATGTTGAACGTCAAAATGACGTCCAAGTTGGGTAATGGATAGACGTCCAAATAGTGGACCTAGTTTGGACGTCGAATATGTTCAGAATTGGTCGGACCGACGGACCCAATATAGACATGATCTGCACGTCTATCCGACGTCCAATGTGTATATCACAACTGCCATAGACGTCCAAATGACGTCCAAAAAAAATAAGCCAGATTAGGTCAAATGTTGAACGTCAAAATGACGTCCAAGTTGGGTCATGGTTGGACGTCCAAATAGTGGACCTAGTTTGGACGTCGAATAGATGTCCATAATTGGTCATGGACCGACGGACCCAATATAGACATGATCTGCACGTCTATCCGACGTCCAATGTTTAGTGGGAACAATAATAATTGAATTAATGCCGCAATTTCAATATTCATAAGGATTCATTTTTAGGTACGTTTTGTAGAACCACATTTTACGTAAATGCATAAATACATATGAATTATCATGAGATCACGATGAAAAGTCAAATAACAGCTACAGTGGCGTAGGTGGAAAAGTGTGTAACACAGCATTTTTGATGCAATTGACCCAAGTTTTATAATGTACTACAATACTGAGTTGCAAATATTTGCCACTATTTGCACTAAGTAGTATAAACAGCACGTAACTACTATTATTGCAAAGAAAATAGTCCTATTTTTACATAAATATAATCAATGCTGTTTGCTATTTACTACTATACTATGTTATGAACAGAAACTGTAATAACCTTTAAAAATGATTTCATTAATATCAGGCCAATTTTCAACTTCTTCCTCCCGTATATCATATTGTTGATGTCCAAGGTTGTGCACTTTCACTTTATGGCATTTAAGTTTAAATTCGTAGTTGTATAATTTACCATGGCGAATGCTAATACTAATATAGTATTTGATATGTTTGTGAATTACATAAAGTGATGCTAAATATCACATAAGCATGAACCTGCATTTTCTTTAAAAACAGGCCCCTCACCCTCACACACTCCTACACAAACCACACTATCACCAGGTCGCGGTAACAATTCGCCTCTTGAAATGTGTTACTTATTTATTAATTGTGCTTTGCAGTCCATCTGTAGTCTGGTCAGTCATATTTAACTCTTCTATTGTCAACTAGCAACTCAACTAGGTGAAAGGAATGACACCACCTCACCTCCCAGGACTAGTGATGTATGTCTCGAGACCGGTCTTGGTCTCGAGACCGGTCTCGAGACCACTTTTACGTGGTCTCGGTCTTGTCACGGCCTTGACGGTCTTTGGTCTTGGTCTTGTCTTGGTCTCGGACCTCTCGGTCTTGTCAAGTCTCGCTGTCTCAGACCGTCATAGTGGTCGGGGATTTAGCAGTACTACACGCTCAAAAAAAAACAAACAAACAAAAAAAAAACTACACGCTAGGGCTGGGCGATATGGCTGAAAACTGTATCACGATATCAGTGTTTCATATCGATCGATATCGATAATTATTGATATTTTTTATGACCCATTTAAAATAAGGACCAGGAGAAGAAAATATTACATTTAAACATTTTTATTTTAAACTTAACCTTCCTCTGATTATAATCCGCTCAGTTATTAAGACAGAAATGTCTAACCGACAGCCGACGCTTGTTAACCGTTAACCGACAAGATTTTTTTAAAATTAGAATTTAATTATTTTAGAAAGGATAAGTGTCTGTGACTCGTTAAAATACCAACATTTGTTTACCGGGATTAATTTTACATGCGCAAAAAGCAGCAAACAACAGAACATGAGGATTCATATGGACACGTCGCACCACCTGCAGCGCCTCTGCGAATGGAGAAAAACATTATAAAGCTAGGCTATATATATATAATGAATGAATAGGCCTACACGATAAATATTTTTACTTAATAAAACAAACAAACAAACAAAAAAAGTGCAACAAGTAGCTAGCATGCAGAGTTTTGGTACATTTTTGTGCTGCGCGAAAGGAAGACGGCTGAAAGCGGCATCCTATTTTTCTTTATTTTACAAACAGCAAACCGTTTACAGTTTCGATTATCTGTAAAGAGTTGTTTCCCCTGTTAGAAGGAAAAAAATAAAGTGATTGCGCCGGCGCCGCACGCGCACACACAATCAGCCAAATATATGGGGAAAAAAAAAAATCACACTGCTTAATCGTTATCAACGTACTGCCGTGATATTATTCCAAACATTTTTTTTTAAATGTGGATATTGTAATGCGAGAAGTACAAAACCAGGTTTACATAATAAATAATATTTTAGCATTCAAATACATCTTGAATACAGAGACATTGGATTTGTGTCGTGTGAGAGACCCAATGTTAGTTTCAGTTTCGCTTTACCCTAAATGGTTTCGTTTTTGCTTGTCCCCTAGCTTCTTATATTTTTCATTTTTGTTCTTTTCTAAATACTGTTAAATTGAAATTATTTTTGTGGAGTGAGGGGAACTAAAATAGCCTAGCCTATGTTTATAGTGTACTGTAAATATTTCGCGACCTGGTGTCTTTCTGAATGTAATAATAAAATACGACTTAACGTTATAGGCCTACGCGATTTATCTTTTTTCTCTCAAAAATGCAATTTCATTTTACTTTAACCATCCAAAAAACGTTTTAAAATATTTTGATAAATAACTGAAAAAGACCTTTTAAACCGTTTAACTGATTGTATTAATCGGTCAAAATTCTTGGTGAGCGCGGCTAAGGTGGTACATCAAGTTCGTGGTATTACCAGTCTTGGCGGGGACGACGGTCTTGCATAATTTGCAGACGACATTGGTCTGACTACGGTCAGACTTATAATATCCAAAAAACTGCCATACTGGCGAGCTGACTTTTCCTCTTTTATTTAAAATTTCCTCGCTCGCTGCGGCACTCATTTTCTGCTTATGAAGAGGAATCCAGCAGACCAGCACGAGACAACGATATGGCGCAACGAAAGTTGATACTGTTACATAATTGGCTGTTAGCGTGTCACTCCCTACGTTGCTAGGTTACCAGAGAGCGAGTGCCTTTGTTAATGCAACCAAACTTGCTTCGCAACCTCTGTTTTCTTCCGACACAGAAGAATAAAAAATATCGAACGTTTTATCCAACACATTTTTTATTGATATCGATCACGTGTTTATCGCGATACATATCGTTATCGTTTTATCGCCCAGCCCTAGCCGTCATACAATTGCTACACATAGTTGATCTCACCCAGTCTGAAAAAACATTTACAGTGAGCTCAGTCACACACATGACATGGTCTGTCTCTGTATTGCTCTGCCTGTAGTTGAAGTAATACCGTCTAATATGTATTGAATGTAAACTGCGGCTGAACCCTAGTATGCTGCTGTTCATACAAGTTATTGCGTAGCTTCAACACTAGTCTGTTTTTTTTCTCCGGTCTCGACTTGGTATCGGTCTTGGTCTCGACATGGTCTGTCTTGGTCTTGATACCTTCTGGTCTTGGTAGTGTCTTGGTCTCGGTTTAGGCGGTCTTGACTACAAGTCTACCCAGGACCACAACCACACCTCTTACCTTCACACACCCCATCTCAACCTTACACACATTCACCAAGGGTAACACCATAGTGTTTGTACTTTCGGAACAAATTGTAAATGTTTATTGGGACAAAATTGCTTGATTTATGATGATTAACTTTTAAATATGTTCTTTCTCAGATCCCCCTAAAAGACAATGTGAGTATTTGTTTATATTGCACATGTTGTGTGAAGTCTACTTTGATTGTGTTGTTCAAGGCATAGTTTTGCTTCTTATGAATTTGTGAATGTTCATATTCACGCACACACAGGTCAGTACAGCCTTATGAAGATTGTGAACTACAACACAGCAACAACCCATTTAGTGAATATCATCGACTCCGAGAACCAAACATATACAATCAGGATAAAGGATAAGCACAATGAGATCCGTGCCCAACAAATATTTAACCAAACTGCCTTTGAAATACAGTTTGAATGGTTAAGACCATGCACTGTATACACCGTCAGCGTGGATGACTGCATATCTGATGGAAGCAACACCTTTACATCCAGTCGTAAGTGTTTTACCTCAGCTGAAGATTTTTGCATGAATTGGAAGATACTAAAAAAGACATTCTTTGCAGGGACCTTAAAAAGACTCTTTAATACTTCTAATTTGTTTACACTTAAAAACAATGTTTTTATTTTGTTACATAAAAGTGATCTTTAAGAGTCCAAATACCCCAAATATATATATATTTTTAAGAATAGAGCACAATAACAGGTAACACTTTATTTTGATAGTCCATTTTAGACACTCTGCTAACAGTAAGTAACTTTGCAACTGCATGTCAACTAGTCATTAGAGTATTAGTAGACTGTCAGCTTAATACACTCTAAAAAGTGCTGGGTTATTTCTGTGAACACATTGTTGGGTTAATTGTGCTGGGTCAAAATTCTGGGTTGTTTGAGGTACTGTAAACACACAGTTGGGTTGATCATGCAATGGACTCTAGGGGTTCTTTCACCACTGAACAGGGGTTGGGTTATTTTAACCCAACCGGTTTGTTTATTTTTCCACTTCATCGAACATTCTGGATTCTTCACTCGTCTCCTCATCAGGCGGTCACGCGATGCGAAGCTTTGAAAAGACTCGTTTCTCCCAAGGGTACAACTCCGACCGGAAACTAACAATGAAATGAATTGTTCTAGCTATTAGACTGTGTTTTATAACGTCTACACCTACCCCAACCATAAACGTAGCCCTTACTGCAATTTAAAAAAAAAAAAAAGTATTATTGTTGTACAGTGTGACAAAAATGACGTATCGATCTGCTATTGGTCACACGGTTTCACGTGATACGAATTGCGAGGTCGGAGTTCAGGAAGCTTTAAATGTGCCATGCAGCAAAACGCCAAACTTTTGCACGCGTTTGCTTTTCTGAATGGAAGTCAATGGGACGAAATGTGGTATCGACTGGGAGAATCTCCTCTCCACCGCACTCTACACGATGATTATAGAGAAGAGAAGAAATACGCCCGAATCAACGCTGCAAACGAGCGATTAAGCGATGCGGCTACTAACATGAGTTCACGAAGCCATGATGAATGTCTACTAGAGGACACAACTCACGGATTCGCGGATTTGATGGAAGAAGAAGAAGAGTCCGCCGCTCCTGTTTTGTGGTGAGTGAGAAAAAGTAACGTTAAACAACAACCGCGACAAAAATAGTAACGTTAGTTGTGGTAACCTCAATTAAATTGCTGCATGACCAAATACCGACGTGACCTGAAGGCCTAAATTAGTTTTAAAACAATTTTCAAATAAAAAATAAAAAAAAAACTAGTATGATGCAAAATAAAAAAAATAAATTTTGAATAACACCTTTTAAGGGATAATGAGCGCTGCTACTGGCCGCACTTTCTGTCGTTTAAAATGCCGTAAATAACACCGTTTGATCATTTTCAAATAAAGAAACTAGTAAAATACAAAATAAAAAAATTCATATAAGTTATGCCTTTTAGGGGATAATGAGTGCTGCAACTGACTGCGCTCTCTGTCGTACAACATCGTTTAGGGCAGAACTGAACAAGCTCTATCCTGGAAGACCAGTGTCCCTGCAGAGTTTAACTCCAACCCTGATAAACCTCACCTGTTTGTAGCTTTCTAGTAAACCTGAAGACACTGATTAGCTTGTTCAGGTGAGTTTTATCAGGGTTGGGGCTAAACTCTGCAGGAACACCGGCCCTCCAGGACCGAGTTTGCCCAGTTCTGCCCTAAACAGTGTTGTACGACAGAGAGCACTGTCAGTTGCGGCACTCATTATCCCCTAAAAGGCGCAACTTAAATGAATTTTCAATAATGAGTGCCACAACTGATGTCGCTTTGTCATTTAAAATGCTATAAATAAGGCAGTTTGACAATTTTCAAATAAGCAATCTAGGAAAATGCAAAATAAAAAAAATTAAAGTTACGCCATTTACGGGATGAGTGCCGCAACTGACATCGCTTTTTGTTGTTTAAATGCCATAAATAACGCAGTTTGACAATTTTTAAATAAAACTAGTAAAATACAAAATAAAAAAATTCATTTAAGTTATGCCTTTTAGGGGATAATGAGTGCTGCAACTGACTGCGCTCTCTGTCGTACAACATCGTTTAGGGCAGAACTGAACAAGCTCTATCCTGGAGGACCAGTGTCCCTGCAGAGTTTAACTCCAACCCTGATAAACCTCACCTGTTTGTAGCTTTCTAGTAAACCTGAAGACACTGATTAGCTTGTTCAGGTGAGTTTTATTAGGGTTGGAGTTAAACTCTGCAGAGACACCGGTCCTCCAGGACCGAGTTTGCCCAGTTCTGCCCTAAACGATGTTGTACGACAGAGAGCGCAGTCAGTTGCAGCACTCATTATCCCCTAAAAGGCGCAACTTAAATGAATTTTCAATAATGAGTGCCGCAACTGACGTCGCTTTGTCATTTAAAATGCCACAAATAACGCCGTTTGACAGTTTTTAAATAAAACTAGTAAAATACAAAATAAAAAAATTCATATAAGTTATGCCTTTTAGGGGATAATGAGTGCTGCAACTGACATCGCTTTGTCATTTAAAATGCCATAAATAAGGCAGTTTGACAATTTTCAAATAAGCAATCTAGGAAAATGCAAAATAAAAAAATTAAAGTTACGCCATTTATGGGATAATGAGTGCCGCAACTGACGTCGCTTTCTGTTGTTTAAATGCCGTAAATAACGCAGTTTGACAATTTTTAAATAAAACTAGTAAAATACAAAATAAAAAAATTCATTTAAGTTATGCCTTTTAGGGGATAATGAGTGCTGCAACTGACTGCGCTCTCTGTCGTACAACACTGTTTAGGGCAGAACTGAACAAGCTCTATCCTGGAGGACCAGTGTCCCTGCAGAGTTTAACTCCAACCCTGATAAACCTCACCAGTTTGTAGCTTTCTAGTAAACCTGAAGACACTGATTAGCTTGTTCAGGTGAGTTTTATCAGGGTTGGAGCTAAACTTTAGAGGGACACTGGCCCTCCAGGATAGATCTTGCCCAGTTCTGCCCTAAACGGTGTTGTACGACAGAGAGCGCTGTCAGCTGCAGCACTCATTATCCCCTAAAAGGCCTAACTTAAATGATTTTTCGATAATGAGTGCCGCAACGACGTCGCTTTCTGTCATTTTAAAATGCCGCAAAATACGCCGTTTGACAGTTTTCAAATAAAGAATCTAGTAAAAGGCAAATTAAAAAAATAAATGTAAGTTATGCCATTTAGGGGATAATGAGTGCCGCAACTGATGTCGCTTTCTGTTGTTTAAATGCCGTAAATAATGCAGTTTGACAATTTTTAAATAAAACTAGTAAAATACAAAATAAATTCATTTAAGTTGCGCCATTTAGGGGATAATGAGTGCCACAACTGATGTCGCTTTCTGTCGTTTAAAATGATGTAAATAACGCAGTTTGACAATTTAAAAAAAAAAAAAAAAAAAAAAAACAGTAAAATGCGAAATAAAAAAATAATTGTATTTAAGTTACACCGTTTAGGGTAGGCCTGGGCAGACTCGGTCCTGGAGGGCTGATGTCCTTGCAGTGTTTAGCTCCAACCCTGATTAAACTCACCTGAACAAGCTAATCAGTGTCTTCAGGTTTACTAGAAAGATACAAACAGGTGAGTTTTATCAGGGTTGGAGCTAAACTCTGCAAGGACGTCGGCCCTCCAGGACCGAATTTGCCCAGGTCTGGTGTAGGGGATAATGTGTGCAGCAACTGACGGCACTTTCTGTCGTTTGACAATAGATTGACATTAAATAATGCCGGTTGACAATTTTCAAATAATAGAAGTAAAATGCAAATAAAGTTAATTTAATTTACGCTGTTCAGGGGGTAATGAGTGCCACAACTAACGTCGCTTTCTGTTGTCTAAAATGCCGTAAATAACGCCATTTGACAATAAAAAAACTAGTAAAATGCAAAATAAAAAAATTAAAGTTACGCTGTTTAGGGGATAATGAACGCCACAACTGACGTCGCTTTCTGTCATTTAAAATGCCATAAATAACATTTGACAATTTTTAAAAAACTAGTAAAATGCGAAATAAAAAAATAAATATATTTAAGTTACGTTGTTTAGGGCAGGCCTGGGCAGTGTTTAGCTCCAGTCCTTGCAGTCCTGGGCAGTGTTCAGTCCTTGCAGTGTTTAGCTCCAACCCTGATTAAACACACCTGAACAAGCTAGTCAGTGTCTTCAGGTTTACTAGAAAGTTACAAATGGGTGAGTTTTATCAGGGTTGGAGCTAAACTCTGCAGGGACACCGGCCCTCTAGAAGGTAAAATGCAAAAAAAAAAAAAAAACAAACAAATAAAGTTAATTCACGCCATTTAGGGGATAATGAGTGCCACAACTGATGTCGCTTTCTGTTGTCTAAAATGCCGTAAATAACGCTGTTTGACAATTTAAAAAAATTAAATAAATAAATTAAAAAAACTAATAAAATGCAAAAGAAAAAAAATACATTTAAGTTATGCCGTTTAGGGCAGGCCTGGGCAGACTTGGTCCTGGAGGACTGGTGTCCCTGCAGAGTTTAGCTCCAACCCTGATTAAACACACCTGAACAAGCTAATCAGTGTCTTCAGGTTTACTAGAAAGTTACAAACCGGTGAGTTTTATCAGGGTTGGAGCTAAACTCTGCAGAGACACCGGCCCTCCAGGACCGAGTTTGCCCAGGTCTGGTTTGGGGGATAATGAGTGCAGCAACTGACGGCGCTTTCTGACGTTTGACAATAAATTGACATTAAATAACGCCGTTTGACAATTTTCAAATAATAAAACTAGTAAAATGGAAAAAAAACCAAATAAAGTTAATCACGCCGTTCAGGGGGTAATGAGTGCCACAACTAACATCGCTTTCTGTTGTCTAAAATGCCATAAATAAAGCTGTTTGACAATTTAAAAAAACAAAACAAAAAAAAACTAGTAAAATGCAAAATAAAAAAAATTAAAGTTACGCTGTTTAGGGGATAATGAGCGCCACAACTGTCACTTTCTGTCATTTAAAATGACGTAAATAACGTAATTTGACAATTTAAAGAAAAAATAAAAAGACTAATAAAATACGAAATAAAAAAATAAATATATTTAAGTTATGTCGTTTAGGGCAGGCCTGGGCAGACTCAGGCCTGGAGGGCCAGTGTCCCTTGCAGAGTTTAGCTTCAACCCTGATTAACACACCTGAACAAGCTAATCAGTGTCTTCAGGTTTACTAGAAAGTTACAAACAGGTGAGTTTTATCAGGGTTGGAGCTAAACTCTGCAGAGGGACACCGGCCCTCCAGGACCGAGTTGCCCAGGTCTGGTTTAGGGAATAATGGGCAGCAACTGACACCGCTTTCTTACGTTTGACAACAAATTGACATTTAATAATGCTGTTTGACAATTTTAATATAATAAAACTAGTAAAATGCAAAATTAAAAAAAATTAATAAAGTTAATTTACGCCGTTTAGAGGATAATGAGTGCCACAACTAATGCCATTTTCTGCAGTTTAAAGCACTGTAAATAAAGTAGTTTGACAATTTTTAAAACAAATTAGTAATATGCAAAATGAATAAACTAATTTAAATTGCGCCATTTTGACAATTTTGAAATAAAAAAAAAAAAAATCTAGTCATGGAAAATAAATTACAGATGCAAATCCATCAAAAAAAAAATTGTAGTCATGGGATTGCTGTCTTGGATAGTGGTGGTGGTGGATAACGTTGGGTGGTGAGTGCTGTCCCATCACACCATATCTATGGGAATGAGCCGAGGCATCAGGTGGTGTGACCGTCTCACTCGCCCAGCGTTCACCTGAAGCACTCTTACCATAGCGAGACGCTGCTCAATATTCTCGCACTGTCAGTGAGAGATCAGTAGTGAGGCATCGCTCGGTGGGTGACGGATGGTGTCAAAGACAGCTTCTCGTGAGATTGTTGACTACAAAAATAATTTTGTAGTTTAAGGGATAATGAGCACTGCAACTAAAACACCGTAAATAACACAGATTGACAATTTTCAAATAAAGAAACTAGTTAAATGTAAAAAAAAAAATTATTTAAGTTATGCTGTTTAGGGCATAATGAGTGCTGCAACTGGTGTCACTTTCTGTCGTTTAAAGTGCCGTAAATAACGCCGTTTGACAGTTTAAAAAAATTAATTAAAAAAATAGTAAAATGCAAAAGAAAAAAATATATAAATTTAAGTTACACCGTTTAGGGCAGGCCTGGGCAGACTTGGTCCTGGAGGGCCGGTGTCCCTGCAGAGTTTAGCTTCAACCCTGATTAAACACACCTGAACAAGCTAATCAGTGTCTTCAGGTTTACTAGAAAGTTACAAACAGGTGAGTTTTATCAGGGTTGGAGCTAAACTCTGCAGGGACACCGGCCTTCCAGGACCGAGTTTGCCCAGGTCTGGTTTAGGGGATAATGAGTGCAGCAACTGATGGCGTTTTCTGCTGTTTGACAATTTTCAAGTGAAAAAAACTAGCAAAATGCAAAATAAAAAAATTATTTTAAATTGCGCTGTTTGGGGGATAATGAGCGCTGCAACTGACGCTGCTTTCTGACGTTTAAAATGCTGTAAATAACACAGTTTGTCCATTTTAAAATAAAAAAAAAAAATCTAGTTTTATGGAAAATAAACAAATTAAAAAAAATTGGATTTGCATCTGTAGTCAATTTTTCATGGGATTGCTGTCTTGGATAGTGGTGGTGGATAACATTGGGTGGTGAGTGCTGTCCCATCACACCATATCTATGGGAATGAGCCAAGGCATCAGGTGGTGTGACGGTCTCACTCGCCCAGCGTTCACCTGAAGCACTCTTACCATAGCGAGACGCTGCTCTATATTCTCGCACTGTCAGTGAGAGATCAGTAGTGAGGCATCGCTCGGTGGGTGACGGATGGTGTCAAAGACAGCTTCTCGTGAGATTGTTGACTACAAAAAATAGCCCTGGCTTACGCCTCGGAGGTCTTGCAATGCCCTATAAGTGTAAGGGCCCACTCCACAAACATGCAACTTTTCACTTTACAAGATGTTAAATGATAGAGTGGAGTCGTGTAAATTACTTACGGATTATTTTGATGTTTTTATTAGCTGTTTGAACTCTCAATCTGGTGGCACCCATTCACTGCAGAGGATCCATTGGAGGGCAAGTGATATAATGCTAAATTTCTACAAATCTGTTGTGTTGAAGAGACAAGCTCATCTACAATCTGGACAGCTTGCAAGGTGAGTAAATTTTCAGTTTTTTATATCAATCGGCTATAATCACATTCAAATACACAGGCCAGATTTGGAAAGCCTGTCATTCATGAAGTCCTACACGTTGGCCGGATGTTCATTGAATGGCTAATTCAATTATGCTGTCAGCTTCCAAGGAGGATGTAGAGAATCTTGGCCCACTTTTACACATTTTACCACCCATTCCACAGAATACTGTAGATTTTAAATTGGCATGCTTTATATATGATGCAAGATCACTAACTAAATTTGCAAATAGTTGCATACATTTGCATCAGAAAAATCTGTAGTGGAAAGGGATTGTGGGCTCCAAAAGCTTCGCAATACTTCTAAAATTCCCTGGACATAGTACTTTTAGACACATTTAGACTTATGAGATATACACAACCAATCAAAAGTTTTTGAACAGTAAGATTTTTAATGTTTTTAAAGAAGTCTCTTCTGCTTACAAAGCCTGCATTTATTTTATCCAAATTACAGCAAAACAGTTACATTTTGAAATATTTGTAATATTTGAAATAACTGTTTTCGATTTGTATATTTTAAAAATCTGATTATTCCTTTGATCAAAGCTAAATTTTCAGCATTACTGCAGTCTTCAGTGTCACATGATCCTTTAGAAATCATTCTAATATGCTGATATGCTGTTCAAGAAACATTTATTATTATCAATATTTAAAACAGTTTTTTATTTTATTTTTTTTTTTCTATTCTTTGAATAGAAAGATCCAACAATCAGCATTTATCTGAAATAAAAAGCTTTTATAACCTTATACACTATACCATTTAAAAGCTTGGAGTCAGTATTTTTTTAGGGGAAGAAATAATGGGAATTAATTATTTTCTTTAGCAAGGATGCTTTAAATTAATCAAAAGTGATGATAAAGACATTTATAATGTTACAAAAGATTTCTATTTCAGATAAATGCTGTTCTTCTGAACTTTCTATTCAAAGCAACCTGAAAAAAATTATACTCAGCTGTTTTTAACATAATAATGATAATAATAATAATAAATGTTTTTGAGCAGCAAATCAGAATATTACAATGCTTTCTGAAGGATCATGTGACTGGAGTAATGATGCTAAAAATGTAGCTTTGAAATCACAAGAATGAATTACATTTTAAAATATAATCAAATAGAAAACAGTTATTTTAAATAGTAAAAATATTTCAGAATTTTACTGTTTTTGCTGTACTTTGGATCAAATAAATGCAGGCTTGGTGAACAGAAGACACTTCTGTAAAAAACATTTCAAAATCTTACGGTTCAAAAACTTATGACTAGTAGTGTACAGTTTTATATATATTGCGATTTTTATTTTATTAGGATTCTGCTTGTTTTTTTCTCCTAATTAGCTTTTTTTTATATTGATATCTAATGGCTAAATGCTGCTTTAACATGTTTTGTAGAGTGCGGAAGAATATGGCCTGATATGGATCACCTCCGATTTAATATCTGTGGCGATTGTCATCGGCATCTTCATTTTTCAGAAGTAAGTGCATCTCTTTTATGTCCTTCAAGTTGTTTCTTAATGCTTTTTAATCATAGAAGCTATTTTGCTGTGTCAGTAGTGGCTTTAATCTTCAATATGACTATTTCTGTGCTTGCACACATTTGCACGAAAGCAGTCCTTGGTGTTAATGTTAGGTCGGTTTGTAGTTAGCACACTTGCTATATCTCTGCTGGGCGGCCGGGCCCTTTTCAACTGATGGCTCTGCTCTTTTCTTCGTGGCAATCTCTACTTTCCATTTTCTCTCTGTCCTTTGCTCTTTGCATGTGCCTTATCACACTGGAATTGAACACCGGAAGTGCTTGTCGAAGCAGTGTATCAATTCTTCCATTTATGTATATTTTTCAATATGCTGTAATCACTAGTTGAATAAAAGCCTGTTAAAATGAGCATCTGCAGGATGATTTCAAACTCTGGACATTTTCAGAGACAGGCGAAGAAATATTCTGATGATTACTGTGCACAGAATTTTCCAAACGCAACGGAACTTGTAGTTTTAATCCAGCGTACCGATCTGAGAAACCCATGGCTCCTAAACATTCATGATTTCACCACACTGCGTCAATGCTGCAGTGTGTGAGACCTGATGAATAAGATCAGAATCAACATGTTTATTCATTTGTGTTAAATTTTAGCCTTTATTCTGTAATTTTTCATTCACCGTCATTTCACTGTATGTAATTCGCGTTTTTGCCAAAATTCTTAATTAATACTCAAATCACGCTGTCAACGCATTATACTGTCTAAGATTAATTAGCTAAAATGTGCAACATTGTTATTTCTTTAAGGCAACTCCCGTGTATTCATTCATCAATTTTAATACCGCTCTTACGAAAATTAACCATGGTATGTGTAGTAAAACTATGGCAATACAAATGGAAATCAGTCCGCAGAGAAAATGTATTTTAATGTAAATGGGTTTAAAATGATGAGAAAAACATTGTTAATGAGAAGACGAAATTGACTGCAGCAGGTTAAATGTATTTATTATTCAGAATGCACATTTGAAAGGGAAATATATTCATAGGAACATTTCAGCAGGTGATATGAGATGTAGGCCCACTTCGTCCACTCCTCCATCCAGATGCTGCCTGTTCACATGCGAGGGCATGTCAGGGGAGGCTCTGATATGGAGAAAACACAACCGATTTAATCAGAAACTGCGGAAAATCACGTTCAGACATCAGTAAGTTGAAGGAAAGGCAGCTTGATACCTTGGTTAAAACATTTGAAGGTAAGTTACATCGTTCAGTAACATTCAATAGCCATGATTTGTTTTAGAATTTGATCTTTTCATTAAAATAACTATAGTTACTGGTATGGCAATAAAATCAAACTATCAGTCTAACATTTAAAAGCTTTATCTTATTTAACCACATTTGTGGTGTGTTTTTTTTAATTTAATTAGATTTCACATGACTTCAGGAAGCTACAGCCAGAGGCAGACTTTTTGTAGACTGGGTACAATTGCAGATCAAATTGTTGCCTATGCCCAGCAAGATGGAAAGGTGCATTAAGAGCTGGGTGACATGACTTCAGGTAAGGTATTTCTTATATGTTACTCTATAGAAACAAAATTCAACTGCATTTGATACATCAACTGGTAAATACAATGGTACAGTAACACTTAACTAGTTGCTTATTAGTTTGTGTATTGTTAATTAGTACTTATAAAGCACATACTGATGCCTTATTCTGCATGAGCATATTCTACATCCCTGAATCCCACCCCATACCTAAACTTAACCTGCAGTAGTTTAATGGGGGTGGGGATTCATTTGCATTAATACCATTATAATTTTTATTTATTTTTATTACAATTTCATTATTTAAAGGAATGAAGAAATTTTCATATGAAAGTTTCATTGTGTTGTTTTGATTATGAGATAAGTTTCACAGTTTGCACTGTATTATTCTTATGGTCTAGATGTTAAAGGGGAGAGTGCTTTCACAGTCCTGCCCATTCTGGAGGAAAGGTCCACAGAACCACAACCACAGAATTCTGGAAGCCATTCATTGACATACAAACCTGTAAGTTTTGTTTTACTTTTTCTGTACAATTCATTTTTGGAAATGCGAACTGATATTTCCCACTGACACACTACAGCAAAAAATAGAAATCACTGACTTAAAACAATTGTTTAGCTGGTGAAAATACTAGTGTTCCAATCATTTTGGCCACCACTGTATGAAGTGTTCAGATGTAAAAAACTGAAAATGTGCAGTTTGAAATTTTCTTATAAAATGAGACTATTTTATATATATATATATATATATATATATATATATATATATATATATTTGTTTTTTTAATAGGCCTAAGTGTCTTCAAGACAGCATGGTGGATTTGTGCCTTAGGGACGAGACAACGGCATCCCAGACCTTCGCCTTTGTTACGGGCTGTGCCACTGAAGCGGACTCGTTGCCTGGGAATTTCTCCAGCTTGCAGTATATTATATTGATGGACATAAGTCTTCATGTGTGAATTTAAGGCCAACAGTGTTTTCTGGCCACTTGTAACATGTTTTAAATTGTCATATGTATTGTCTGGTGGACACTTTGTTTGGCTTAGTTTTAATAGCACAATGTTTGGAGCGATTCTCATGTGGTAATAATTTTTGAGTGTTCTGCTGCTGCAATGTTGACAAAGAATCAGAATCTACAGTGCCTAGTTTACACAGTTTTGTGTTTTAAATTAACTGATCTACTAAAGTTGTTGTTTTATGTGTCTGTAATGGTTGGATAAAGTGTGACAGCTGCACCCATTTGAAAATTGTTTTAAAAAGAAATAAACCAGATTAAAATTGATGTTTACAGTTGCATTTTTTTTTTTTGTGTTTTTCTAACTGTATTGTAAAAAAGCAACAATAATTTTACGTTCTTTTGTGATTATTTATTATTATTGGTAAATATAAAGGTAGCAAGGCAATAAGACAACAAATAACCCAATGATTAGGTTATGTTTAACCCAGCAACACAGTTAACCTGACCCACTGGTTGGGTCAAATAAACAACCCAGCACTTGGGTCAAAACAACTCAACGCGTGTTCTGTCCCATAGTTACCCAGCGGCTGGGTTAAGGTTGGGTTATCTTTTAACCCAGCTCTTTTTAGAGTGTAACTTCTAACACTCTTCTAAACTTTGCATATGTCAACTTATTCTACTAACCCTAAACCTAACCTAACAGTCTGCTCTGAGAGTTAGTAGACATGTAGTTGCAAATTAATGAGAATAAGTTGACATGTAGTTGCAAAGTTACTTATAGTTAGTAGAATGTCTAAAGTGGACTATCAAAATAAAGTGTAACCCAATAAAACAACTCATATTGGTCAATAACTCTATTTATGTTGCTGAATAGATATTATGATGTTATATGTATTTACATTTGTCTCTTATTTTTTTGTGCAGAAAATGGAGAAACTGTTCCTAAAACTGTTGTGACAAACTTAAAAGATAATGAAGTGTGTCTGAAAGGAGAATTCACTGATATTCAATGGAATCTGACTGAATGTGTTGAAATAACAGAGAAAAATTCTTGCACATCCACACACACCATTGTACTGGACACATGTACCTACACAATGAATGTTGATATGCCCCCAGGTTGGTATTTAATAACTTTAACAGGTGTATTGTTACATAAAAAAAAACACATTTTTACTGTTCTTTAAACACAAATGTCTGTAGAAAAACTCTGAATAATTAAACACAATCATTAATGATAATAACTGCAAAATGAATGTATTAAGATGACATTTCAAACATTGATTATTACTATCTGTTTCTGGAAATCATGTTTTGTGTATGAATAAAAAAAAAAAAAAGATTTAAAGAAAAAAGATTAACAGAGCAGTTGAATTTCATTCCAGTTTGACTTTACTTTTGACTTATTCTGCATCCTGTTTACTACCTTAATTCAAATGAATTGTAGTTTTCTTCTGAAATGAAGTCAGTTATAATGTCCTGCCATTTGTTGAAGATGTGCATGTATGCTGTGATCTGAGAAGTCTGATGTGTATTTTTAGCAACTGAATGTTTCTGTTTCAGTCAAACCTGAAATACGCTTCAATCCAGCTGTTCCCTCTCAGTTTGAATGGACTAATAAACCTGCACGATGTGATCGTATGCTTAAAGTTGTTTGCACCTATGGCAGTAAGTAATGCAAATGTTTCCATGACACTGTAAATGCATAATTAGATTTTGTTTTTCTTTTTAAATTGCAGCTTCATACGTACATTGATGATTAAACAGATGATGGATGAGTTTTCTCTTCTTTCTTTGTTAGATAAGAAAGATACATTTGTTTTAAATGAAGAAGTGTTTTTATCACTCAATGAACAGTACACCTGCATTGGAGAATACCCTTATCAGAAACGATTCATCAAGAGTAATGAGCTGCCCATTCATATATCATGTGGTGAGTTGCTAATTAGACGTGCAGGTTTGGTTCAAAGTCCTTCCCTTTAATAACGGGTTGTTATTAGGTTATATTATACTTTATATGTTCAATACATTGATGCTTAAAACTACATTTAAAACTATATGAATATCTTTACATTAAATTGTATAATAAAATATTAAACAATAATAATATTTTCATTGTTACAGTATAACGTCTTTGGTTTTGTTGCATTAACTTGTCACCACACCTGATCAATTCTACTCAGTTTTCTTCATTAGGGAACTTTTCACCCTAACTTGTACAACTTTGCAATCCAAATAAGATCACTGTAATTTTTTTGTTGTGGACAGGGTCTTGTAGACAATTGATAATGAATTGAAAAGATTTGTTGTGATTTCTCTTTTTCTTCCTTGGGCAGACTGGCAAAAGAATGGACAATTTGAGCACAGCACCAGCACCTCATTTGTAATATCCTGGAATTCATTTGAGGGAGATCAATGCTCAGGGATTATATGGGACAGTTTTTCAGCCAGCTGCAAAACCCGAGATAGTGGTGGAAACAGTCGTTGTAAGAGCTCACAATTTTCTGCTGTTTTGCCAATACAGCATTATTGAAACTTATCTGTCCATTTTCTGTAAAAAATACTCTAAGGTCTTTTATGATATTAGTAGAGGTAGTAGATCTTTAAAGTCTTATTCATGTATGTTTTGTCTTTTCAGTGGGGAACTGTGTAAAACACAGCGGCACTAGCACAAACTGCTTTCTTACAAATTTATTGCCATATACAAACTATTTATGCAGTATTAATGGAAACGTCAATGGAAAAGATTATGTAATTTACACTGGTGAGAAGGCAGCACTTTCTGACAGTAAGTGTTTTCTCTTTTTTAATTCTGAATTTTGCTGTCACATTTTACTTTGGACCTTTTCACCCTAATGCATTTTCTGTCCATAATGTGTAATGTTAATAATTTAATCTTTACAATCTATGAATAGTTTACTGCTGAATAAAATTTGCATAAATGTTGCAATGAATGCTAATTATATATTTTGTTCCTTTCTGTTTGATAGAGCCCATTTTCCAATCAGAAATTGAAGTAACCCACCCTGATCACAATGCTCTTAAAATGCAATGTGATAAAAGGGAACCAAAGATCATCTGGAATGGAGGAAAGGGAACATTCAAGGCTGAAATCACATACAGTGGAGAAACTATCTCTGAAACCAGTGACACATGCTCATTTACATTTTCAGATCTTTACTATCTTACAACATATGATGTGAAGGTACTTGAATCCCACCTAATGTCTTTCAGCATCTGTTATTCATTAATAC
This sequence comes from Labeo catla, assembly GCA_012976165.1. NCBI lineage: Eukaryota > Metazoa > Chordata > Actinopteri > Cypriniformes > Cyprinidae > Labeo > Labeo catla. Next base: position 269,936 of record VONZ01000661.1, on the reverse strand, counting down.
TAAAGAGTCATGTTTGTTGGAATTATTTGGGTAAGCTTGCAGTGTTTCACAGTACACATTTTTTCATATCAGATTATAGCCATGAATACAGAGGGATATTCAGATGTCATTAAATGTGAAGCTACTACTAAACGTAAATAAACCTTTTTCTCATTCTGACCCAAGATATTATTTTGGTAAATAATGCCATGTAAGCAGCCTTTTATCAGGCTGCTAACATGGCATTAATTTCTTTGTGAACCGTTTTAATGAAGAAAACAAGTGAAGATTGCATCTTTAAATGTACAAATATACCAGAAGCAGTTTATTCAGCCTAATTTCATGTGTCCCTTCCTCAGATAATGAGAAGGCTGTCATTGGATCTCTAATCGGATTTCTAATCATTGTGACATCAGTTGTGCTCCTCAAAATTTACCTTGTCAAAAGAAAGCGGTCAGTGTCACAGTTTCTCACAGCTGTCCCAACTCTTTAAACACAATGTTTTGTCTGGTCTTCATCAAATGTTCATCTTTGTTTTCTCACCACAGGGCTGATGAAGATGAAGATTGTGTTGATCAGGACATATTCACTACTTGTGAATATACTACTTGTGAACATGTGAATGTTCCTTTGCACAAAATGCAGACAGAACAACAGACCAACTGGTGAATATGAATGACTGCAGTTTTATAAACAAATACTGTGTAATTGTTAAAAGAAGTACACCATCAGTTTAGATGACTGCATATACAATGGAAGCACAACTTTTACTTCTAGTTGTAAATGTAGAAATAGAGAAAAAAATAGAGGTAGAACAATCACAGAACATTTTTTTTTTTTTGCTTTGAAAAACTTGATCAATGATGTGAACAATGAATACAAATATTGAAAATAGAAAGAAAGAAAGAAAGAAAGAAAGAAGAGAGAATGCCTGTAAATTAATTACCTTTTCTTTCAGTGATTAATGGTTATGTTTTGCTTTAATTAATTGTTTACCACAAGCTTGCTTTACAGTATTATGTAAATAAATATTTGGACCATAAATGCAATGCAATGCAGCACTGAGGTTTAAATATCCTCTTCACATGTCTAATGACAACTTTACTTGTCTGAAAAGTTGAACAAGATGTGTTATGAATTGACACAAGTACAGGAATTACATTACATTAACCTTAGTAATACATACTGTATTTCTTATTTGTATTAGTTCTGTAGTGAATGTCATCAAAATCAAACCAACGAAATAGATTTAGCATGCATGATGTCATATAGACCTGCATTATTTCTGTTCTTCCATGTAACAAAAATTGATATGCCAGAGTGTCAAAATAACTTTAGAAATTATATCACAAATAATTTTATTAATATATCTGTTGACTTTAAAAATCCTTGTTGCATTATATGCCAACGCCCTTTTTTTCTCCAAAGTTTGCATGCCTGTAACTTAAAAAGTAATAACTATACTATATCTATTTAGACTGTGGTCCTTACGCTTTTCTTTTGTATTTTCATTTTTAAAGCTCTGTGTAGTTCATTTCCAGAGATACCTGTATGTGGCTCTCTATGTAGCTCCATGAGTAAATAGTTAAATTATACACATTTTCAGTTGTCAACTTTTTTTTTTCCCCCCAAAGACTGTGTGCCTGTAACTCAGCAAGTATTAAGCCATACAAATCTTAATATCTAGGGTTCGGGGTAAATTTGTAGTCATTTGTAAGTTTAGATTGGACATTCTTTACAGTGATCTCAAAAAGTTTTTTTTTTTTTTTTTATGCTTACTGTAAGTCACACTTAAAAATGTCCAATTTGTTCACACACACACATGTTGTGTTTCCATCTTTTATGGGGACATTCCATAGGCATAATGGCCTAAAAATGTCCCCACAAGGTCAAAATTTACTGGCATTACTATCCTTGTGGAGACAATTGGTCCACATAATGTGATAAATTCCAGGTACACACACACACACACATGCACAAAGAAAAAAAAAAAGGTTTTATTTGCTACATTATGTATTGATAGCCATTTTCAAATGCGATTAAATGCGTCCAAATACTCTTTGGGGAGAAAAGCGAGAATGGCTGTAATTTTTTTACATTTTCTGTCAGCACTTAATGTTAATCTTTTGCTTTAATTAATTGTCAAGCTTGCTTTACAGTATTATGTAAACATGATTTTGACAATAAATGCAGTGCAAAACAGCACTGAAGTTTAAATATCAGGTTTTCAGCATCTTCTTCACAAGTCTAATGACATCTTCGCTTGTCTGAAAAGTTGTGTTATGGACAAGTACAGGAATTACATTACAAACTTATTCCACATTGTTTGCATCAGTTCTGTAGTAATACATACTGTATTTCTTATTTGTATTCAAACTCATTCAAAGAAATAGATATACTGTGCATCATGTCATGTAAACCTACATTATTTGATTTCCTCTATGTATTGAGATGTCAGATCTAAATATTTTTAGAAATTATTTTATTTTTTAAACATGGATAGGTGGGTCTATTAATTTAATCAGCTGACTTTAAAAATCCTTGTTGCATTATATGCCAAAGCCCTTTTCGTGTTTTTTTTTTTTCCTCCAAAGCTTGCATGCATGCCTGTAATTAGTAAATAAGTAGTAATAACGATATCTTAGTATCTTTGGTGTGTTAATTTTTAAGGCTCTGTATGGTTCATTTCCAGAGACACGTGGATCTCAATGTGGCTCCATAAGTAAACTGTTCAATTGTACACATTTTCAGTGGTCAAAACCCAAACGCAGGTCAGTTTGTATACAACTGATTTTTTTTTTTTTTCTTTTAAAGAGCAATGTCTGTAAACAAATGTTAAAACTAGAATTGTATGTTGTTTCTCTCTATGACTCCATCAACAATATTGTTTTCCCAAAGACTGTCCCTAGTGAAAAGGTAATAGATTGCATATATTTTATACTATAGTTTAAGTCTATTAACGTAGTTACTGACATATTGATCGAGACTTAATATATAAAATATAAAAATGATATAAAAATTGTAATTAAACTTTATTTGGAGTACTACTTGTGCACAATGCACATTTCTTAATATTAAGCCTAAATTATGTTTAATTGTATGATCCCTAAATAATATCAGTCTTTAAATGCTAAATATTTAAAGTGTACCTAAAATAGTTCCACTTCAGCACAATTAAATATATTTAAGTATATCTTTAGTTGGCATGTATTTGTAGTATACTTAACATTAAATAAATATATTTTAAATACATTTTAGTATATTTATTTTTCACTAAGGGTGTGCCTGTAACTCAACAAGTATTAAACATCTCAAAATCCTGTTAGATTCTGGTTGTTTGGTCACTTTGTTTCTGAACATTTCCCATTTAAAATCAGGCATCTCAATTTACATATTTAGGAATATACAGGTGCATCCAAATTAATTAGAATGTCATGGAAAAGTTCATTTATTTTTAGTAATTCAACTCAAATTGTAAAACTCGTGTGTTAAATAAATTCAGTGCGCACAGACTAAAGTAGTTTAAGTCTTTGGTTCTTTTAATTGTGATGATTTTGGCTCACATTTAACAAAAACCAACCAATTCACTATCTCAACAAATTAGAATACTTCATAAGACCAGTAAAAAACATTTTTAGTGAATTGTTGGCCTTCTGGAAAGTATGTTCATTTACTGTATATGTACTCAATACTTGGTAGGGGCTCCTTTTGCTTTAATTACTGCCTCAATTCGGCGTGACATGGAGGTGATCAGTCTGTGGCACTGCTAATGTGGTATGGAAGCCCAGGTTTCTTTGACAGTGGTCTTCAGCTCATCTGCATTTTTTGGTCTCTTGTTTCTCATTTTCCTCTTGAAAATACCCCATAGTTTTTCAGTGGGGTTCAGGTCTGGTGAGTTTGCTGTCAAGTACACCAACACCATGGTCATTTAACCAACTTTTGGTGCTTTTGGCAGTGTGGGCATGTGCCAAATTCTCCTGGAAAATGAAATCAGCATCTTTAAAAAGCTGGTCAACAGAAGGAAGCATGAAGTGCTCTAAAATGTCTTGGTAAACGAGTGCAGTGACTTTGGTTTTTAAAAAACACAGTGGACCAACACCAGCAGATGACATTGCACCCCAAATCATCACAGACTGTGGAAACTTAACACTGGACTTCAAGCAACTTGGGCTATGAGCTTCTCCACACTTCCTCCAGACACTAGGACCTTGGTTTCCAAATGAAATACAAAACTTGCTCTCATCTGAAAAGAGGACTTTGGACCACTGAGCAACAGTCCATTTCTTCTTCTCCTTAGCCCAGGTAAGACGCCTCTAATGTTGTCTGTGGTTCAGGAGAGGCTTAACAAGAGGAATACGACAACTGTAGCCAAATTCCTTAACACGATTGTGTGTGGTGGCTCTGGATACCTTGACTTCAGCCTCAGTCCTTTCCCTGTGAAGTTCACCTGTAACGCCACGCCAGCAGAGGGAGCCCTCACCCACTGACTGACTGTTGCTGCTCCCTCTGCTGCTTCATTTGTTACTTCCTGTTTGGTGGCCATAAAAGGAGGCCATTTTCAAACAGGAAGCTGCGAAGTATTGTTTTGCTCTTGCGGACTCTACCAAGCTTTTTTCCCTGTTTTCGTTATTGCCACGGTTTTGTTTTATTGCCATAGTTTTGCTTTGTTTCTCGCCATAGTTCTGTCTAGTTTTTGCCATCGTTCTTTGCCTTGTTTGTTTGTTACTTTTTGGACTGCTCTCTCTGGTTTTTGAACTGTGCCTGTTTTGTGGACTACGATATTGTTTTGTCTTCGACACCACTGTCTGTTTGGATATCGACCCTGTCTGTATTGACAACGAACTGTTTGAATAAAGCCTGCACTTGGATCTTACACGCTTCCTACGAGTCCCGCCTGTTTACATCACCCAAATTCTTGAATCGATTTTGCTTGACAAGCCTCTCAAGGCTGCGGTTCTCTCGGTTGGTTGTGCATCTTTTTCTTTCACACTTTTTCCTTCCACTCAACTTTCTGTTAACATGCTTGGATACAGCACTCTGTGAACAGCCAGCTTCTTTGGCAATGAATGTTTGTGGCTTACCCTCCTTGTGAAGGGTGTCAATGATTGTCTTCTGGACAACTGTCAGATCAGCAGTCTTCCCCATGATTGTGTAGCCTAGTGAACCAAACTGAGAGACCATTTTGAAGGCTCAGGAAACCTTTGCAGGTGTTTTAAGTTGATTAGCTGATTGGCATGTCACCATATTCTAATTTGTTGAGATAGTGAATTGGTTGGTTTTTGTTAAATGTGAGCCAAAATCATCACAATTAAAAGAACCAAAGACTTAAACTACTTCAGTCTGTGTGCACTGAATTTTTTTTAATACACGAGTTTCACAATTTAAGTTGAATTACTGAAATAAATGAACTTTTCCACAACATTCTAATTTATTGAGATGCACCTGTAGAAAGAATTTTCAGTCATTGTTTAAAGCCAACTTTTCCCCTCTAGTGGCCAAACTGCAAAAAAGTATTCTGTTTTCCCTCCCTATTTTCTTGTTATGAGGGGTTAATATTTTTGAAAAATTTTATTTTTGTCTAATATGTTTTCTCATTATTCCTTTTTGTTCCTTTTTTGTGGGACTATAAACCCCACAGAATAAGTAAAACCCACTTTTGTAGAGCTAAAGCTGAATGTGGAACTATTCATACTATCATAAAGTGGTTATTAGATGTTTATATAGATGTTTGCTGCACCAATTTGTCAGTAGATAATAAGAGCTCGGATGTTGTAAATATGATCTGGAAATGAGATCATAGTTTACAACATCCGCTCAGATGCTGTGAGAGATGTAAAAATAAACGTCCAAAAAAAAATACTGCCAATGTCTGAATAGAGAAGTTTATAATGAGTGGACAATCTGTAAATAAAGATCAATTGGAAAAAATTACTAACAGGTATAATTGAGAACCAGCATCTTTTGGGGACCATACCAGATGCCCACAGAAGGCATAAATAATTTTATGAGATTAAAGTTTTACTACAGTGTATATGAAACGTAAACTGCCAGTAGGTGGCAGAAAGTTTTAATAAGTGAATCACAGAATCATTGATTTAGCATTGTGTGGATCAGCTTGAAGTAGGGGCACGGATTAAGGCATTTTGCGGAGAAGAGCTTGTGAAAAGTGTAGCAGCTTACATCAGCTGCTGTAGCTGTAGGCCACGGGAAGGGGGTGGGGTTTGAAAAAGAAAAGGATTGTTAGTAGCGGGAGGAAGAGATTGAGAGGCAGATTGCCAGTGGTGTGGCCGGGAGAGCCATGGATAAAAACAGAGCTGAGGTGGGGCCTTGCAGCGGTGAGATCTGGCTTGCTGAAGGCCTGTCGCTGCTACCCGAGCAAGGCGAGTACCGGGCCTTGCAAGCTTTGCTCGCTCTGTTGGCTGTCTTGAAGCTGCACTGGATTTAGGCGTGAGGTTAAATGATTGCAAGGTAACGTAAAGATTGTACAGTTTTGCTTTTTTGAACCTCCGGGATAACTGTGCGTCAGAACTGATCAGCGCTTGCCTCAGGCTTAGCACTGTCCACTTCTCAATAGGGGGAGTTGTTGTTACAGCTGAACAGTTGGACGACGCCGGTGAAACGGTTGGAGGTCTCACCGGTGGAGGGAAGGGTTGGCCTTGGTGTTTTGGTGAACATGGGGCTGTTAAAGCAGAGCGTCTGCCCCACGATGAAGCCTGGGGCTCGGAGACAGTGCCTTGCGGAGAAAGAGTAGTCACTGGGCTGGCAGATTACAGTGGAGGGTCCGAAAGAAATTTGGGCTCGTCGTTGGACGGGAAAAGTTGTAGCAGAGACATATTGGCATCAGGAGCAAACTGAATACTGGAAAACTGTCAAGGAACTGAGGTAAGACCGCTGCGTATATATACACACCTCGATTGGACAGTCGATTGGATTGATTACTGATTGTGCTTCTCTTGTATTATTAGGTTAATTACCTGAACATGCTCCTCCCAAACTTTGTTTGGGAGGAGCAAACAAAGTTTTTTCAGGTTATACAACTTCCTGATAGAACATGGTCTATCACTGAGGATTGTCTCCAAAACCTTGTCCGAAATACAAGATACTATGAGCTGGTATTCCTCAGGGGCCATACCTAAAGGTTCCAGATCTTTGGACAGGGGTATTCTTGCCCCTGCACTTGAGAATATCTCTCCGGATCGGGATTTCTGAGGGGATGCCATCCAGGAGATAAAATTAGGTTTGGAAACCAAATCTGGGCAAGCCAGAATGGAGCCGCTAGGAGAGGGGAACTCGGTACTGGTGATCCCTTGTTAAAACTGCCAGGAGCTGAGCTATTGGAGGAGAGGCTTACAGGTGGGCATAGCCTGCCATGTAGTAGCCCCTCAGCTATTACAATTGATCAGTGCTTGCCTTAGGCTTAGGACCGACGTTGCCTCTCCCTGATCTAGAAAGATGAGGGCCCTTTTGAGCAGACCCATTGCCTGCTGCCAGCCTGAGACCTAAAAGCCTCAAAACAGAAAGCTCCTGGCCTAGACCTGAAAAATTTTGAAAGCCTCCAATTTAAGAGGGGATTGTATTTTACAGGATACAAGATATTTGATAAAATATATTTTATAGTCCATGAGAACATACTTTCCCAAATGTAGTACCTACTAAACCTGCTTTCGGACCCAACTATAGTATTATGTCCCAAAACTAGCAATGTGCAGTGTAAGTATGGCACATTAAATATCAGTAATGTCAAAACTATCACTAAATCTATATAATCATTTCTCTCTTGTCATGTATGTCATGAACAGCTGATGATCTTGTTGTGAATTTTTTCTTAGAGACCAGGAGACGTTTTTGGATATCTTGAAGCAGAAGTTTCTCTTTATTCAGATACTCGCTGCTCTGCACTGCAGTCTTCAAAAAGTCGTCTACTAAGGCAGTGATACATTGTAGTTTATATACATTTAGGGGGCAGTGCTTAGATCTGGAGACAAAGCACCTGGGTGACAACCCCAAACAAAGCATGCAAATGAAGTATTCAGGTATAGCAGCCTGCACCATTTACACCAGTCCTAATCCAATCATCATAACTACTCAAAGACTGGGCAGAGGTACCAAGAGCCATTACAAACAAAAGGTGAACATCTCAGTAATCTGACTCATTGATTTACAATAAGAGAACAGGAACTGGCAGGAACCTCTTGCTAAAAACTTTGCTTGAGAGAATCATTTGTCTGATGTCATCATATTTACCTTAAATGCTAAATACAATGTACTGCACCTTAGTTTTTCCCGTGATGCTATGTCAGAACATAGGATCAGCATATTTTAAACAGTTTCTTAAATTTGTAATCCTTCAATCTACAGCACACAAACTTGGTTGTTCTTGTCTCAAGATCACTGGTGTGTCGGCAACTGAAGTCTCTATTATACTACCAAGCACTTAAGCATGTAAAAATGAAGAAGTGGGGCCTAAGTTGGCTGCAGCTGTAGTATGAGTGGAAGGGGCAAGTCTGAGAAACCACTAAATGAAGCAAACTATGCACTCCTCCTCTTTGCTCTGCTTCTCTATTTGGATGCAGCCATTGGTAACACATCTGATTAAGCTGCTAGTTTTGCTTGTGCAAAAGTGTTTTTGAGTGAGAGAACAAACTGCTGGAAGTGGTTGACTTCCCTCTGAGACAGCCAGCTACATGTACCCGCCACCTACTATTTATGTAGGCACAATGTCTGTTTGAGGTGTTGTACCTTGTTTTATAATTTTGTGGGACTACAAATGTAAGAATCTGTTAATCCTACTTTTAGACATGATACCATATGGAAAGCTAAGGTGGAAGTACATTGAATTTAGCATTCAGGGTGTGTGTGATGACATCAGTTTATTGATTTAGATTCACTCAGTTTCCATTTAGGGGGTTCTGCCAGTCTCTGATCTTCCTACTTAAAGTTAAATATCTGTGAATGTCATGTCATTTTACATGTCACTAGTTCTTGTGACCAAGTGCTGCTTGAAACATTTGGTGATATAGGGTCTAGACACTCTGTGCATTATGTTCATAAGTCTTTAGTTCATTTGGTGAACAGTGCCTTCATACCCCTTAAATTTTTTTTCACATTTTGTTTTGTTGCTGCCTTCAACCCTGCTCCTGGGAACCCACTGTCCTGCAAACTTTATTTCCAACTTACCCTCAGTTTCGGACACAAGCGGTTCATTCTTCCAAACCAGCAATGTTTTGGTGCTACGTATGAACCACTTTTCCTGGTTCAGAGCTATTGCTTCGGGTGTTGAAAAACATTTTGAAACTTTGGTGGAAAAGTGGTATTTTTAACCTTGGGTGTAAGGCCAAAATTGATAAGGACTTCCCACCAAATGCCTATAAATCACAATGTATGCCTACCTTAGTCAGACTGTGATGACTGGAGCACCACACAGCACATTCTCAACAAAGAATCCTTCTGAATATACATCGAAGACTCTTGGTCTTTGCGTCTGAGTTTTCTACACTTTCATAGCATGAATTTTCTTAAATTTGGCCAGTTGTAATGTGTGTTTTTGAAAGCAAATTTAATGGCATGCAACCATTTAAAAACCTAAACTTCATCAAAGCAGATATATTTAGCCTGTGAACATTCACACTAATACTTGGTTTCATTGTCACACGTTTTGACAGGAAGTTGATTTTGTAGTTGTCATGCATCTTTAAATATTAAGAGATGTGACAGACAAAAAAAAAAAAAAAAGGAAAGTGTCACTCACATGCATTCACTTTTGATGCCACTGTAAAAAGTGGTGACCTAAAATTGTTACCTTATAGAGCTATTTCTACCTGATCCATCTTGCAACAAATAGGTTTGTTGGTAAAAATTAATTTATATACAGTAGTTCGGTTCAGTGAGGTTAAATAATATTTTTGACTTGAATAAAACCAATTAATTTAGATGCTGCCATTTTTTGGTTACCATTATTTTTTCACTGTGCCCTACTTCCTTAAAAAAGGTGGGAAACCAAAAAGAAAGAGAGAAAGAGAGGGAAAAAAACAGGCTGTGAGAAATAGTGATGAAGCAACGAAGTTCCAGTTTTGTAAGCTGTGCGAGAGAACAAAATGTTTAAGATTGATGTCAACATTGAATCCTTTATATGGAACAATATTCCAGACTATTTTCAAAATTATTTTTTTTTCCATATGTGGATGCAAAAATTTGACATAATACAAATGCAGTTGCAAATGTTGCATTACTGTTTGTGTTTTTTCACTTGCGAACCCACAATGACTGCTAAAGTTGAAATGGAAAAGCAAAGTCCATTTGCAACTGTATTTCTCATGTTTACAGTTGCTTAAATAGCAGTATTAATTACCATATCTGCTTTTTTACTCTCTGCATCAGGCATTTAACCTGCCAAAACTCAAATGGAATCACAATTCATTTAGCATTGGAATTTCCAACGCCTGTCAATCAGTTGGAACTGTAGTTGGGACCCGGCTCTTAATGCATCATTTTTTTCTTCTGACGCATCAGCGAGCATTTGAACCTTCTGTAATAGTTGCATATGAGTCTCTCAGTTGTCCTCAGTGTGAAAAGATGCATCTAAAAATTATGCAGTCATTGTTGGAAAAGGTACACAAAAATACACAAAAATGATGAAAAACCAAAGAATTTGTGGGACCTGAAGGATTTTTCTGAAGACAGGAGATAGTTTAACTGTTTAGGACAAACAAGGGACTCATGAACAACTATCATTAAACAAAAGCAAGCAAACAAACAAACAAACAAACAAAAAACATCTGTGGATCATCCAGGTAACAACAGAATATTAAGAATCAAGCATATGTAAACTGTGAACAGGGTCTTTTTTTTATAAATCTAACTATTTTCTCTTGTGGACTATAGGTGAATATCTTTTATGTAAAATACCTTATTTAGGTCAGTACTGAAAAAAAAAGTAACATGCATTTTGTATGATCCCTGTAATTGTGGTAAAATCTGCAAGGTGTATGTGAACTTTTGACTTCAATTGTACTCTACAGAATGCATGGTGATTGAACAATGCTCAAAAATTCAATCATATGCTGACAAAAATCATATTTAGAATTTTTTCCATGTCTTTAAAAACCATATCTTATCACACCCCTAAAAGCAGCAGACAGACTGACAGTTTTAAAAGACAAGAAACAGATCTTGGCAAAGTTTGCTGAATACTTATAAGTTCTCATTAACCAACGTTCGGTTGATTGTTGATTGTTCCATCCTGAAGAAGCTGCCAAATGTTTTTGCTTCCATGTGAATATTGATCAACTTAGACTTAAACGGAACAAATTTCCCAGACATTTCACATGAACAGAATTAGAATAGAGTCCCTGAACAGAGCAGTGGTCGCTATCAAAAGTAGCAGACAGTAATTATGTAGTGTGTCCAACAGCATTTTAGCCACTACAGTTCAAGTTCTCGAACATATTATACATATGTTCACATGTGGTCATAACTGTCCTTCCTGTCTCACTGTAGCACTGTTTCAGGCCTCTTACATTACAGACATTAGAGTTTATGGCTGTGGCCACATCTGCAGTCCTCATGCCTTTGCAGCAGGACCATGGTATGTTCTGGTGTTGTTCATAGTCAGTAGAAAGTGTTTTTATTTATTTATTTTATTTTTTTTGTTGAGCTGAGTTTATGTAAGGGTCACATGGTCATTGCATTTGGAGGACATGACAGTACTAGATGGCATAGTATAAAATGCAACTTCCTGGTATGAAAGGGCATTAATGCAAAGGAGGGTGTCTCTGAGTATCTTTGAAGCTCTGTTTGAAGACTTGGATATGGCGAGATTTTCTGAACTAGGACCCTTAGTTTTGATCCTGTGCTTGGTCTTACGTAAGTACAAAAATGATCCCAAAATTTTTACCTGTGTTTGTGTGTATCTATGCATATATGTACGTATATGGTATATAAATGTAATTTATACATAATTTACATTAATATATATTAATACACGGGTATATTTGTAGCAATAGCCAACAATACACTGTATTTGTAAAAAATGATTGATTTTTCCTTTATGCCAAAAATCATTAGGATATTAAGTAAAGATCATGTTATTTTGTAAATTTCCTACCATAAATATATCAAAACTTTATTTTTGATTAATAATATGCATTGCTAAGAACTTCCAGATTCCAGATTTTCTAATAGTTGTATCTTAGCCACATATTGTCCTGTCCTAACAAGCCCTAAATTAATAAAAAGCTTATTTATCCAGCTTCCATGTGACGTTTAGAGTTTATTTTATTTAATTTTTAACCCTTATGACTGGTTTTGGGGTCCACACTCACACACACACACACGTTTGTTTTTGTGAATTGTGGGAACTTTCCATAAACTTCTATCATTTTTATACTGACCAAATGATATTTTCTATCCCCTAACCAACCCTAACCCTAAACCTGCCCCTTACAGAAAACGTGTTTTCATTGTTACATTTTCAGATAAACATCATTTACTATTTTTTATCATTTTTTTTTACATTGTGGGGACTGCTGGCGTATTTTGTTGTTTTTAAACACTGCGCTATCATCCTGTAGGTTCATGATTAAAAAATGAAAATGTGAACAAAAATAAAAACAATTTAATGTTTTATTCTAGTGAAAATATGATTAAAATGATTACAATTCTCGAAAAAAATATTTTGATAGTTGGTAAAAATGTAGGAGATGATGAAAAAGAAAAATCTTTTTAAAATGTAAATGTAAGCTCACTAATATTAATAAAATAGTTTATAAATCTGAAATAGGTTTCAATACTTCTTGCTTTTATCATGTAAAATACTGCCTTAATTAAAGAGATAATTTGGAAGTGTTTGACTTGCTAGTTGTTTCCTGTACCAGACTACCTAAAAACCACAAGCCCCTCACCCTCACTCACTTCTAACCCAGACACAAACCTAAAAGAAAACAGTAAAAGTCTTTTGTCATGCTCTTTTGCGGCAGTCAGTGAAAAATAAGGAAGTATGAAATGATGAAAAGTTTGAAAATCTGGAATCTGCAAAAAAAATTGAAACATTGAGAAAATCGTCTTTAAATGTGTCCAAATGAATTTCTTAGCAATGCATATTACTAATCAGAAATGAAGTTTTGATATTTTTATGGTAGAAAATTTACAAAATAACTTCATGGAACATGATCTTTACTTAATATCCTAATGATTTTTGGCATAAAATAAAAATTAATCATTTTGACCCATACAATGTATTTTTGGCTACTGCAACAAATATACACATCTTACTTAAGACTGGTTTTGTGGTCCAGGGTCACATTTTACAATAATGTCCCATTAGTTAATATTAGTTAATGCATTAACTAACTTTAACAATGAGCATTCGAATTTTTACAGTATTTATCCATCTTGGTTAATGTTAATACAATTCATGTAATAATATTAACAGTAATATTATCTAACAGTAATATTAATATCTATATATCTATATATATATATATATATGTATATTTAACAGTGATTAGAAAATGTTGAAATGAACAGTGAATCTTTTTGAATTATTTAATTGTTAGTTCATATTAATGAAATGTAGTTTATTAATGATTGTAAAGTGTTACATCACACTGAATCAAAACTATAGTGTGTGTGTGTGAAATTGCAATTTCTGTAATTTAACTTTTTGTGGTTAATGCTGCATTTGGTTTGTTAATCCAATGGACAATGTGTTGACTTTGTGCATATAGTTTTTGGATCTAGTTTAAACTATATGATTATGTCACTTAGATGGCAGTTCTGCTTACCGATTCAACAACTCCACCACTCAACCCACTTCTCTTCCCCCTGACTCATCTGACAATCAAAGTAAACACGACAACACACATCACCACAGCAGACACACACTCCTGCATTATCTCTCTCCTCTCAATCAATCTGTCACACTCATGACCTCTGACCTCCATCCTTCCTTCATGCTGCACTGCAAACTCTCCTTCAAAATCACATCATCAGTGGATTAGTTGTGTCAACAGCAGTGTTATATTTTTTTATAATGTTGTTAATCTTAATGTATTAGAAGTTTTCTTTTTTTATTATTAAGTCTGCTGAAGACATGCATTATACAGTACATAAATATTACAGTTGCCATATGTTTGGTGAGGTAATGTGGGTAAGCATCAGTAAGTATCACGGGTCCAGAAACAGGAGGTATGTGTCACTCTTTGGCCACACTGTTTCTGCTGTGGTGTTGTGCATTGTATGTAACTATTGCTTATGTGTGTGTGTCACAAGTTTTCCTTTTGTACTTTGGGTCCTAAAATATATAAGTGAAGACTTGATATACTTACACATTTCTTCATGGTGTCAATCCATCATTACAGTCACTCAGTCACACTCCTCCAACTCCAGCACTTCACTAAACACATCTGCAGATTCCTCCACATGTAAATCTGACGTCACCTCATCAAACTCACACTCCTGCATTATTATACTCTCACACATAATCTCTCAGAACTTGATCCTTTGTTCACTTAATTTTTACCGCGGATTCATTCACAAACAAGACACAATTCGATGCAGGATTTTCAGAAAAATTTAATGAGTAACTTTTTATTATGTGGTCACTATTGCTTTGTTGGTTATCCCTGCTTAAAAAAAAAACAGCTAAAACAAGCCTGCTTGGCTGGTCTTAGCTGGTTTAAGCTGGAAATGGCTTGTTTTAGTTGGTTGTTCCAGCTGGTCTCTCAGCCTGACCAGCTAAGAAAGTGGCCAAAACCCCTCGAAAACCAGCCTGCTGACCAGCTATGACTAGCTAAGACCAGGCTGAATGACCTGCAAAAACCAGCCAACCAGTTTAGGCTTAGCTTAGTTTTTTCAGCAGGGATTACAGATTGTTTGATATGTACTGAGTATTTATCAGTCTAACCATGAAGGATGTAGGCTGTCAAACATACACAAGTGTTAGCCAATCATAGCAGTGGGCGTTTACTTTAGAGTCTACAATCCGCCACACCCATTCAAACAGTAAAATAGCGGAAAATAACCAGAAAATAGCCTATTATTTCTAAATGATGATGTTTTTAATGTTAAAATCTTGATAACATTATAAGGGGATCTCAGAGAACAGCACAAAATAATAACAATAATAATAATAATAAAGGCAGCTCATGATCCCTTTAAATATTTTTAGTATAGTTTTTTTGCAGTATGTGGTTAAAAATCATTTTGATTTAAGGACTTTTGATCATGTGGTGTCCAGCTTCTTTATATCCCATACTGGACTGTGTAAAAAAAGTATTTATAAGAGAATAATTTTATCTAATGTAATAACTTTTATCATTTAGGGAATCTTACTCAAATGACTAACCAGACAAACACATCAACCTCACCCACACTCACCAACCTGCAACAACAAATTACCAGCAGCACAGGTAACAGTGTATTTAACATTATATTTAATGCTTTTTGTCATTTACAAGTGGATAAGGAGGATTTTTCAGTCTATCCACCTTTTTCTTCATGTAAGAGTGGGCCATTTGTAAATTTTATGGGTCTGGCTTCCAGTTTCATTTGCGTCCAGCTAATTTTAGTTCTACAAAACAGCTTGTTTTGCTGCTTGATATTGCAAATTGGTGTGTCTTAGCATATTTATGTATTTTCTTAATAGTGGACACACTGGTTTGTAGTACAAACAGTTTTACCGTTTACTGCACGTTGTTATTGTTTTCATTATTTCCCTATAGCTGCTAATGAACCGGAAGTCTCGCCCATAGGCTTACTACCGCATTAAAGAAAAAGGTGGATAACGTAAATAAATGGGCATTTTGTAGACACTTTTTAGACACTTAGACTGAAGTCCTTGTATGAAAAGATGTCACTATCACTAGTTTTATGATCCATAGAAGAAAAAAGATCATAGAGGTTTGGACAAACATGAAAGTGAGTAAATGATCACAGAATTGTCATTTTGGGGAGAAAAAGACTGCTTTAACATAAATAGGCTCATATCCTTATCACGGCTCTTCAATATTGAAGTCATATCTGGAATGTCCTCATCACGCTTTGACCTGAAAAACTGTATCAGCTTTGAGAGATGATCATCTTGGCCTTCAAAAAAGGACTTTCTCAGGTCCTTTGACACAAGCCAGGTGAATTCTTTGCTGATCTATAGAATCAAATACATTTACAAATTTAACAAAGATGCCAGGGTCTCAGTGACAGTCCTTAAACGTACTAAATTAAAACATAATGCAGGATATTTGTATTAAACACAAATATGGACTGACAGCGGTGCTTTAGATATTACTGGTCATTCGTGTTTCTATGATTAAAAACTAACGATAAGGAGATCCAATGACGAACACGCTCAAAAGTCACTTATATAAAACTTTACACTGTTTTATCTGTTCATCAACAATAACTTGATGCACAATTGTAGTAGTGATGGGAAATCTGGTTCTTTTCCGTGACCTGGTTCTTTCGGCCGTTCGTTTCAATGAACCGGTTAAAAAATGGTTCACCAGTTATTTTACTTACTCACGTAGTGATGTTGTCGTCCCAGCGGATAATACGCTCAAACTAATTCAAATAGAGTACTTTGTAATCATAACTTTAGTTAAATCATCGTCATCTTGGAAAAGTTTATTATATTAGCGTTTTGCAAAAGCAAATAAGGCTTTGATGTGCAAACAGATGTTTTACAAGTCTAACAGATATAAATTGAACTAGTCTTCATTAGCTTTGTACAGAAACAAGCTCATAAAGCTTAACAAATAACGTGCATACAAAAGTA
Source organism: Labeo catla (assembly GCA_012976165.1). Classification (NCBI taxonomy): domain Eukaryota; kingdom Metazoa; phylum Chordata; class Actinopteri; order Cypriniformes; family Cyprinidae; genus Labeo; species Labeo catla. The sequence continues at coordinate 253,189 of VONZ01000661.1, read as the reverse complement.
AATAGCAAATTTCACTTACATTTTCACTGAACAGTTATTGCATGTTCATCGTGTTAAAAGTGCTGTTTGATAGAACTAATAGCATTTGCATTTTCCAGTAAGCGTGCGTTTTATTTGTTATTAACTTACATTTCGCCAAATTCACACTGTCCTTACTGGAGATCCGAGAACCGCAGCTGTAACTGTTCGGTAGTACACGCGTGCTCAGTATCAGCTGCTCGTGTTCATCATCAGTTCTCTCAGCACAGCATGTCAGTGAACTTTCTAAGTTAATGGCATAACCTAACAGTAATCAAGTTGTACTAGTTTGCAAAATGTGATTGCCTGAAATCAAAACACGGACGGTGAGTGAAACAAGCCTAAATTAACATTAAAGAAAGCACAAATCAAGGTATAGTCACTCATTTCATTATTTGCAGTCCATAAAGTCAGTCTGTTTTCGTTCAAATGCAGGCTCCTTTGTCTTTTCTTGCATGATCAGCAACTTTTTGTGCAGAAAATAGCAGATAGTGCAGCCGTGGCCTAATGGTTAGGGAGTCGGGCTTGTAACCGAAAGGTTGCGGGTTTGAGTCCCAGGTCCGGCAGGGATTGAAGGTGGTGGGAGTGAATAACCAGCGCTCGCTCTACTTTCAATTCCACGACTGAGGTGAGTCCCTTGAGCAAGGCACCGATCCCCCAACTGCTCCCCAGGCGCCGCAGCGATAGCAATATGGCTGCCCACTGCTCTGGGTGTGTGTTCACGGTGTGTGTGTGTGTTTGATCACTTCTCACTACTGTGTGTGTGCACTTGGATGGGTTAAATGCAGAGCACAAATTCCGAGTATGGGTCACCATACTTGGCCACACGTCACGTCCTTTCCTTTTCCTTTCCTTCCTTTCCTTTCTCGACTTCGTTAAAATAGTACGTCATCATGACGTACAGTTTCTGGCATATGCGCATTACACAGAAAGTTGATAGAACCTATGTTTTGTTGTTATATGAACATGTTATTTAAAGTTTTCAATTTCTCTTCAAGTTGAGGTTGTTCCAACTCATATTATTGTGTAGTGAGACACTGCAAGTTGACAGGACATGATTACACTTGTCCACCTGACTAAAACTCATAATCATTTTTTACAGTGAGTATGTAAAAAAGAGTTAGGTTACTTTTAGGTGAATAGATGTAGGTCGTCTTCCAGCTATCAAGCATTTTTGTTTCTGAAAGCATTTGTGTTCAAAAGTTGTGTTCAAGTAATTTTGCTATGTAATGTATAACAAACTACATTTTTATTTTATTTTTTAGTAACTTCACAAATAGCTCTGGACGAAACAAATGAGTATCATAGATCACAATATCATTACTTCTGCCATTACTTTAGAGTATTATCGAAATAGCTGTTACAATACTTACATGTTTCAGCAGTTTCTAGTCATCACCCTTTGGATCACACGTCATGCATAGTTAAAATAGCAAAGTCTTAGGAACTTTTAAAAAACAGGAGAAAAAATTCTGTTGAGTCTCTGAAATAATTCAGTGTTTAAAAGCTGACTGTAGTTCTGATGAAGGTAAGTAATCTAGTTTTATCTCACATTTTCCACAGGTCCAAATATTGTTGCTCTGTTTCTGTTATGCTGTTTCTGATTTAAACATATGGGACAGAAAATATATATCAGTGAAAACTTGATATGTTTACATATTGTTTCATGGTGTTAATCCATCATTATAGGCAACTCCTCCACCTCCACCACTCCACTAAACACAAATACCACTGAAGGTAAAGCTGACATCAAATTTACTCTCCTGCATTATTATTCTTTCATGCACAATCTCTCACACTCTGACCTCCAGCTTCCCATCATGCCGTGCTGTACACAAATGTCACTGAGTACATTTAATGAAATGTTTATGTTTATATTTATATGTATTTTGGTGCAAATTCATCTGTAACTGAACCTTGCTAATGGTAATACTCATAAAATATTAAAATGTTTAATTTTAATTCATAAGTATTCATAACTTGATATGATTAGATATTGTTTCATGGTGTCAATCCATCATTACAGTCACTCAGTCAAATCTCTCCACTCCCACCACTTCACCAGACACGCCTGCAGATAACACCACCAAAGGTAAAGCTGACATCAATCATACACTCCTGCATTATTACTCTCACACTCTCACACACTCTGACCTGCATTTTCCCATCATACTGTGCTATGAGCACACCATCACTGAGTTTTTTTTTTTTAAATTAAATTTAATTTAATTTTGTTTCATTTTATTTTAAGTGTGAGAGAGTCCCAAGCAATTTTAGGAAAATGACATGAAATCAAACTGGACCCTTTTACTTGTACATGTATAAATACATATTCCTGCTGATATTTTACACCATTTGTCAGTGCATGTTGGCCTTGTGGAAAGAGGGTATATGCACTAACCCAGCCCACCATGTTATTAGGCTAGTCAATATTACAAAAGACAGTTGTCAAACAACAGCTACAGTAGTGTAGGTAGTAAAGAGTGTAACAGAGTTTTTGACACGATCGACCCAAGTTCAAATCCCTCTTTATGTGAAACTGAAACTCGTTCTTCTCCTTTTTCACATCACATATCAGTTTGGAAAGGCAATTGTATTCAATAGAAACGAAGGAAATGATCAAAAATGGAAAATAAAGTGCCTAACAGGAAATGTAGTGATCATAATTATGTTGTTTTCGCAAAAAAAAAAGCTGAGAGTGTATCATGAAGTAAAAGGTCTATTACTGAGTATGGTAATTATGTTAATAATCATATTAAATTATATTATTACTTTTAAAGGGATCCCCAGGTATTAAGAGTTGTATGGCTTAATATAACATAAATGATTCTCTTACTGAAATATGTAGTAGAAAACCTATGAAAGATTTACGTTATTTTAAAAAATCTACAACGTTTTATACATATTTCAGACTATGATGACCACAGCTACTGAAAGAGCTTACAGGTGGTGATGGATATAAGCATATAATGCCGCACCAAATATTTCCCCCACAAACAGTCTGAACGGTGAGAGAAAAAAAAAAGTATATTCCGAGTTTTGTTACGAAAAATTGTCACATAAAATACTTATTAATAAAGAAATCTGAAATATTTTTTAAAATATTTAGAAAAATAATAATAATTAATTAAAATCAAGCCATTTTTTTAACTTCCTCCTCCCATAAACGATATTGTTTACGTCAAAGGTTGCGCACCCTCACCTCATGGTAATTTAGTGCAAATTCGTATTTGTGTAATATACTAAATTGGTTAATGCTAATACTAATACAATATTTGATAAGTTTGTGATTACATAAAGTGATGCTTAATATCAAATAATATACCTCACCTTCAAACACCACAACCACACCTCTTACCTCCACGCACCACCATCACGGGTAACACCACACGTTTGCGCTTTCTAAACAAATGATTCATGTTCACTAGGACAAAATTGAACTTGCATTTCCTTTAAAAACAGGCCCCTCACCCTCACATACTCCTAAACAAACCCCACTATCACCAGGTCAATGTAACAATTCGCCTATTGAATTTCGTTATTTTGATTAATTGAACTTTGCAGTACATCTGTAATCTGGTCAGTCATGTTTAACTCTTCTATTGTCAACTAGCAACTCAACCAGGTGAAAGGAATGACACCACCTCACCTCCAAACACCACAACAACACCTCTTACCTCCACGCACCCCATCTCAACCTTACATGCATTCACCACGGGTAACACCACAGTGTTTGTGCTTACTGAACAAATTGTAAATGTTTAGCAAAATTGCAAAATTGCTTGATTTATGATAATTAATTGTTAAATATGTTCTTTCTCAGATCCCACTAAAAGACAATGTGAGTATTTGTTTATCTTGCGCATGTTGTGTGAAGTCTACTTTGATTGTGTTGTTCAAGGCATAGTTTTGCTTCTTATGAATTTGTGAATGTTCATATGCACGTACACACAGGTCAGTACAACCTTACAAAGGGTGCAGACAAAACCATAGCCTATGTGGTGAATGTCACCGGCTCCGAGAACCAAATATACACAATCAGCATAAAGGATAAGCACAATGAGATCCGTGCGCAACAAATATTTAACCAAACTGCCTTTGAAATACCGTTTGAATGGTTAAGACCATGCACTGTGTACACTGTCAGTGTGGATGAATGCATATCCAATGAAAACAACAACTTTACGTCCAGTCGTAAGTGTTTTACCTCAGCTGAAGATTTTTGCATGAATTACGACATACTCAAATAGACATACTTTATAGTGACCTCAAGAAATATTTTGATGCTTTACAAGTCACACACAAATCACAAAATTTCCAGTTTGATATTTTGGTGTATTTTGTTGCATAATGCATTGGTAGTCTTTGATTGATTTTTAAGTCTCCAAATACTCTTTGTGTCCTTTGTATTATTTCTTTCAACAGTATAGAGAGCAATAACTATTTACATATGTCAGTTTTTTGAGCTGTCTATTTGTATCATGTTGATGAATAGATATTGTGATGTAATATGTACTTAACTTTTTATACAGAACAAGGAGAAACTGTTCCAAAAACTGTTGGGACACACTTAACAGATAATGAAGTGTGTCTGAAAGGAGAATTCACTGATATTCAATGGAATCTGACTGAATGTGTTGAAATAACAGACCAAAACTCTTGCACATCCACACACACCATTGTACTGGACACATGTACCTACACAATGAATGTTGATATGCCCCCAGGTTGGTATTTATTAAAGTAAACAGGTGTGTCATTATTCAGTTTAGTTTTCAATGTCACAAACATGCTTTATTTTTTACTGCTCTTTAAACACAAATGTCACCCCCTCATTTATGCTGTTGAAATAATTGATTTCAGTTTATGAGTGTGAATTTAAAATGGCCACAACACACAGGAGGCCGAATTGAATTTTAATGATATTACTTGCAAAATGAATGTATCAAATATAGTAAAAACAAATTTAAAATGTGGATAGACGACATTTGAAACACTGATTATTAGTATCTGTTTCTGGAAATCATAGATTTTGTGTATGGAAAAAAGTGAAACAAAAAGATTAATTTAGATTTTCTTGTTTGCTACCTTAATTCGAATTCATTGTATTTTTTTTTTTCTTGAATGGAGTCAGTTATAATGTCCTAGTGTTTGTTGCAGTTGTGTGTGTATGCTGTGATCTGAGAAGTTTGACCTGTATTTTCAGCAACTGAATGTTTCTGTTTCAGTCAAACCTGAAATACGCTTCAATACAACTATTTCCTCTCAGTTTGAATGGACTAATAAACCAGCACAATGTAATCATACGCTTAAAGTCGTTTGCAGTAAGTAGTGTAACTGTTTCCATGACACTGTAAATGCATAATTCGATTTTTTTTTTTCCTTTTTAAATTGCAGCATCATAAATATATGATTGAACAGATGATGAATGAGTTTTCTCTTCTTTCTTTGTTAGATAAGGAAGATACATTTGTTTTAAATGACAAAGTGTTATTATCACTCAACAAACAGTACAACTGCATTGGAGAATATCCTTATCAGAAACGATTCATCGAGAGTAATTCACTCTCCTTTCAAATACCATGTGGTGAGTTGCTAATTAATAAGACAGAACTGATTCAAATTTCTTCCCTTCTTTCTCTCCTGCACAACTGGGAATATTTACCAATAATGTTATGACTCGCAAAACAGGTTACACTATACCTTACATGTACAACACATTGATCCTAAAAAGTATTTAGACTCGTAAGACACATTTAAATCTCTTTACATTTAATTATATAACATACATTTAATTTTATAACATTAAACACTTTCACATGTTTTCAACGTTGTACTATAACAATATCTTTGGTTTTGTCCCATTAACTTGTTACAACAGTTTATCAGTTCTACTGTTTTCTTCATCAAGGAACTTATCACTTTTAACTTGTACCACTTTGCAATTCAAATAAGATCACTGTAAAATGTTTGTGTTGTGGACAGGGTCTTGTAGACAATTGATTATGAATTGTGATTTGTTTTTCATTGTTTGTGATTTCTCTTTTTCTTTCTTTCAGATGGGCAAAAGAATGGACGATTTGAGCAGAGCACCAGCACCTCACATAAAATATCCTGGAATTCACTTAAGGGAGATCAATGCTCAGGGATTATATGGGACAGTTTTTCAGCCAGCTGTGGTGGAAGCAGTCATCGTAAGAGATCACACTTTTCTGTTTTTTGGCCAACACAGCATCATTGAAACTTATCATCTGCACATTTTCTGTAAAAAAAATACTTGAAGGTCTTTTATGATATTAGTAGAGGTAGTAGATGTTTAATGTCTTATTCAGGTATGTTTTGTCTTCTCAGCGGGGAATTGTGTAAGACACAGCAGCACTAGTACAACCTGCACTATGACACAGTTAATGCCATATACAAGCTACACATGCAGTATTAAAGGAGAAGTCAACCAAAGATATTATGTAATTTTCACTGATAAAAAGAAAACACTTTCTGCCGGTAAGTCTTTTTTTTTCCAGTTCTGAATTTTGGTGTCCCATTTTACAAGTGCCCTTCCCTCCGTCATCTTTCATTTTGCAGTTATTTTCTGAGTATTAAGATTTTGTCCTCATCAGCTTTGAACCTTTTTACCCCATGCATTTTCTATCTATAATGTGTATTGTTAATTATTAAAATCTGTACAGTCAATGAACAGTTAATTGCTGAACGTAATTTTCATAAATGCCATTGTGTGTCTAAAATATGTTTTGTTTCATTCTGTTTGATAGATCCCATTTTCAAATCAACTACAATTGACGTAACTCACCCAGATCACAATTCTCTTGAAATAAAATGTGGGGAACTGGAATGGAATGGAGAAAAGGGAAAATTCAAGGCTGAAATCTCATATAGTGGAGAAACTCTCTCTAAAACCAGTGACACATGCTCATTTACATTTCAAGATCTTTACTACCTTACAACATATGATGTGAAGGTATTTGTATTCCACCTAATGTCTTTCAGCATCTGTTATTCATTGATACTAAAGAGTCACTTGTGTTGGAATTAAAATTTGGGTAAGATTGCAGTGTTTCACAGTGCACATTTATTCATTTCAGATTACAGCCACCAAAACAGATGGACATTCAGCTTCCATTAAACGTAAAGCTGCTACTAAATGTAAGAATCTTTTATCATTCATCATTTTTACATGTTAAATGTATCATCTTGCTCAAAGTGCTTTAAAGGTGCACTCAGTAATTTCTTCATTTTCTTTCTTTTTTATTTCTTTGTTTTACAATGGTCAGTATATACCAGTATATGACCAGTATTTGAATGTTGAGCAGCAAGCTCATTGGCTGCTGACGCAACAGAAACCAATCAGCTGCACTGTGTAGATAACCATGTGATTACTAGCAGGTTGAGTTAGGAACCTATTAGCCAATGCCATCTTGACAGAACTTTGTTTTTATTCTGCAAGTGAAAGTGTTCAGAAACAGGGTGGTTGCCAAGATAAAGTGAGTCTTTGGCTGATCATGTGATCTCAACATGATCTCAAAATTATTGAATAGAAAATTGTTATTGCTATTGACATGACTAGATCTAATTCAAAACATATGCACTTTTTTGAGGAAACAATTGCTGATTGCACCTTTAAAATGTACAAAAATACTGTAAGTAGTTTATTCAGCCTAGTTGAATCTGTAAATATGTTCCTTCCTCAGACAATGACAAGGCTGTTGTTGGATTCTTGGCATTTCTAATCATTGTGACGCCAATTGCGCTCCTCTTCATGCTCTTCAAAATTTACCTCCTCAAAAGAAAGCGGTCAGTGTCACAGTTTCTCACAGCTGTCCCAACTCTTTAAACACAATGTTATCAGTGTTTTCTCACCACAGGGATGCTGAAGATGAAGATTGTGTTGATCAGGACATATTCACTACTTGTGAATATGTGAATGTTCCTATGCCCTTACGAATGAGACAAAACAACAGACCAGTGGGTGAATATGAATGACTGCAGTTTTATAGGCAAATACTGTGTTACTGTTAAAACTAATACAACATTAGTTTAGATGACGGCATATGCAAAGGAAGCACAACTTTTACTTCTAGTTGTTAGTGTCGAAATAGACAAAGAAATAGAGGTCATTAACACAGAACTAATTTTTTGCTTTGAAAAACTTAATCAATGATGTGAACAATGAATCAATGAATACAAATATTGACAATGAAAATAAATAAATAAATAAGAATATATATTATATATATATATATGTGTGTGTGTGTGTGTGTGTGTGTGTGCACCTGGTATTCATCACGTTATGGGGACCAAATGTCCCCACAAGGATAGTAATACCAGTAAATTTTGACCTTGTGGGGACATTTGTGAGGTCCCCATGAGGAAACAGGCTTATAAATCATGCAGAATGAGTTTTTTTGAGAAAGTAAAAGTGTGCACAGTCTCCTGTGAGGGCTAGGTTTAGGTGTAGGGTAGGTGTAGGGCGATAGAAAATACGGTTTGTACAGTATAAAAACCATTACGCCTATGGAATGTCCCCATAAATCATGTAAACCCAACATGTGTGTGTGTGTGTGTGTGTAGTCATTTGTAAGCTCAGATTGGACATTCTTTACAATGACTGCAAAAAGTATTTTTATGCTTAAGTGTGCATAAAAATATTTTTGCAGTCATTGTAAAGAATGGCCCATTTCCAGTTTGCTTACACAAAAATGATGGTCATTTTTAAATGTGATTAAATAATCTTTGGGGTCAGAAGAAGAGAGAATGCCTGTAAATTACCTGTTCTGTCAGCAATTAATGTTAATGTTTTGTTTTAATTGCAGTAATTGTTTACCACAAGCTTGCTTTACAGTATTATGTAAAGAAATATTTGGACCATAAATGCAATGCAATGCAGCACTGAGGTTTAAATATCCTCTTCACATGTCTAATGACATCTTCACTTCTTTTAAAAGTTTAAGATGTGTTATAGATTTTCATGTTTTTTAGATGTGTTATAGATTTTCATGATTTTCAATTTTATATTGTTTTTTGCTGTGACTCTATCAACAATATTGTTTTCCCCCCAAAGACTGTGTGCCTGTAACTCAACAACTATTAAACATATCCTATTCTTGTTCAGGAATACTTTGACTTCTTCAATGCTGAACTCTTAGTTTCAGAAATATAAGATAAGAGAAGAATTAAGTCAGTGAAGTGTTGAAAGACCCCTAAACCTGACTGATATCCCAGTCCCAGTTTTACAAAGAACTCAGTGATCTTTTTTCATTTTATTTAAGTACTGTTGACATTTTACCTCCTATTGTAAATTAGGCTAACATTACAGTGCTAATTAATAGAGAGAAAGGTCCAAAATAAGTAAGTAGGTATAAGCCAGTTTTACTTCTGACATGAGACCAAAAGATTTTGGGCAAATGTTTTGTTCATTAGGTTTAGTTCTGTAGCTGATAAATTTATTCACCCTGATAAGATATTTATTCCAAATATGGACTCCTTTTCAAATTATAGATGTCTTTTTAGGATATTATACTATCACAGCACAAATACAGATTATCTGGTTATCGTTTCTCTTGAAGTGGCGTAAAATATCAATATATGCCAACGATATCCTGTTATATATAACTACTATTTGAATCATCTTAAAAGTTTCTCTTAATTTTATATATTCTTAGAGTATGGAACTGGTCTAAGAGTGAATAAATGTTTATAAAAATACAATTTGTTTCAGTTCTTCAACATTTCCCTTTTAAAATCAGGCATCTCAATTTACATATTCACAAATTGAAAATAGAAAGAATTTTTAGTTCATTATCCAAGCCAACTTTCCCCCTCTAGTGGCCAAACTGTTTTTGTTATGAAGGTTTAATGTTTTTTATTTATTTTTTTATTTAGCAACTGGATTTGAAAGCCTATATGAAAGATTATGAAAACCTTATGTGACTATGAAGCCCATAGAATAAGTAAAGCCCACTTTTGTAAATCTAAAGCTGAATGTGGAAAGGCCCTTCCAAAATTCTCTCTTTATTATTATGCTTGTGCTCTTCATACTATCATAATGTGATTAGTGGTTATTCTAGGTTTCAGTGAAAGAGAATGATGTGTGCACTTTAAAGGGATTGTTCACCCAAAAATGAAAATTACCCCATAACTTACTCACCCTCAAGCCATCATAGGTGTATATGACTTTCATCTTTCAGACAAATACAATCAGAGTTATATTAAAATATGTCCTGGCTCTTCCAAGCTTTATAATGGCAAGGAATGCCTGCTGAGATTTTGAAGCCCAAAAAAGTGCATCCATCCATCATAAAAAGTACTCCATACTGCTCTGGGGAGTTAAAAAAGGCCTTCTGAAGCAAAAAAAAAATCCATATTTAAAACTTTATAAACCATAATCTCTAGCTTCTGCTAACTGCCGTTAGGAACCACTGCTATCAGACAAATCATCCCAGGTTAAGGTTCCCTGAAAAGGGGAACAAGATGCTGCATCATGGTGTTGATACTATGAGAATGCTTCCATGTGAGCCGGTCTCTCAAGCACGTCTAAACACACCAATCTGGTTGGCTGAAGGAATGGACAACATAATGTAGTGTAGCACACCCAAGGCAACTGAGCTTGCCCACAAGGCTGTGTATAGGCACAGACACTTGTTTCTTCAGTGTTTCAAGAGGCATAGGAAAGAAAGCCTGCTGAGGAAAGAAAGTGACTGGCTGAGAAGCCACCAAAGGCACCAATGGGATATATTCCAGTCTGGAGTGTAAAATAACTCTAACATCACCAGGTGCAAAGTCCAAGCAGGAGGAGTCTACTAAAAGGACCTGGAGGTCTCCTACTCTCTTGATTGATGCAAGTGCAAGCACTTTCTCTGAGACGGACTCCGAAAAGGGGCTTCTGTTAAGGCTCCTAGGACCAATGACGGGTCTAGCTCCTCGCAAGAACCGAGACACAAAGAGGAGTATCCAAACTAAGACTCCATCCAAAGGTGCGTATGTGGTTAGCGGAAATAGCGGCCAAATATATGGTCAAGGTAGTCATAGCCAGCCCTGCTGAAAGACATTCTTGAAGGAACTGCAGCTCTTGACCAACCGAATAGTTAACTGGGTTCACCAGTTAACTATGGGTTACACCAGGGGTGCTCAACCCTGGTCCTGGAGATTGACTTTCCTGCAGAGTTCAGCTCTGACCAAATAAACCTGAACCAGCTAATTAGGATCTCAAGGAGCGCTTGCTAATTACAGACAGGTGTGTTTGATTAGGGTTGGAACTGAACTCTGCAGTAAAGTCGATCTCCAGGAACAGGGTTGGGCACCCCTGGGTTACACCATGTCATGAACAGTTGTCATTTCAGGGCATACAACATTCTAATAGAAGGAGCTCTACCACTGAGGATTGTCTCACAAACCTTGGCCAAAAGACCAGGTACTATGAGCTAGTATTCCTCAGGGGCCAGAACTAAAGCTTCCAGATCTATGGACAGGGATAAAATATCATCCCCTGCACTTGAGTGAGAATCTCCAGATTGGGATTTCGAGGGGACACCATCCAGGAGACACAGGTCCGGAAACCAAATCTGACCGTGGATCTTGACGTCGTGGCTGGAGGATCCCTTGTCTCCACCTCCAGCCTCTGAGTCCTGGACTCTGCCTCGGTCAATCGACGCAGCGACTATACCATCGCTCCTACTTCCCTCCTCTCCGGCATGGCCCGTCAGTTCGCTAGTTCCGCCAGGCTCGTCCCTCTGGCTCCCGCTCCCCGTTTTCTACCCAGTACTTTCCTGTCATCTCTCTACTGTCCTGTCCATTAAAGGCACAAAAGACCAAAAATATAACCTTTAAAAAAAAAATTGTTGACCATCCCCTGCCTCGAGACTCCAATCCTCCAGCTGTGCCTCATCCTTCCGGCTCTGTCAGACTCCTCCTTCCCTCCTGCTCCACCTTGATCCTCTGTTGCTTGGTCCTTGGCCCTCTGGATCCTCTCCGTCGACTTTCCGTCTCCACCCATGGCTCCTCTCCCACCTGCTCCACCTCCGTTGGTCGGCCCCCTGGAGTTGTCACCCCTTCCTCCGCCATGGCTCCTTCCTACATCGGCTCCACCGTGGGTCGTTTTCATGGCTTTGGCCTGTGTCCCGCCTGCCCCCGATTTCTTCAAGCCCCTTCTGTCTTCTCCCTGGCTCCTGCCTCCTCCTGCTCCACCCTGGCTCCTCACTCCGTCATCACCAACCTGGACTGTTGGTTGAGCATTTGCCCACTCAAGTTGGTTACCATGGCGAACTGCAGTCAGGTCGAGACCCCGATGAGTACGACGAGCATGCAGATGAGCTTCCCTGAGCTTCCCAGTTTGTGCAGAAATTCTTTGGCTATGCAAACCGATTGTTGCAGCAGCTGTCCCGGTGGCTGGTCTCAGATGATCTTGGAGGTGAAGATGCTGGATGTGGAGGTCCTGGGCTGGTGTGGTTACAGGTGGTCTGCGGTTGTGAGGCCGGTTGGAGGTACTGCCAAATTCTCTGAAATGCCTTTGGAGATGGCTTATGGTAGAGAAATGAACATTCAATTTCACGGGCAACAGCTCTGATGGACATTCCTGCAGTCAGCATGCCAATTGCACGCTCCCTCAAAACTTGCGACATCTGTGGCGTTGTGCTGTGTGATAAAACTGCACATTTTAGAGTGGCTTTTTATTGTGGCCAGCCTAAGGCACACCTGTGCAATAATCATGCTGTCTAATCAGCATCTTGATATGCCACACCTGTGAGGTGGATGGATTATCTCGGCAAAGGAGAAGTGTTCACTAAGATTTAGACAGATTTGTGAACAATATTTGAGAGAAATAGGCCTTTTGTGTACATAGAAAAAGTCCTAGATCTTAGAGTTCAGCTCATGAAAAATGGGGGCAAAAACAAAAGTTGCGTTTATAATTTTGGTCAGTGTATGAGAGAACAGACTTCCAGAGGTGGTTGATCATGCATTGAGACAGCCAGCTACCCACCACCTACTGCAGGTACAATGTTTGTTTGAGGTTTTATACCTTGTTTTACTTTCATAGCATGACTTTCCTTAAGTTCTAATAAATTTCTTCAGTTATAGTATTTGTTTTACATTTTAAATGTAAGACTCCATCCAAAGGTGTGCAATTTGACAGCTTTTGGCCGGAATTTGGTTTTGTAGTTTCACATCTATTGAACATTTAAGAGATATGACTGATAAAAAAGGACACCCTCTGTGCTACTTTCTCAAACAGGTGGGAAATCAAAAAGAGAGGAGAAAGAGAGAGAACAGAAAGAACAGGCAAGAAAGTGGTATCTTGCAGTGCCTCCATGTTAGAAAACAGTCAGTTAGAAACAGTCAAGAAGCAACAAAGTTCAAGTTTTATAAGCCAGCCCAGAGAAGAAAATGTGTGAGTATCAGTATCACAATATATTATGACTTAATGTGATGTGATGTGTTGCAACTAGTGCAGCAGTTAAGAGTTTCTGGCAGCTTCCATACAGCCATAATGTCTTGTGTTTCCCTCGCCACTGGGATTTACTCTGTGCTACACAGCAGACGGACTCACAATTTTAAAAGACAAGAAACAGATCTTGGCAAGGTGGGTTGAATACTTTGAAGTCTTTCTTAACCAACATTGGCAGTTGATTGTTCCATCTTGGAGGAGTTACAGTATCAAATTGGCCACCTATTCAACCTCTGGACCACTTTAAATGATCACCAGTTCAAGTGGAGGTGATTTTAGTTTAAAATGTGCATCTGTTGAAGGTGCTGCTCTTACTATGGGTGTATCAATTTAGTACCAGTTCCTGATAGCATCCTTTAGTGATGGGGCACATTAAATTACAACAAAATGGAGAAAATACATTTAACTGGGGTTTACTGGTCCTTCAAACTTTAGAAATGGTATTTATTTATTTATTTATTTATTTATGTGATCTTGTCTTCAGAAGGGCAGGGTATTTGTTTAAGACAATTTCTTATAATTCATAATTACCTCTCATGGCATCAAGGATCTTCTTTTAGCCTCTTGTTTTCTCTTTTAAGTTCCTTCATTTGCAGCTGTACCTTACTCCAATTCCTGGCACGTAGGTCCTCATCTGATGATGACTCATTTTCAATAGAAGACTACACCAGAACACAATAAGCAAAAATAAATAAATAAATAATATAATATAATAATAATAATTTTAAAAAAATCTATAAAATTTAAAACTTTGCAAACACAAGATGAGATAATCTGCATCATCTTCTGCAGCAAAGGTGACATAAAAGTTATGACTTCAACTCAAAATGACTGTATTTATGTGTGTGAATTTAACTCTAATAAGGTTTTCTCTAAAATGTGCAAATATTACAATAATTTACCTGTAAAGATGTTTGCTTTGCCATCAACTCCTTCTTCAGGTTTTCAATCATTTGGTCTGCTACCTCTTTTGGGGTAGAGATTGTCTTTTTGCTCTTTTGCTGTGAAAATGACAATTTAAAGTTTTTCAATACCAGGGATTCAAGTCAATTCACATTATTTGTACAGTGTGTTAGATATATCATTCCAAAGCAGCTTTACAGAAATGCCTATTTGTGTTACAATCATAGGAGTTTCATATATATATTGCTTCATTGTTGAAATGTACATTTTTATTTCTCCTAGATTCACAGACAGAGGTGGCTCAGAATCTCCAAATTATCTCCATACTGTTTTATCTATGTTATTACCTGTTTTGACGATCGTTCATCCTTCTGTTCTACATCCTCCATCAACCAACTTTTTGGCTTTGTCTTCCTCCTTACTGTTTGTTTCCAGATGTCTTCACCTTTTATAAATTCTTCCCTCTTCTGGCAGAGGTCACTATAATTGTCTGTACAAGTTTAGTGTACATTGTGAAAAACTGGGTCCATCAGCCTATTACTTGTGTGTGTATTTATTTATTTCAGGGGTGCTCAACCCTGGTCCTGGAGATCGACTTTCCTGCAGAGTTCAGCTCCAACCTTGACCAAATACACCTGAACCAGCTAATTAGGATCTCAAAGAGCACTTGCTAATTACAGACAGGTGTGTTTGATTAGGCCTGGAACTAAACTCTGCAGGAAAGTCGATCTCCAGGAACAGGGTTGGGCACCCCTGATTTATTTATTTATATACTTATATACTTACCACCAAACATCAAGACCAAAAAGGGCTGGACCACCTTTCTTTTTTCTGCCTTTGTCCCACTTTACACTTATCCACCCATCTTCATCGTCAAGCCTGGGACACTGTGTAATAATTTTTTAAAAATGTCTGCTGGTCTTCAGTACTCATCCAGTCGATTTTACCTACTTCCACCGTTTTGTTTTTGAAATAATATATTGCAAATGCCATTGTTAAGCTGTCGCCACTGATAATTACGGTGTGTGTGTGTGTTTTTTTTTTGTGCTTGCTACATAAATAATGGCAAAATGTTCAGGACTTTACAAAAGGTACTTGGAGGACGACACAGAAAGAATTCCAAGGAGAACCAAGTTCAGATGGAGTTCAAATGACATTATAGTAAAAACTATTATTATTATTATTATTATTATTATTATTATTATTATTATTATTAATGAAGCTAACCAGTGTTGTGCAGTGTTGCCAGAATTCTACTGCCCTCCGCGTACATGCGCGTTGGCATTGGTGCAGACAAATTAATTTTACTTTTGTGTTGCCCTTTACTTTTCATTTCA
Organism: Labeo catla; assembly: GCA_012976165.1. Classification (NCBI taxonomy): domain Eukaryota; kingdom Metazoa; phylum Chordata; class Actinopteri; order Cypriniformes; family Cyprinidae; genus Labeo; species Labeo catla. The sequence goes on along the minus strand of VONZ01000661.1, from coordinate 237,475 downwards.
TTGTAGTTTATTTATTTTATGTAGATATTCCATCTTAAGAACAAATGAAATTTTATTTTTGAAAGCAATTAATAAAATCACGCAATTCACCCTAATGTAAGTGAAGTAACGAGCACATTGCATAAATGTTCACTAGTCTTTTACGGTGGCCGAGATAGTTCAACGTGCTGCAACTTAAGAAAACACATGCAAATACAGAAAGAACCAGCAAATTAAGAAAACATCTTAATCAGTTTGACAGCAAATGTGCTGCAAATACTCACAACAAGTATAAATTAAATCAAACTTGCATTTTCTTAAAATGCATCAATCTAATAAATTCAGTGACATTCTTTCATTCATTCAATTATTTGTTATGTTTCCATTGGTAACATTTAAAACAAGAAAGAAGATGGCAGAATAAATGCTGAAGCTATCGTGAATAATGTATTCAACAGTGAAGAGGAAGATTATCAAGTGGAAAATGAAAACTCCTCAGCAGTTAGCCTGTTGTTTGCTGACATTCAAGAGGTAAATACACAATTATACATACATCACACATTTTTTTCCCTTTGTCTAAACAGGTGCCTACCCTTTTCATTTACTGATTTAATTTTTAAGTAATAATTTAACGTTAACCTGTAGAATGACGATGGACTGTCAGATTCTGAAGAGAATATGGTGGATTCTGAAGACGAAAACAATGTGGAAAGAGAACCCTTGATGGAGGGCAGTGGCAAAAAAGCATCTGAATTGTCAAGGGTATGTAGTAAATGGTTCAGTGACAGTATGTCTGTTAGAGTAATAGTTTAGATGTATTTGAAGTGTATGTCTTTTATTCATAGTATAATACAAATATGTGTACATATACAGTACTTAATATAAATACCGTGGAGGTAGTCTACACTCAACTGTTATACTTTAAGTCTGCTTTTTTTTTTCTTAATGCACTTAAGTTATTGGTGTAGTCCAAATAAATATTTACTCAAATTTATTTAATCGTGCTAACTTTGGGTACACTCTAAATATCTTGCATTTAGAGACTGATATTATACAGATATCATACTATCCTTAAAATCTGTAATATTAAAACATATTTTAGTACATACTTTAATTATAATATTTATATTAGTAAGTCTCAAGCCATATGTCAGTTAATATGTTAATAAATTTGTAGTGTATTTATGATGGAATCAATGTATTTTAAATACATTTTGGTGTAGGTTATTTTTTTTTTTAATTTATTTATTTATTTTTTTCTTTTTTCTTTCCACTAGGGTAGACAATGTAAAATCGCTATAGTGCAACTGTAGCAGCTGTTTCCCTTAGGTTTACAGACACAGATTTGAAGAACTGGAAACGACAGTTTATATGAACTGCAATTAATTTTTATTTATTTATTTATTTGTTTGTTTGTTTGTTTGTTTGTTTATTTTACGTTAAATTATAGTATTTTTATATATATATAGTTGCATCATTGAAGAAGAATGTAATAGTGTGAGGCATTCTAATGTCAGGCTCCACCAACCTCCTAAAATTCTGAATATTTATTTAAAATTTTATTATTAACTGGACACAAAATAAAACTTTCTAAAAAGTAACGAACTCATGGTTTCTCATTTTTTTTTGCAACAGTAATTAGTTACGTCACGAGTTATATTACTTTTCTTTCATGCCCCACAGAAGTTGTAATCTTCCACATAAAGTTCCTCTGAAATGTTACTAACATTTCTGATTCATCATTTGACCAAAATCCACATTTGACTGCAGTCAGAAGTTATTACAAACACTCAATGGTGATAGCAACATTGAAATAGAAGTGTTGTATGAATGTCATTAATTATCATGTGTAGCTTAAAGCTAATTGTAGCTATTATTTGTCTTATATTGCATGATGTATTTTTTCTAAAGAAATCACATAAGTTCATAAGAAATTGTTTCCCTTTCCTTAAAAGATGTTAATTATAGCAATATTTACATCACAATGTAATCCCTCTGATCGTGATGTAAATGATATTGCTATAATATAACTAATGTGGGATGTAATGCAGAGTAAAGTAAAGCCACGACTTGTTAAAATCTATATATATAACTTCCAAAAGTTTGGAAACACCCCTGGCAAAGTGTGGTTTTGGACGACATCAGCATAAATCCTTATCATTTCTTGGTTAAAGTAACTTGACATTATCATTGAAGACCAGCAATAATAATTTTCATTTTGATTACATAATAATGGCAATATATATATATATGTCAAAGTCCGACATGCCCCTTTGCCAGCTGTGATGCCTGGTTACTGGTTTTAAACTTGGCTTAGGTTTTTAAAAGATTTTTGGGTCAGCACACCTTAATAGCTTCAACAACTGATTGCCAATTAAGTTTAGAATACAATGAATTTTGTGTTGTCCCTTATCAGTGCAAAATTATCACAAATTAAAAAGGATTCATGCCAATATTGTCCAAAACCTGTTTCCTGTCTGAAGTGGCCTAGAATCAGAATTAGCTGATTCGCCAGGTGTGCGCCAGGTGTGCGCAAACACACAAGGAATTTGTTGTGTGTGTTTTTTTTAAGGTGCTCCTGGTACATACGTGCATGCATACATACATACATACATATCTGACATGAGAACAGAGAAAACATTTAAATAAAATAAAAACTTAAAATAAATAATGATGTGTATGAATCTGGAACAGAAGATTTATGTACAGATTTGTGCATTATTTACTCTATATACAGCTGTATAAATAAAGAGATGTGCATATGTATTTCCATAATAATACTACAGAAAGAAACAATAATTAGAAATGGACAAAAATACACAATGATGATGTTTCCTGCCCGTTTCTTCACTCTGGAGATGTACAAGTCTAAAGGTTGGCAGGTGCACACAAATGATCCTTTCTACTGACCTAACAGTCCGTTGCAGTCTTCTTATATCTGATTTACTGGCTGCCCCAAACCAGACAGCTATAGAAGAGCACAGAACTGAGTCAATGACAGCTGAGTAAAACTGTGTCATCAGTGCCTGTGGTAGATTGAACTTTTTCAGTTGATGAAAAAAGTACAACCTCTGCTGGGCTTTTTTCACAATAGAGTTAGTGTGAATGTCCCACTTCAGGTCCTGGGAGATGTTAGTTCCTAGGAACTTGAATGAATCCACTGGAGCCACAGTGCTGTTCATGATGGTGAGAGGGGTGAATGCAGGGGAGTTTCTCCTGAAGTCCACTGTCATCTCTACAGTTTTGAGCGTGTTGAGCTCCAGGTTGTTGTGACTGCACCAGACAGACAGCGGCTCAACCTCCTGTCTGTAAACAGATTCATCGCCATCCTGGATGAGACCGATGACTGTAGAGACTTCAGAAGTTTGACAGAGGGGTCTTTAGAGGTGCAGTCATTTGTGTAGAGGGAGGAGAGCAGTGGGGAGGGAATGCAGCCCTGGGGAGCTCCAGACCAGTCTTTTGTTTTTCAAACTTGCAGTAAAACTCATTCAGGTCATCAGCCAGTTGTTGATTAGCCTCAGTGCTGGGGGATGGGCTCTTGTAGCTAGTGATGGCTTTCAGGGCATTCCACACTGATGCTGAGTCATTGCTTGAAAGCTGTTTTTTTAGCTTTTCAGAGTAGTTTAACTTTGCCACTCTTATCTCCCTATTCAGTGTGTATTTGGCCTCTTTGTACAGGGCTTTGTCCCCAATCCTGTAGGCGTCCTCTTTGGCCTGCCGAGCTGTTTGAGTTTTGCACTGAACCAAGGTTTGTCAGTATATGCGTACAGCCAAACGCGAGACCTGCCAGCTGGCGACTGACACTGTCACATATACTCACCAACTCGTATTTAGGCCCTCTATATGTGTGTGTATATATATATATATATATATATGTGTGTGTGTGTGTGTGTGTGTGTGTGTGTGTGTGACCCTGGACCGCAAAACCAGTCATAAGGGTCAAATTTTCAAAATTGAGATTTATACATCAGTTGAAAGCTGCATAAACAAGCTTTCCATTGATGTATGTTAGGATGTATTTGTTAGGATAGGACAATATTTGGTCAAGATTCAACTATTTGAATATATGGAATCTGAAATCACCTTTAAAGTTGTCCAAATGAAGTTCCTAATAATGTGTATTGCTAATCATAAATTAAGTTGTGATATATTTACAGTAGGAATTTTGCAAAATATGTTCATGGAACATGATCTTTACTCAATTTCCTAATGATTTTTGGCATAAAAGTAAAATCAATAATTTTGACCCATACAATGTATTATTGGCTATTGCTACAAATATACCGCAGCGACTTGGTCCAGGATCATATATATATATATATATATATATACACACATATATTTATATGAAATTTTATATGCTGGTATAGCTTATTATAGAAACCAGTATAAATTAAGTCTCTTACAATACTGTTACATCTTGGAAGATTGGCCAATAAAATCTGTAAAAATGTATCAGTTTCTGTGTGGGTTATTATTGCTTTGTACAAAGCAGATCAACTTCAGTCACATGCATATTTTATTTACTTTAAAAGCTATTCCACACCAAAACTTGTTACTACAGTATATGAACTTGAACAGGTACGTATATAAGACAGTATGTAATATTACGTGAAAAAAAAAATAATAATTAATTAATATGCCACTCAATCAAAGAGTAACAAGAGGTAAAAACCAACTATACTTAGAATACGTAATTATATTTTTAAGTATATATGTCAATAAACAAGTATAGGACTAATATACTTAGACTTATCTGTCAGTATAAGTCAAGTATACTTAAGTGCAATTTTAAGGGTATTTCTGAGAAGTACCTAATGTACATTTCAGAGAAGTACATAAAAAGTAGACTGAAAGTATACTTTCTTATTTTTAGTTTAAAAGAAGTATACTAATAGCACGCTTGAATAAACTTCTTTTCCGTAAGGGAACACCCATTCACTGCCATTATAAAGCTTGGAAAAGCCAGGACATATTTTAATATAGCTCCGATTGTATTTGTCTGAAAGATGAAAGTCATATACACCTACGGTTTGAGAGTGAGTACATCATGGAGTAATTTTCATTTTTGGGTGAAACCTAATACCCTTTAGAGTATTTCTACAGCACACAATAATCTCTTTCTGTGAAACCTAGAATAACCAATAACCACATTATGATAGTGTGAAGAGCATGAGCATAATAACAAACAGAGACGTTTGGAAGAGCCTTTCCACATTCAGCTTTAGCTGTACAAAAGTGGGTTTTACTTATTCAGTGGGCTTTATAGTCCCACAAAAAAGGAATAAAAAGGACTAATGAGAAAATATATTAGACAAAAATATAATTGTTCAAAAACATTAACCCCTCATAACAAGAAAATAGGGAGGGAAAACAAAATACTTTTTTGCAGTTTGGCCACTAGAGGGGGAAAGTTGGCTTTAAACAATGACTGAAAATTCTTTCTACAGGTGCATTTCAATAAATTAGAATGTCTTGGAAAAGTTCATTTATTTCAGTAATTCAACTTAAATTGTGAAACTCGTGTATTACACACAGTGCACACAGACTGAAGTAGTTTAAGTCTTTGGTTCTTTTAATTGTGATGATTTTGGCTCACATTCAACAAAAACCCACAAATTCTCTATCTCATCAAATTAGAATATGGTGACATGCCAATCAGCTTAAAACACGTGGAATGGTTTCCTGAGCCTTCGAAATGGTCTCTCAGTTTGGTTCACTAGGCTACACAATCATGGGGAAGACTGCTGATCTGACAGTTGTCCAGAAGACAATCATTGACACCCTTCACAAGGAGGGTAAGCCACAAACATTCATTGCTAAACAAGCTGGCTGTTCACAGAGTGCTGTATCCAAGCATGTTAACAGAAAGTTGAGTGGAAGGAAAAAGTGTGGAAGAAAAAGATGCACAACCAACCGAGAGAAATACAGCCTTGAGAGGCTTGTCAAGCAAAATCGATTCAAGAATTTGCATGAACTTCACAAGGAAAGGACTGAGGCTGAAGTCAAGACATCAAGAGCCACCACACACAGACGTGTCAAGGAATTTGGCTACAGTTATCGTATTCCTCTTGTTAAACCTCTCCTGAACCACAGACAACGTCAGAGGCGTCTTACCTGGGCTAAGGAGAAGAAGAAATGGACTGATGTCCAGTGGTCCAAAGTCCTCTTTTCAGATGAGAGCAAGTTTTGTATTTCATTTGGAAACCAAGGTCCTAGTGTCTGGAGGAAGGGTGGAGAAGCTCATAACCCAAGTTGCTTGAAGTCCAGTGTTAAGTTTCCACAGCCTGTGATGATTTGGGGTGCAATGTCATCTGCTGGTGTTGGTCTACTGTGTTTTTTGAAAACCAAAGTCACTGCCCCTGTTTACCAAGAAATTTTGATTTCATTTTCCAGCAGGATTTGGCACCTGCCCACACTGCAAAAAGCACCAAAAGTTGGTTAAATGACCATGGTGTTGGTGTGCTTGACTGGCCAGCAAACTCACTAGACCTGAACCCCATTGAGAAACTATGGGGTATTGTCAAGAGGAAAAATGCAGATGAGCTAAAGGCCACTGACAAAGAAACCTGGGCTTCTATACCACCTCAGCAGTGCCACAGACTGATCTCCTCCAGACCACGACTGAATTGAGGCAGTAATTAAAGCAAAAGGAGCCCCTACCAAGTATTGAGTACATATACAGTAAATGAACATACTTTACAGAAGGCCAACAATTCACTACATTTTTTTTTTTTTTACTGGTCTTATGAAGTATTATAATTTGTTGAGATAGTGAATTGGTGGGTTTTTGTTAGATGTGAGCCAAAATCATCTCAATTAAAAGAAACAAAGACTTAAACTACTTCAGTCTGTGTGCACTGCATTTATTTAATACACGAGTTTCACAATTTGAGTTGAATTACTAAAATAAATGAACTTTTCCACGACATTCTAATTTATTTGGATGCACCTGTATATTCCTAAATATGTAAACTGAGATGCCTGATTTTAAATGGGAAATGTTCAGAAACAAAGTGACCAAACAACCAGAATCTAACAGGATTTTGAGATATGTTAAATACTTGTTGAGTTACAAGCACACCCTTAGTGAAAAATAAATATACTAAAATGTATTTAAAATATATTTATTTCATGCTAAGTATACTACAAATACATTACAAATGCATACCAACTAAAGATATACTTAAATATATTTAATTGTGCTGAAGTGGAACTATTTTAGGTACACTTTAAATATTTAGCATTTAAAGACTGATATTATTTAGGGATCATACAATTAAACATAATTTAGGCTTAATATTAAGAAATGTGCATTGTGCATAAGTAGTACTCCAAAAAGTTGAATTACAATTTTTATATCATTACATTTTTATATTTTATATATTAAGTCTTGATCAATATATCAGTAATTACGTTAACAGATTTAAACTATAGTGTAAAATAAATGCAATCTATTACCTTTTCACTAGGGACAGTCTTTGGGAAAACAATATTGTTGATGGACTCATAGAGAGAAACATCATACAGTTCTAGTTTTAACATTTGTTTACAGACATTGCTCTTTAAAAAAAAAAATAATAATAATAATCAGTTGTATACAAATTGACCAGCATTTGTTTTTGACCACTGAAAATGTGTAGAACTGAACAGTTTACTTATGGAGCCACATTGAGATCCACGTGTCTCTGGAAATGAACCATACAGAGCCTTAAAAATTAAAACACCAAAGATACTAAGATATTGTTATAACTACTTTAATTACAGGCATGCATGCTAACTTTGGAGGAAAAAAAAAAAAACACGAAAAGGGCTTTGGCATATAATGCAACAAGGATTTTTAAAGTCTGCTGATTAAATTAATAGATCCACCTATCCGTGTTTAAAAAATAAAATAATTTCTCAAAATATTTACATCTGACAATTTTTGTTTATAGAAGAAATCAAATAATGTAGGTTTACATGACATTATGCATGGTGAATCTATTTCTTTGAATGAGTTTGAATACAAATAAGAAAGACAGTATGTATTACTACAGAACTGATGCAAACAATGTGGAATAAGTTTGTAATGTAATTCCTGTACTTGTGCCAATCCATAACACATCTTGTTCAACTTTTCAGACAAGCGAAGATGTCATTAGACTTGTGAAGAAGATGCAGAAAACCTGATATTTAAACTTCATTGCTGTATTGCATTGCATTTATTGTCAAAATCATGTATACATAATACTGTAAAGCAAGCTTGTGGTAGACAATTAATTAAAGCAAAAGATTAACATTAAGTGCTGACAGAAAAGGTAAAAAATTTACAGCCATTCTCGCTTTTCTCCCCAAAGAGTATTTGGACGCATTTAATCACATTTGAAAATGGCTATCATTACATAATGTAGCAAATAAAACCTTTTTTTTTTCTTTGTGCATGTGTGTGTGTGTGTACCTGGAATTTATCACATTATGGGGACCAGCTGTCCCCACAAGGACAGTAATGCCAGTAAATTTTGACCTTGTGTGGACATTTTTAGGTCCCCATTAGAAAGCAGTCTTATAAAAGCATGCAGAATGTTTTTTTTTTTTTCATAAAGTAAAAGTGTGCACAGTTTCCTGTGAGGGCTAGGTTTAGGTGTAGGGCAATAGAATATACGGTTTGTACAGTATAAAAACAATACGCCTATGGAATGTCCTCATAAAACACATGGAGCTACATAGAGAGCCACATACAGGTATCTCTGGAAATGAACTACACAGAGCCTTAAAATGAAAATACAAAAGAAAAAGGACCACAGTCTAAATAGATATAGTATAGTTATTACTTTTTAAGTTACAGGCATGCAAACTTTGGAGAAAAAAAGGGCGTTGGCATATAATGCAACAAGGATTTTTAAAGTCAACAGATATATTAATACAATTATTTGTGATATAATTTCTAAAGTTATTTTGACACTCTGGCATATCAATTTTTGTTACATGGAAGAACAGAAATAATGCAGGTCTATATGACATCATGCATGCTAAATCTATTTCGTTGGTTTGATTTTGATGACATTCACTACAGAACTAATACAAATAAGAAATACAGTATGTATTACTAAGGTTAATGTAATGTAATTCCTGTACTTGTGTCAATCCATAACACATCTTGTTCAACTTTTCAGACAAGTAAAATTGTCATTAGACATGTGAAGAGGATATTTAAACCTCAGTGCTGCATTGCATTGCATTTATGGTCCAAATATTTGTTTACATAATACTGTAAAGCAAGCTTGTGGTAAACAATTAATTAAAGCAAAACATAACCATTAATCGCTGAAAGAAAAGGTAATTAATTTACAGGCATTCTCTCTTCTTTCTTTCTTTCTTTCTTTTTTTCTTTCTTTCTTTCTTTCTTTCTTTCTTTCTTTCTTTCTATCTATCTATTTTCAATATTTGTATTCATCGTTCACATCATTGATCAAGTTTTTCAAAGCAAAAAAAAAAACGGTTCTGTGTTAATGACCTCTATTTCTTTCTCTATTTCTACATTTACAACTAGAAGTGAAAGTTGTGCTTCCATTGTATATGCAGTCATCTAAACTGATGGTGTACTTCTTTTAACAATAACACAGTATTTCTTTATAAAACTGCATCCATTCGTATTCACCAGTTGGTCTGTTATTTTGTCTCCATTCTGTGCATAGGAACATTCTCATATACACAAGTACTGGATACATCCTGATAAACACAATCTTCATCTTCAGCATCCCTGTTGTGAGAAATCCTGTGGTGAGAAAACACTGATAATTACTTGATGAACTTTCACAGAAAACATTGTGTTTAAAGAGTTGTGACAGCTGTGAGAAACTGTGACACTGACCGCTTTCTTTTGAGGAAGTAAATTTTGAAGAGCACAAAGAGGAGCGCAACTGACGTCACAATGATTAGAAATGCCAAGAATCCAACAACAGCCTTGTCATTGTCTGAGGAAGGAACATATTTACAGATTCAGCTAGGCTGAATAAACTACTTACAGTATTTTTGTACATTTAAAGGTGCAATCTTCACTTCTTTTCTTCATTAATAATAATTTAGTTTCTCAGATGTTGTTTTTATACTGTATAATAATGAATACAAAGCATGTGTGCATATGATAACTATAAAATCACATGGGCAATATTAGTGATTGCTAATGTAGCAATATTGCTCCAGGCCTATCAACATGTTCACTGATTTATTCATTTATTTATTTATTTTAGTGACCAGATACCTATATGAATATTTATGGGATAGAAATTATAGAACTGGAATATGGAATATATATGGGATAGAAATTATAGAACTAATGATTTTATTTAGCAAGGATTCTTTAATTTGCTCCTGATATGAACATGCTCACAGATGTTTTTTGTTTTGTTTTAGTTGTTTGTGATCTGATATCTGCACAACAGATGAATCCTGCAAACTTTTCTTCTGAAAGCACTCTGTACCAACATCAGATCTTCAACTACACTGATTTTCTATTGGTAAAACAAGTTCCTTGACTGCTGATGATGAGTTTTGCAAGCACTTAAATATCAGGTATGATTTACTTGTGTTACTTGTTGAACAGAATTCAGAAAATAGTTTTCAGTAATTACACAACATCTGTTCACATGTCTGTGGTTAGATCAGTGTGCTTAATAATGTGTCGCTGACCTCATAATGTATGTTTATATTATACTGTGTTGTAAATAAAATACAGATAATCCAAAACCCCAATCTCTGAATCTTCTCACATTGTTTCTTACCTGACAGTAACTTATTGATGGGCCATTAGAGGAGGGCCTTTTGTCTCTCAGGTAAGAATCATTAAATATTCAATGGTCGTTGTCACTCCCTCGCATATTCCCTTTCCATTACAAAACACGTCTTAGAAAATTTAAATAAGTATATTGTTTTTTTGTGAACGACTGAATGAGATGATTTTCACATCATTCTGTTGAAAAAACTCTAGCCTACCACATCCAGTTCTCAAAAGTCTTGTGAACAAACATTCTAAATGTGTTTCATAGCATTATTTCAGTGACTTAAATTTTTTATTTTTTTACTAACCACGCATAAACGTTGTTTTCTCAAAAACACAAACATGTACATTAATGTTGCTTGCATATTATTGTAGCCCAGTTTGTGCTGATTACAATGTAATCAGACTTTAGCCATTAACATGTTTTTAAGATAATGAAAAAAGCACAAATGTCAGGGCATGTCAAAACTTCTCCATGGTGCCAAAACACCCTCAGACCCCAGAGGGTTAAATGATCACCAGTTCAAGTGGTTTTAGTTTAAAATGTGCATCTTTCGAAGGTGATTTTAGTTTAAAATGTGCATCTTTTGAAGGTGCTGCTCTTACTATGGGTGCAATCGACATAGCAAAAATTAGATTCTGATTTGAAGGATATGACACAGATGTGTGGTGTAGTGTGTGGTATTGATGAAAATAAAACTTCCTGATGAGAAAGGTTCTTAACACAAAGCTGAACGTGAGAGTGTCTTTCACATGGCTCTGCTGTCTCTGCAGCTAAAAAACAGCTTAGGGATCTTTCTGAGGGTGGAAACTCACTGGCAACAGGACTGACTGATTAGGTGCATAAGAACAGGTAAGATTAAATGAAAACAGAGCAAGAAAAACCAAAAAGCCAGTACGCTTTCTGATGGTTAACCCAGATCTGTGTCTTTTTCATATAGGACATCTGGTGTCTTAGAAGCTGCATTTGAACAGTTGGATATGGCAAGATTTTTTGCACTAGAACCCTTGTTTTTGGTCTTCTGCTTGGTTTCATGTAAGTAAGGAATTTAACAGAATTAAAAAAAAAAAAAAAACGCAGTTAAACTTAAGATAGTGAGTAGGCTGAAGTTGGGCTCAGGTTGTTGTGCTATAGGATGCAAGCCAGTGTTTCCTTTATACACTGATTTATTTGTAGTTTTATATCAAAACTGACCGGCACAAATACATTTTCCCAAGTCGTTGTGTACAGTATTATTACATAGAGTATTATGTAAACAAATGATTTTGACCTTAATTGCAATGCAATACAGCACTGAAGTTTAAATATCAGGCTTTCTTCATTCTCTTCACATGTCTAATGACATCTTCACTTGTCTGAAAAGTTGAACAAGATGTGTTATGGATTGACACAAGTACAAGAATTACATTACAACCTTATTTTACATTGTTTGCATCAGTTCTGTAGTAATACATACTGTATTTCTTATTTGTATTCAAAATCATACAAAGAAATAGATTCACTATGCATAATGTCATATAGACCTGCATTATTTGTTTTCTTAAATTTAAAACAAAAATTGACATAGTGTCTAAATGTTTTTAGAAATGGTTTTATTTTAAAACACAGATAGGTCTATTAATATTATCTGTTGACTTTAAAAATCCTTGTTGCATTATATGCCTGTCATGAATCTGGCCGGTGACTTTCGGTCCGCTCACCACCAGATGTCGCCCTCACACGTTCAGGTTACACTGACTGTTGCACCACACCCCAGACTGTGTTTCCCATCACCCATGGCGCTGATTGTGTGGACACCTGTAGCCAATCAGACACGCTTTATAAGCCTCGGACTTCCCCCGATACTCACCGAGTATTGTGGTGTTTTGGTTCGTTGTATTGCATTGAATTCCCTAGTTCCCTGAGTTTAGCTTTCTCGCCTGGTCATCTCATTTTGTCTGTGTCTCTGCCTGCATTTTGGACCTCTTGCTCGTTTATCAGATAACCCCTTTTCCTCGCCCCCCTGGATTACGTTCACCGTTCACTGACCCTCACCTGCTTCAGGGACTACTCTTGTGTCTCGCTCCAACATACCTGTTTGCCACTGTTTTGACCCAGCCTGTTTTTGACCATGTTTTTGTCTTGCCCTTCTAATAAAAGCTTGCACTTGGATCCGCCCATCTTATGTCTTCCTCTCCACATTACAATGCCAAAGCCTTTTTCATTTTGCTTTTTTTTTCTCAAAAGTTTGCATGCATGTAATTAAAGAAGTAATAAGGATATCTTAATATTGTGTTACGTGCCAGAGGGGATAGGGCGTTGTTTTTTTTTTTTACTTTTGCTTTCTCTCTCCGCTATTACCTCTTAGGAAGATGCTATTGGCGGAGGTGGTTGTCTGTCATCATTACCAGGAGGACGCAGATTACGCGGGAATATAAAATGCTACGCCAACCGGAAGCAAGAGGGAGGAGAACGGGGATTATTGGAGTCTTTGTTTTTGGTCACGCTGGCTTTGGCGTGCTTGCTTTGATTATGATTTCGTTAAATAACATTTTTGCTCTGAAATGTTTGATTTTGGTTTAGTATTTTCGTTTTTTTTGGGGGGATATCTTAAGTGAGTCTTTGAAATGGTTTGTTGTTTGCCGGCCGGGGAAGCGGAGACTAGGGAAGCATATCACGTGACGTCCATTCTCCATTCACCTAGGAAACAACGGCTGTTAGCACATTAGGTAAGGAGCGGATGCTGCATTGTATTTTTGTTTTTGGTTAGTTGGAATAGTTTATGTAGGGCGCCTAAGGCGCTGAAGAAGATATTTTTGTTTTCTTTTGTTTGTAGGTAGTTTATTGGGATTGGGGTTTCAGTAAGAGTGGGGTTTTTGTTTTATTCTTTTTTTTGATTTAGCTCCGCTCAAGTCCTGCTCCCTGGCTCGGTGTTTATTTTTTTATTCCCCTTCTTATCTTTATGCTTTTAATTCTTTTCCTCTGATTGGTTGTTCTCGATTTTATATTTGCTACTTGTAATAAACGCACATTTTGTATTGGAATCCTCTTGGTTTTTGTGATTATTTGAATCGGTATCTACCAACCTCTACCAGGGTTAAACGGAACCTGGGAAAATTCATCTTGTGTTAAAACGTCTCCCTTACCCTTAGAGGCCCCGGAGACGTAACATATTGTCAGGATTCTGGACTTTGTGTTCCATGTTTTACCCCCAGCCTTAGTTCCTGTTTCCTTATTTGGTCTCCTTCCTGTTCTTGTTTGGCTAATTGATTACTCCTCCACCTGTTCCTAATTATCTTGTGTATATTAGTTCCTGCCTTGTTCCTTTTCTCTTTGGCTGGTCCTAGTTTTATTTTGCTGTACAAGTGTTTACCTGCCCCTGTTTTTTTGTATTTTCCTTGTTTTACGTTGATTAAAGACTGTTTATTTTGAGCTCCGTTTCTCCTGCATCCTTCCTACATCATAGACCATGACAAATATCGGTTAGATTTTAGTTCTGAAAGGGGTCATCGGATGCCCATTTTCAAGTTGATATGATTCTTTAGGGTCTTAATGAAAAGTCTCTAATATACTTTGATTAAAAATTCTCAATGGTTTTTTAAAACAACACCCTTTTTACCTTGTCAAAATGAGCTCTGCAAAAATCATCTCATTCTAAGGGGTTGTTCCTTTAAATGCAAATGAGCTCTGCTCACCCCGCCCCTCTCTTCTCTCTGTGGAGTGACGATCTTGTTTACTTTAGCCGCATTTAGCCCATGTTTAGCCGCTAAACTCGAGACTGGAGTAATGATGTTAAAATAATTCAGCTTTGATCACAGATGCTTTTTAAATTACACTTTTCAAAATATATTACAATAGAAAATAGTTATTTTAATTGTTCATTTTCCCAATCTTGCTGTTTTTACTGTTTTTATTTGTTCAAATAAGTGCAGCCTGTGTTAGCATGGTTAAAGACACATTACAAAATCATACTGACCTCAAACTTTTGAACAGTATAGTGTATGTGAAATATTTATTTTAATTAGGCTAGTTTGTGTAAGTAACTGGTTGTTAAAAGTTAAGTAAAAATCCTGTAATTGCTGTCTGTAAGAAACAATTTGTGCTAAAGTTTGACCTTTAGGGGTACAACAGCCTGGCAGCTTTTTACACACACACACACACACACATGTTGGGTTTACATGTTTTATGGGGACATTCCATAGGCGTAATGGTTTTTATACTGTACAAACCGTATTTTCTATCGCCCTACACCTACCCTACACCTAAACCTAGCCCTCACAGGAGACTGTGCACACTTTTACTTTCTCAAAAAAACTCATTCTGCATGATTTATAAGCCTGTTTCCTCATGGGGACCTCACAAATGTCCCCACAAGGTCAAAATTTACTGGTATTACTATCCTTGTGGGGACATTTGGTCCCCATAACGTGATAAATACCAGGTGCACACACACACACACACACACACACAAAAAGAACACAGTTTGCAACAGTAACCACAGTATTTGTAGTAAAACTACAGTAACAACAAATTTAACCATGGTTAACACTCTCTCTTTTGGCTTGAATCCTTTTACCATGGTTAACACTACAGGAACATTATTTCAACCATAATATTTGTAGCAAAAACCATGGTAATAAAAATCAATAATATTAATACTAATACTACTACTACTAATTATTATTACTATTATTATTATACATTTTAGTACTTATGTAACCTTTGTACCTTATCTACCCTTAATGTGTGTGTACTTGTATGGTACTAGTATGCTCCCTGGCTTTTAGGGGTAAAGAAAGGTGCACCTTTGAGGTTACTGTCCAGTAAAATCTAAAATACAATATTTTATTTCTGACAGTGTTACCAAAAAAAAAAAAAAAAAGTATATGAAATGTTTAAAACACATGACTTTCAAATATAATGTTAAGTAAGTATAATTACTGATTTTATTCTTTAAATAATTAAAAAGATCAGTTTAGTTTAGAGGTATCGTATTGGTATTGATATTGCCGATACTTGGCTTGAAAATATCGGTATCAGATCGAAAATAAAATACGAGGTATGGCCCATCCCTATCCATAACAACACTTGAAAAATCCAGTCGCCCATGCTTGGACTTTATCATCAGACCTGACACCTTGCAACTCAGACAGAGTTAATTAAATTAAAGACAAATAAACGAAAAATAAACCCATATTGAATTTTAAAGGGTATAATTCCATAAAATAAAATCCCCTTTTTAACTGTAATAATGGAATCCAAAATGCAAAGATTGACATTATTATTATTATTATTATTATTATTATTATTATTATTATACTATAGTATAAACAATAGATTTGAATTAATTGTAAAATGATGTTAATATTAATAACTTTAATTACTGCAAAAAAAATAAAAATAATAATAAATAACTTCTGTAATTCAAGATGTCATCAAATCACGAGTCTGTTTTCAGCATTTAAACATCAAAAACAAGATACACTTCAATAATGTAATTGAACATAGGCTACAATTACGCCCTATGTATTCCACATACATAAATAAAATAAGGTTGAATCCCTGAAGAGTGATGAATGCAGCCAAGGAAAACATGAAGAATAGACAAATAAATTAATTCTTACTTTTTAATATTTACATATCAAACTGTTGGTAAGCTGACAAGAGGGAAATTATTTTTTTAGTTATTGCATTAAGACTGCTATACGTGTGGAAAAAAAAAAAGTGTGAAAGTGTAATATAGCCAATCAAATGAGCTCGTGATCGAGTGACATCACTTTAGGGTACGCCATGTATCCATGGCAACGCTGAGCCGTTGAGTGACAGTTAACGGTCTTACCGATGACTTCCTCAAACACGGTCTTAAGTTTTCGCTTTTGTCCGGTCGAAAAGGTATTTATACTTTTATATTTGTAGACATTAGCTACTGTAACCACTGCGTATCTCGTAATACTTACATTTTATTAAAGTTTATCTTTTAAAACGTTTGCTGAGGCTGTCCGTCGTGTACGGCAGCTGGCCGTTAACCTAAACACTTTCGAAGCTAACGTTAGCACGTAAAGTTGAAACGATTAAAGGTATATAATACTGACAGATATTTAACTTAAATATTGAATTTCCATATGGTAAAAACACACTGAGACGCACATGCGGCAAAAAAGCCTATTTGGTACGGATATCTTCATATGTGCGCTAAATTTCAGACCGCATGGTCTAAATCCAAATTGTCAGCAGTATTTACAAATAATTTTCAATAGATAAATGATGGTAGACATATAAAATCATACTACTACTGAATGATTTCATTTTGTTGTTTTAGGTTAGAGGACAAAGGGAAGAATTGTCACCAAGGGACATTGCGAACCATTCACAAACAGATGTCGGGAGTAAATGACCACCACTATGTTAATTATTACATCCAGCAACACAACACCTCAATCCATCAATCTGAGATATTCGGTAACGCTTTAGATTACAACCCGCAAAGAACTACGTAAGTAAACTGAATTTACGGTGTACGTTTCTGTAGTTATAGTGTACCTATAAAGAACGTACATGTAGGTATAAGGGAACAATATGTTATGTTTGGGTAATAAGGGGATAACAAACCAGATATTCAACCTGCAAAGAACTACATAAGTATACTGAATTTACGGTGTACGTTTCTGTAATTGTAGTGTACCTATTAAAGAACGTACATGTAGGTATACGGGAACAATATGTTACGTTTTGGTAATAGAGAGTAACAACCAGATATACAACCTGCAAAGAACTGCGTAAGTAAACTAAAGTTACGGTGAATGTTTCGTATTTATATTGTACCTACGTGTAAGTATGAGGGAACAATAGGTTACGTTTGGGTAATAAGGGGGTAGCAAACAGATATCCTACAAATAATTTATAATGGATTAATTTAAAAAACTTAACAGGTACCTGTTCTATTAAATCGTACGTTTGGTGTATCTATACGTAAGCTTTTTAAAATTACTGGGAAATTATACTCTTGTTCCATGTAATTACAGGGTAATTGTGCCCTCTGCGGGTTGTAAATTAAAGTGGCGATTGTTCCCCCCTTGTTCAACGAAGTTACAGGGTAGGTACAATACATATAACAACGCGACGTAAAATGTGCTTCTACAAAATGTACATTTATTTACATTTTTACAGACACTAAATTTACAATACTGACATATTTACATCATCTAAACATTTAACGTTTACTTAATATGAAATTATAACATTTCATTCTGTTCTGTGTGATTTCTGTTGCCAGCTCGTTTCCAAGAATAGGTCTACATAATGTTATCATGACTACACGTTAAACCCTTAAAATAAATAATATTTCTGCAATCGTTTAATCATTCATGTAATATTAACTTCGTTTGCCGTGGTGGAACACAAAGGCGTTTTCTCTAACATGCTGTGACTAACAATAGAACCATAAAATACACCGAACACGCATCATAATTACAAATTAAACAATTTTATTTGTGTGCTGTAACCCAGATCTTCAGAATCCATACGATTTGCGAGGACCAGAACCAAATTCAAGGCTTTGTCCGGCGATCTTCATCTCCATCTCTAGCAGCGAGTCCAGCAGCAACAGCCATAAACCCGTGCTAAAGTGCATTTTGCGACAGGAAAATCGGACGTTCATTGGCTCTCGCCTGCATTCGTCACAGATTACGACATGCCGTGTTTCTAGTGAGATGTGTTGGAATGACGCGCGGGCGCCTTCGAGGAGTGGATCAAGACAATAATCTGGATAATATTTTCAGTGATTAACAATTTAAATTCTGCTCTCATCCTACAGCACCTCAAACCTACTGTATTCCGCCAGAGAGGACTGCGGCTGCAAACGCATCGTTATTTGGATTACTTTTTTGTATGGCTGTTGACATTTTTGCAATAAATAAATGATTGTGATTGCACTTTCCTGTTTTTTATATTTTTATTCCTGTTCAGTCATAGTTAACGTTAGGTTTAGAGGTAGAAGTGGGATTAGCGACTATAAAAAATATTTTTAGATATATTTTCAGATTGTGTGTTTATGTATTGTACCTACCCTGTAACTTCGTTGAACAAGAGGGGAACAATCGCCACTTTAATTTACAGCCCGCAGAGGGCACACTTACCCTGTAACTACATGGAACAAGAGTATATTTTCCCAGTAATTTTAAAAAGCTTACGTATAGATACACCAAACTTACGATTTAATAGAACAGGTACCTGTTAAGTTTTTAAGTAATTCCATTATAAATTATTTGTATATCTGTTTGCTACCCCGTTATTACCCAAACGTAACATATTGCTCCCTTATACTTACACGTAGGTACAATATAAATACGAAACATACACTGTAACTTCAGTTTACTTACGCAGTTCTTTGCAGGTTGCATATCTGGTTGTTACCCCCGAATTACCAAAACGTAATATAGCCTATTGTTCTCTTATACCTACACATACGTACTAATAGGTACACTATAATTACAGAAACGTACACCGTAAATTCAGTATACTTATGTAGTTCTTTGCAGGTTGAATATCTGGTTTGTTATCCCCTTATTACCCAAATATAACATATTGTTCCCTTATACCTACATGTACGTTCTTTATAGGTACACTATAATTACAGAAACATACACCGTAAATTCAGTTTACTTACGTAGTTCTTTGCGGGTTGTAATCTAAAGCGTTACCAGATATTCTTGTCTAACTTACATCCCTGCTTCCGCATCGAAATATGGAAAGTTACTGGACTGTGACAGCTGGTCTGAGGTAAGAGCTCATGTCAATCAACTGTCGTGGGAGCGGCCTCTGTCAATGTGACAGCACACTGACAGGCATCTGAGAACAGCTCGAATTGAAAAAGTGAAAAAGGTGATATCATTTTTACAGATTAATTAAAAACCACTACATGGATTTTTATCATTATAGGGTAGATTTGTATATGCACTGCCAACGAACATTAATGTTCAAACAACATGAAAAAGTGAACTTAGCATCCGATGACCCCTTTAAGCGTTTCTTTGGTGTTTTCGTTTTAAGGCTCTATACGATTCATTTCCAGAGATATGTGGAGCTCAGTGTGGCTCTGTCTGTAAACTTTTAAATTGTACACATTTTCAGTGGTCAAAAACCAAATGTGGATCACTTTGTATTGATATTGAGATTTTTTTATTTTTTTTTATTTTAAAGAGCAACAAGTATCTCAACAAGTATTAAAGGTATCTCAGATCTTCTTAGATTCTGGTTTAGAATGTAGTCAGTGAACTGTTGTAAGACCTCTGGACCCGGTGGATATTCCATTTCAGTTTTACAAAGAATTCAGTGATATTTTCTCGTCTTATATAAATTCTGTCGATATTTTACCTCCTACTTTAAATGAGGCTGCCATAAGTGTTACTTAAAAAAAAGGAAAAGATCCAGAGGAAGCAAGTAGCTATAGGCCAATTTCACTTCTGACATGAGACCAAAAGATTTTGGCTGAAGTTTTGTCCATTAGGCTTAGTTCTGTAACTGATAAACTTATTCACCCTGACAAGACAGGATTTATTCCAAATATGGACTCCTTTTCAAATCATAGATGTATTTTTAAGATAATATACTATCACAACACAAATACAGATTATCTGGTTATCATTTCTCTTGAAGTGGCCTGAGTAAAATGTCATTATATGCCAACGATATCCTGTTATATATATATATATATTATCTACTATTTCAGTCATCTTAGAAACCGTCTCTCAATTTGGTACATTCTTAGAGTAACGAACTGGTCTGAGAGTGAATGAATGACTATGAAGATACAGTTTGTTTCAGTTCTTCAAAACTTCCCATTTAAAATCAGGCAACTCAATTTACATATTTAGGAATTATTCAAAGCCAACTTTCCCCCTCTAGTGGCCAAACTGCAAAAAAGTATCCTGTTTTAGAGATCCCTACCTGTTTTTTTGTGGGACTATAAAGCCCATAAAATAAGTGAAACCCACTTTTGTACATCTCATGCTGAAAGGCCATGCCAGACTTTTCTCTTTATTATTATGCTCGTGCTCATGCTCTAAGACAGTATGTCTTAATGTGGTTAGTGGTTATTCTAGGTTTAGAGAAAGAGAATGATGTGTACCACTGTAGAAATACTTTAAAGGGAGAGTTCACCCAAAAATTAAAATTACACCATGATTTACTCACCCTCAAGCCATACTAGATATGTATGACTTTCATCTTTCAGACAAATACAGTCGGAGTTATATTAAAATATGTCCTGTCGCTTCCAAGCTTTATAATGGCAGTGAATGGGTGTTGAGAAGTGCATCCATCCACACGGCTCTGGGGCATTAATAAACACCTTCTGAAGTGAAGCGATGTATTTGCATATAAAAAAATATCCATATTTAAAACTTTATAAACTGTAAACTCTAGTTTCCGTTAACTGTTGTACGCACATTCGCGAGAGAGTGGCACTCCACTAGGATGTAGGAGTCCATGTTTTCTTACACCCCTCGAGGCTTGGATGAGCTTGAGAGATGGACAAAAGAATTTCATAAATGCACCACTTTGTCAGTAGATAATGAGAGCTCTATGGAAATGAGATCATAGTTTAGAACATGCGCTCTGGTGATGTGAGAGAATGTAAAAATAAACATCCAAAAAACTGCTGCTAGTGTCTGAAGAGATTAGTTTATGATGGGTGGACAATCTGTAAATAAAGATCAACTGGTTAAATTACTAATAGGTATAACTGAGAGCCAGCATCTTTTGGGGACCATACCAGATACAACCATGGCCATTTCCTGGAGGAAGTGAGGTTTAAATTAAACCTATCTTTATGTTGAAGATAAAAGAAGACACAGAAAGTCCTGGAGTAGCTCTAGTGTTCCTCTAGGAAATCAGCTCATTAAACTCTGAACTAGACTATGTGTAGGACTATTTAAAACCATAACAGAGAAATAATGTCAGTCTGGTTTAAAAGGTCATTATAGTCCAGGACTAGAGTTAATCTCAGTCCGGGGAACTGCCCACAGATGGCATAAATCATTTTATGAGATTAAAGTTTATTAAGTTTATACCGTATATATGAAACTTAAACTGCCAGTAGGTGGCAGAAAGTCTTAAGTGAATCTCAGAATCATTCATTTAGCATTGTGTGGATCAGCTTGAAGGGGAAGAGGGAGAGGTCTCTGATTGACACAACTGTGTGTAAAGTCATCAGACATGCCGGATAACATTGAACTTGTAAATGATAATTCTAGATTAACTCTTCAGAACTGTATGAATTTCATGCATGAAACAATGGATGCTTTGCAGAATGATAGGCCATTTAAAGTGTGAATCACTGTGCACTTTATTTGTATGAAAAATATAGCATCTGGACAGTTCCCATATCTACTCTACTCCAGTGGCGGTTCTAGAGTACTTGGAGGTGGCCAGGCAGTTATGTTTATGATCACTGGTATCATTGTCATGCATTTATAAAAGCTGTATTCTGCGGTTTTTGTGTTTTCTTGCAAACACATTTAATTCTTCAAGATTGGATTCAATTCTGAAAACACCCTTGTTGCTCACTCTCTCAAATGTTTCTTGAAGCTGTACTGATTGGAATTGCAACAATGATTTTGCAAGATTTAATACATGCAACATCTAATATAAGCAACAGTGGACATGGATAGTTCAATATTATTTCTTACTACATGAACATGACTGAAATGAAATATTTACGTCATCTGTATCTTTTTTTTTTTGGTATCTCTGATGAAGATGTGAAACTTTCTCGCTGAAGCACATGGTTGTTTGCAGAAGTCTCGCTTTGAGTAATTTCCTCTTGGCATAAACTTTTTGGCACAATTACTTTCTCATCACTGCCACTACAGGACAAACAGCGCATTGCACCCAGAATTGCGTGTGGGTGGGAGGTTGCATGTTAGTGGAAAAATAGGCAAGTCATTAGAATGAAACGTTACTTAAATAGAAACTTATAGTCAGCTGAGAAGACAACCAATCAGCAGTCGCTCATTGTTAGCTGTTGTGAAGTGAAAGTGACGTGTAACCAAGTATGGTTTCCCATACTCAGAATTTGTGCTCTGCATTTAACCCATCCAAGTGCGCACAGCAGAGAGCAGTGAACACATGCACAGTTTTACTGTATGTTCACTGTGAACACACACCCGGAGCAGTTGGGCAGCCATTTTTTGCTGTGGCGCCTGGGGAGCAGTTGGGGGTTTGTTGTCTTGCTTAAGGGTCTCACCTCAGTCATGTTATTGAAGGTCTAAGAGAATGCTACAATCCTACACCTTTAATCTTTGCCGGGCAAGACTCAAATCTGTGACCTTTAGGTTACAAGTCTGACTCTCTAACCATTAGGCTATGACTTGCTGTGGATTAAAGCAAAGGTTAGATGGTTGGCTGAAGGTGTGGATGACATAACATAGCATAGCACACCCACAGCAACTGAGCTTGCCCACAGGGCTGTGTATAGGCACAAACACTTGTTGAGTGCAGACTGGACTTGGGTCACATCAAAGGGAGTATCCCAACCAAAACTCCATCCAAAGTTATGTGGATAGCAGAAATAGCAGCCAAATATATGGTCAAGGTAGTCGGAGCCAGCTCTGCTGAGAGATATTCTTGAAGGAACTCCAGCAGTTAACCAACCAGGCAGTTAACTGAGTTCACCTACTGGTGTCTACACCATGTCAACAGCTGCTATTTCAGGTTATACAACTTCCTGATAGAACGAGCTCTAGCACTGAGGATTGTCTCAAAAACCTTGGCCAAAAGACCAGAAACTATGAGCTGGTATACAGGCCAGACCTAAATCTTCCAGATTTCTGGACAGGGATGAAATATTGTCCCCTGCACTTGAGAGAGAAGATCTCTCCAGATTTGGATTTTCGAAGGGATGCCATCCCGGAAAGACATTAGGTCTGGAAACCAAATCTGGGCCAGCCAGAATGGAGCCGCTAGGAGAAGGTGAACTCTTGTTAACACTGCTGGGAGCAGAGCTATCAGAGAAGAGGCTTACAGGTGGCTACAGCCTGCCATGGTGGTTGATATAAGAAAATACCAAAGGGTGGTCTGTCCTGACCAATATGTAGTAGCCCCTCAGCTGTGGAATGGAGGGTTTTAGGGCTAGAAACAATACGTTCATCTAGAGGAGTGGTTCCCAACCACGTTCCTGGAGGCCCTCCAAACACTGCACATTTTGCATCTCTCCTTTGTCTGACACACCCACACTCTTAAAAATAAAGGATCCAAAAGGGTGTTTTTGCAGTGATGCCATAGAACAGCCATTTTTGGTTCCCCAAATAACCTTTCAGTGAACAGTTCTTAAAAGAACCATTTTGAGGAACAAAAAAACAACTACAAAGAACCTTTTCTGCATTTGAAAGGTTCCATGGATGTTCAAGGTTCTTCATTCTTCATGCCTGCTGCCAGCATGAGACCTTAAAGTCTCTGAAATTTCAAAACAGAGACCTCCCAGCCTAGCTTGAAATCTTTTGCAGTGTTCAGAATCAAAATCACATGTGCAAGAAACAGCTGTGCCTGTATCATAGCCGAATCCCGCATTACCCCTTAAAAATGTGTCTCTCTCATTGGGAGACAGTGTCAGCCAATTGACTATGTAATTCAGTACACAGATGGTCTGGGGTCACGGAGGAGCCATCAGTGTCAGATCTAGAAAACATAAGCTCATCGTTCTGGTCTGAAGAATTTCTTTAAAAAAAAAAAGCCAGCTTTAAAATCCAGAGTCAGCTATGGCAGAACCAACTCAACTTTGACCAAAGTTGGTAGCAGTGGGACCCAGACCGCAAGGAGCAGTGCTCGTCCCTCATCCATTGGGATTTTGAGTATTCATTCAATAGATATTTAAATTGACTTTAAACATATGCAAATTAAGACATTTTTGTTCTGAAAATGACCAATGTTAAGTTACGTTGTGGGAACAAAGCCAGGAATTTCACTTTTTTTGTGTGTGTCACAGCGTAACCAGTTACTTTATCACAACAAGAGTTTAGTCATCAGATTATGCTGCAGTTACATAACAATCATGTATATCATAGTTAGCTGTTCAGCCAGTTGCTAAATGTATTATTAATTGTACATGGTTATATTTGATTACTATTTTATGGCTTTGCAATGATTCATTATTAATTAGGGGTGTAGCAGTACACAGATGTCACGGTTCGGTATGTTCCTCAGTTTGAGGGTCACGGTTCGATACGATTTCGGTACAACAGAAAAAAAAAAACAAATCTACAATGCTAGGTTTCTTTTCATTTATTTTAAACAGACAATAGGACAAATCACATTTTTTTTTTTCACCTACATGTGAACATACTAAATATTATATAAAATTAATGTCATATATAGGCTATAAAATCTGCAGTACATATATACATACATACAAGGAATAAATACTTGAAATATATTTAATTTAGTTAACTGACAGACAAGGGGAAAAAACTGTGCGACACGTAACGTAGCCTATATTTGCTGAGTTTCAGTTCAGTTTCATGACGAAAGGAAACTCAAATGGCAAAAAGCGACATTCTATTTGTTTTTTATTTAAGTTGATTTTGCTGGTATATGGAAACAGTTTAAGTAATCGTGCCAATGCACACAAACACAAAACATCAGTTCCAGGCTTCTAGCATTGCTAACTTGACAGCACAGTTGGTACTTTATCAGAATAAAGCACAGTGAACCAAACATCAGCGTGCTCACCTCACTGTGTCACCGTTAGAACACGACACAAGTACAAAGTCTAAAATTTACATAATAAATAATAGTTTAGCATTTCGATGCATCGCAAATATGGAAATATTATGGAATATTTGGATTTGTGCCGAATGAGAGAGGTAGGATACAAGAGCACAAAGCTCCATTTCGAAGACAGTTGAATGCGAAAGCCTCTAAAGTAATGTTATACTCCTTTCTCAGTGAGAGACGTGTTCAGAATCTGCACATGGTCACTGTCTAGTGGGCTTTGTTTTTAAGTGCGCAACTCCTGGCATTCGTTGTTCTTCTGCTGGCAGTTATCAAACAGCATTGCATTACTGCGGGCGCCCCCTTCTGGGTTAAGGGTGAATTGCCTGTAATCGTTGTAAAGCCTCATGCACCGAACCGAGATGTCTGTACCATGACCGTTCGGTACAAAAAGTATCGTTACACCCCTAGTATTGATAAAGCACAGGTATATATGCTTGTCAGTTTCTCTATTTACCAAAGAGACCTGAAATTTTTTGAAAGCCTCCATTTTAAGAGGGGATTGTATTTTTATATTTGTTAAAATATATTTTATAGTCCATGAGAACATACTTCTCAATCAAATGTAGTACCTACTCAAACTGATTTCAGACAGCCCTTTGGTATTATGTCCCAAACCTACCATAAAATGGCAAAGCACATACTTTCAATGTGCAGTGTAAGCATGGGACATTAAATATGAGTGATGTCAAAACTGATCTATGTAAGCATTTCTTCCTTGTCGTGATCAGCTGACCTACAGCACACAAGCTTGGTTGTTCTTATCGATCTATTTGAAGAAAGCACGAAGATCTCAAGACCACTGGTGTGTCGGCAACTGATGAAGTCTCTATTTTTAAACTCCCAAGCACTTAAGTATGTAAAAATGAGGGGGCGTGGCCTAAGCAGGCTGCAGCTGTAGTATGAGCGGGAGGGGCAAGTCTGTGAAACCACAAAATTAAGCAAACTATTCACTCTTCCTCTTTGCTCTGCTTGTCTATGGTGAAATCTTTGGATTTACACTGTAGAAAGTGAAAATATTCAGTTGTTTTCTTAAACAGCTATTGGTTCCCACAGGCAATGTGCCTTTATTTGTCAGATTGATTGACTGATTGATTTTATTTTATTTTATTTCATATGAGCTTTATTTGTTACCCACCAAAGACATCTGGAGGTTCCTGACAATGCAGCTGGCATCATTATGAGGTCATGCAGAGAATGGAGGTCATGATGGGGCGTAAAACACACTGAGACACCACCACAACCTGAGTGCCAAAAAGTCACAACAGCAATGCAGAAAACTTCTCTCAAAGGATGTAATATTAAATTTTGCAGTACCTTAATCTTGCATGCCATATAGTACAGAATTGGGATGCAGCCATCAGTGCTATGCCCCTGAGATGTTTATGTAAGCAGGCGGTACAGCATCATGTGGACCAGTGCCAGACAGCCACGAAACGTGAGAAATATTGTTGCAAGTGCAACAAAGATTTCTTTCAGGTCATAGGGCTGGTTTTGTCCTGAAGCAGTCCTTCGAAAGGTACTGGAATAGGTCAAAAGGTCGAAGAAAAACAGGGAATGTAACCAGCAGGATTAATTAGGACATGTGTAGTTATTTTCCATCCACACACAGGTAACAGCTTTTCAGGCCAACCCACCGAATCTGCATTTTGATCAAACGTTACTTAGCTCAGCATAATTTGTACTAGCCTAGAATTGCAGAGTTCTTCTCATTTATTTCAAAACTCAGTATTAAGATTACTTCTGTCAAAACTTACTTTTGATTTTTTTTAATAATGTTGTGCAGATAAAATCGCTATACTAAAACGTGTGCATTAGCGATGCTTGAATCAATTCCCAGAAAGCACATATATGTTTGCAAGATGTCTGTTAAAGATTGCTTGATCTGAAAAGCATCTTCTGTGTACAAACTTCTGACAGGCGTCTGTAAAATGTCAGTTTATCATACATTCTAAATTAAGAACATCTTAAAGACATCTAACAGATGTCTATTTGACATCTGATAGGAAACGTCCTATAAACGTATTACAGATGAGCAAACACTCTAAAAAATATGTCTTCCAGATGTAAATGCAGACGTCAAATAGACATCTCCCAGATGTGTGTGTGCTATCAGGGTTAGTAGGGCTAAGCCACACCATTACTGTTGCAAAATATGAGGTTAAAGGTTTAAACTAAACTTTGTTGCGTAACTCGTCCCACATTGTTTGCATCACAGACATAAATGATACCTCAGATCTTGCGGCTAGTTGAGTATAAATGCTAATACTTAGCAATCAGATTAGCTAATGATAAAATGGCTAATAAAAAAAGCACACAGCAACATGATTAACACTGTGCAGATGTTTACATAAATTCAATATCCATTTAGAGTCCAAATTAGAACCCTAAAGGGATTCAATTGGCTACAAAAATGTTGAATAGGTACTTTATTCAGTGCCTGTTTTAAAATCTCAAAAAGTGGTTGCACGTCTGAAATATCTTGCTGTATAGCACCAGACGCCAATTTAACATCAGGATGACGTTGGACCTTGGTTGGGTCTGGTTGACATCAGTATTTGATGTCAATTTGATGTAAACTCAACGTTGGATTTTGGTTACACAACTTAAAAACAGCAAAATATGAATGTCACTTGAAGTCGGTATTGGACCCCTGCTGAAAAAAAAAAACAGCTAAACCAGCCTAAGCTGGTTGGATGGTCTTAGCTGGTCAGCAGGCTGGTTTTAGAGGGGTTTTGGCCACTTCCTTAGCTGGCCAGGCGGGTCTTAGCTGGTAAGGCTGGGAGACTAGCTAAAACCAGCTATTTCCAGCTTAAACCAGCTAAAACCAGCCAACCAGCCTAGGCTGGTTTGAGCTGTTTTTTTCAGCAGGGACATCAAATTAGTGTTGACGTGAAATGTTGAACTGACACTGAATTTTGGTCTCCTGACATTGCAACCAAAATTTAACCAAATATCAACATCTTATGATGTCATGTGCCTTCTGGGTTATTTAAAAATGATTTCTTATGATGTTTATTGTTACATTTTTTTTTCCATATTATTTGTATTTTGAGTGCTGTATCAGTCATAAATCAAATGACGACGTTCAAGTTGTTTGAACATCCCTGCTGTAATAAAGCTTAGCTGGTAGGCTGGTCTCAGCTGGTTTAAGTTAGAAGTATCTGGTTTTAGCTGGTCTCCCAGCCTGACCGACTAAAGTAATAGTCAAAACCTGTCTAAAACCAGCCTACAAACCAGCTGAGACCAGGCTGGGTAATGTGCCACTTTTACATTGATTTTAAGAAGTACACTAGTGGGCTGAAAGGTACGTTTTTTTTAAGACTTCAAACTGCAGTACTAGAATTACTCACCGGCTATTTTTTTATTATTTTTTTTTTACAATATGTGTGTGGAGTTTATGTTTCTGATTGTGCATTTGCTTGTGCAAAATTGCAAATGTGCCTTTGTGAGAGAGAACAAACTTCCGGAAGTGGTTGATTACCCTTTGAGACAGCCAGCTACCCACCGCCTACTATTTTATTGTAATGTCTGTTTGAGGTTTTATACCTTGTTTAACATGTTAATAGCATGAATTTTCTTCATTGTGCCCAGTTTTGATGCATCTAATGTGATGAAACCATTTAAAAATCTGAAGCTCATCAAAGCAGATATATTAAGCTCAAGAAATTTCCCACTAATAATTGGTATCATCACCAAGTTTTAGCAGGAAGTTGATTTTACAGACTCTGCCGAGCATCTTCTGAGTAGTGGTGCGCCTGACAAAAAAAGAGGAAAAAATGATTAATTTTGCTTACGGTTTCTTTAAAATGTAAAGAGAAGTAAAGGAAAGAGGAATTCACATATGTGTGTACTTTTGATACTCTATATTTTGATACACAAGGAGTTTTCATTTTGAATAATCAGTCTCTTCAAGCTAAGATAAACAATCGATATTTGAAGTTCATTACTATCTTGCTCTGTTATCTGTGTTCATACATTCAGTAGGTTGTCACTTTGAGTTTTCATCTTTGCACGCCTCTCTCTCTCTGTGCTACTTCCTCAAACAGGCGGGAAACCAAAAAAGAGAGGAGAGAAAAAAAAGAACAGGCAAGGAAGTGGTATCTTGCAGCGCTGCCTACATGCAGAGTAGCTTGGAAAGTGAGAAATAGTCTAGAAGAAACCAAGTTTTATAAGCCATATGAGAGAACAACATGTTTGAGTTTGATGTCACCATTGAGTCATTTATGTAAAGTGAGGATGAAAAATCAGTATCACAAACCATGTTTAATTAAAAAAATGTCACTTTTCATGAGACATTTTAGATATTAGATTAGTTTGGTCACATTAAACATGCAAATCAGTGCATAGAAGATATCCATATTCACAATATGGCTTCCAGTCACCTATCGTTTCTATAAAATTGTTAATGTATAAAACCATTGAAGTCACAAAATGACATCTACATGTTGAGAAAATTCGAACATTCTATCTTCCGGTGAAATATATGTTGGTTTTGGTGGCATGTGGTGGGTGTACAAAGTGAGGAGGCAAATTCACATCATTGGGTTTGGGGTTTATTAATTTTTAACCTTTCGGACCATAAGCCAAATCCTTGCATGTTAAAAGCCACCTCGCTTACTGATCATTTCATAGTTTGTAATTTGTCTATTTTGCTCGAGCAATTCAAGCTGAGTGTATTTTGGTACTTTGGTCTCCTCACACACTTCAGTCTTGCAGCGTGTTAGAATCTCATTGAGGACAAAAGAAGATGACCTTTTCTAGTATATTATGTACGCTAAGGTTATTAGTTGGCCTGAGTGTATGCCATAATGTACTTAGGGTCAGTTTTACTAACAGCTTGCGCTACCACAAACGTCTTTTGGCCTTAAACTAATACTAAAGACGCGCAGTGAAAAATTAGCTTTGAAAAGGCATGGACACGGTTATTTTTGCATCTGACCTTATTGAATATGCATTTGTAAGAGTTTCCCTTTCAGACACAAGATTTATGGTAGGTGAGTAGTAAAATGAATCACACAACGCGCTTATCAAATTATTTAATACTTACGATATTTAACGCCTAAAAACCATGTCTTAAACTATTTTGCGCTTGAAATGGCTGCAATATTTGTTTTTTAGGAGGAGGCACCACAGAGAACAGAGAGTGCGTGGTACAAGGGAAAGTATTTTTTTCCACACCTATTAATTGATATGGACTGCCAGAAGAGCACATTATTTGAACATATCGTTTGCCAAGCCACGTCATTTTTGAATTGCTCCAGGAAATAAAAGATGACTTGGAGCCTTCAATTAAGAGTCATGCAATACCAGGTCTATCAATACTTCTAGCAAACCTTAATTTTTTGGCCTCCGGTTCTTTTCAACATACTGTGGCTTCTTTATGTATTTATTTTTTAATTCTTAATTTGCGCTGCGCTGTTTTGGAATTGCACTCTCGCTCTAATTTGCCCTGTTTATTAAAACTGGCCCTTAGTGATGACCAGTCAGAAGTCAGGATAAATATATATCAGGGGCGTTTCCTCCAATAAGGCAGGGGAAACAGTACTTCCTCAAAATACTGGATGAGAAAAAAATTGTAGTACAAAAATACAACTATGCCAATATTACAAAATATAACATTAAAAAAGTGTATAAATCACTGAAACATTTTTCAATAGCAACACCAGCAGGCAAAGTTACAGCGGGAGTCTGCGTCTCTCGCCTCCCCTGAGCCCACTGAGTTTTAGCTAACCCAATATTTCAGTATGGTGGCTAATTCGTGTGAGGTTGTACAAATTCGTACTATTTTTGCTAAATCGTATGTATTTTACAAGTTTCCCAATTTGTAAGAATTCATACGAATTACCTACCCTTAACCCCACCCCTACACTCTAAAAAATGCTGGGTTAAAAAACAAACAACTTGGGTTATTTGGCAACCCAGCACTGGGTAAATATTGGACAGAACACATGCTGAGTTATTTTGACCCAGCTGGTTGGGTTAAATGTTTTTACCAAACATGCTGGGTTATTTTAAGTCAACTATTGTTTAAAAATGATTATATTGCTGGTTTAAAATGGACTGGAAGACACAGAATTACTAGAGGCAATAGCAATATTTAAAAGATGAACATTTATTATTAAGCAAGAACACATGGACAAAATACAAGACAAAATGAATTTATTTGGATGAATGCAGCATAGTTTACAATGTTGCATACATTTAAACTCATTTAAAGGGGTCCTATTATGCTCTTTTTCAAAGCCTTGATTTTGTTTTGGGGGTGTATTAGAACATGCTCTCATGCTTGGTGGTTCAAAAAATGCATTATTTTTCACATAATTTACATTATTACAATACCTTTCACCCAGCCTGGCACTAATAGCTTGATTAGTTCCGGTTTAATGAAGCTCAGCCTTCCCGAAAAAAGTCCCAGTGTGTTGTGAACAGCTTAGACGGTGTTTTAGTACGGCCACGCCCCTTGTCAAAGCAGTTAGCACAAGCTAGATTAATAGTGAATCTTACGTTTTAAATATCGATATTTTTCTTACAAAAATGCATCGATTCGCCACAGGAGACCCCCGGGAGCCGTGTGAGGCACTTTTTATTATGGATGGATGCACTTTATTAGACTTTATTAGACTCTGATTGCATTCGTCTGACAGAGAGATTAGTAAATAATACGCTACAGAAGTGTTGGGTCCTATCCTCAGCCTGCAAGATTGCAGATACATGATATTATTGTGGGAATTTATTGAATTATTTTACATACTTAGTTTCATTGCCCGAAACCAGCTCCAGCATAAGGCTAAAAGCAGCCTAACATTATCAAAAAACATCAGCACTGATTAGCCTAGCCTATTCTAGTGCAAGTTTATGCATTTTAAAAACCACTCACATTATAAGTGAAGCTATCTACACTGTATGATGAATAAATCTCTTACCACACACATCTGCAGCGTGTTACGGCTACGCCGCAGCAACCGGAGTAGATCACGGCTTTGGCATGTGTTTCGACCCCCTGTACTGCACACTTCTGCGGTGCGTTACTGCTCTGAAGCGGCCACTCTAGTCAATGCTTGTGTTTATACCTGAGTTTATACTCGCTGAAGCAGCTCTCCGTGCTGCATTGCTAAAGTTTGGCTAATTCCCCACCTTGTCCATACACACCCAATTTGAATTTCCGTAGGCGGGATTTAAATCAGTGATATTCTAATGGACCACCTTGTGACGTCATTGCATACGGAAAACAAACACTGTAGTCCAAAGGAGCCATTGGTTGTAGTTCTTGGAAAGAGATTTTTTGATGAAATAGTTCAGTTTGGAGTGGACTTTGAGATTTGTAACTTTTTTTATGCCCAAAGATACACAC
Source organism: Labeo catla (assembly GCA_012976165.1). Classification (NCBI taxonomy): domain Eukaryota; kingdom Metazoa; phylum Chordata; class Actinopteri; order Cypriniformes; family Cyprinidae; genus Labeo; species Labeo catla. The sequence continues at coordinate 204,637 of VONZ01000661.1, read as the reverse complement.
CACACCCTGACTAAAATTCAAAAGTGAAAAGGCATAATAGCACCCCTTTAACAAGCATTTAGACAAAAAAAATGTAACATTTAAAAGTTGAATTTTAATTTTAGTGTATTCAACCCTTCTCTGTAATCGCTTTTTACTGAAATAGTGCTAATTCTCATGGCAGTGTGTCGCCGAAATCTGAGCCAGTGAAGGGCTGCTGTTCGCTAGGGTAACTGCAAACTTCAGACTGTGGCCTCACGTTTCACTCGTAGCTGAAAGATGCCATGACTGACTACGAAAACTGCCCATAAACGCGAACATATTTTAAGATTAAACTCACTACAATAACAAATAAAATCCATTTATTTTATGCAAGGCAAAAGGCCTAGTGTTAAAAATTACCCAGCAACTTACTAGCACCTGGGTAAAAAATATTAAAAATAACCCAATAAAATGACCCAACAAGTTGAACCCAGCATTTGGGTTAAAAAAAAATAACCCTGCACCTGGGTAAAACTATTAAAAATAACCCAATAAAATGATGCAACGGGCTGAACCCAGCATTTGGGTTAAAAAAATAACCCAGCATTTTTTAAAGTGGAAACCTACTTATCACTGGGGTCTACACAAATCATACAAAATCATGCAAGTGAGATTGTACAAATTCGTACTAATTAGCCACCTGATAAAATACATACAAATTGGTCGCAAAATAGCCTTGGTTTTAACAGACCCCCTAAAGCATGCAGTGGGTTTGTTGGGGGGTAATTGAGAATGAATGATGGAAAGTCAGGCAATGCCTTCACAGCGATATGATTGGATGTGACTGGTTATGTTCGTCTGTGATTGGTTCATGTGATAAATCCTGCCTCTTGTGTTTGTGATCGTTTCGCATCCTGCCGGAAGACTAATTTTAAAAAGTACTGAAAAAACTCACACACTTAAATATAACCACTTTGTTACGTCAAAATAAGACTTGAAATGGCATGAAAACATGATCTGTGGGAGTCTTTACTGAGTAATCAGCTTGGTGAAGTTTCCATGTCTGTGACCAGTGTTTACGAAGCTTTGATGTCTGATGATCGGAAAAATTAAAAAATAGTTAAAAGTACAAGTTTAAAAAGAATAGCTGAACATAAGTTCACAAATGAAATATGTTTAAATTGTTACTGCCTTCAGTTCTTTTAAATATTTTAATTAAAAATTATAAATAAAAAAAATACTATTTTTGTTATTTATTTATTTATTTATTTATTTATTTATTTTTAGTTCCAGTCCTTGAATTAGACTTTTAAGAGTACTGATATTTATCGAAATACTATTGTGCTTGGCTATTGTATGTGATGTGATGTAACACTTTTCACATTTGATTTAAAATGTTCACACATTCAAGTAGAGGTGATTTTAGTTTTGAATGTGGATCTTCAGAAGGTGCTGCTCAGACTTTGGATGCAGGTCGTCGAAAGAAAAAAAACTGCAAAAATGAGATCATTTTCTCTCATTTCCCATTTGAAGGACATGACACAGTAGAAGGCGAGAGATGTGTGGCGTAGATGAAAATGCAACTTCCTGTTAAGAAAGGGCCTTAACGCAAAGCTGAAGTGGAGAGTGTCTCTGACACTTCTCTGCCGTCTCTAGACCCAAAAAAGCAGCTTAAGGATTTTTTTGAAGGTGGAAACTCACCGGCAACAGAACCGACTGATTAGTCGCATGAGAACACGTAAGATTACATAAAAACAGAGCAGGAGAGACCAAAAAGCCAGTACGCTTTCTGATGGTTAACCCAGATCTGTGTCTGTTTCAAATAGGACATATGGTGTCTTAGAAGCGGCGTTTGAACCTTTGGATATGGCGAGATTTTTTGCGCTAGGACCCTTGGTTTTGGTCCTATGCTTGGTCTTATGTAAGTACTAAATTTTTATTCTCAATGTTTTTTTTTTTTAAATAATTTTTTACAGATGAATTTGCAATGGTTTATGTGTAATTAATATTAATATACATTTTACTGTTTTTTAAAATTATATTTACAGCTGTGGTTTGTATTATGTGGCATTTTGTGAATTAATTGTTTGCGTAACTTTTAGAAGGTCATTGTCGTGGTGTAGATTCATTCATATTTTGACCCAGTTTCTGTGTTTTCTGTATTACATATCTTTGAATAGCAAATACAGTTAACTGAATCTTATTTATCATCACTAGTCGTAACACTAACTCAATAACATTTAAATGAATTAGTGAATGAGTGTTTCTTCGAATCTGCACAGGGATGTGAGAATTAAATCTTAATGTGTACAAGCAAGACAAACTTATTTTGGCACCTGAGACGTCAATTTTATTATTTTATTGAGAATCGCCGTCATTGTTCACTAAGAAGAAGGGAAATTCTCTTTAGACGGCCAAAGTGAGAAGTGGTTCCTTTGTAAAGCATTGGAGTAAAGTCAGAGCTGGCGCAATATTGCAAAAGAGCGCTTAGCAAAGCGCCTAACGTGATTTTTTGAAAGGTTCCATGGCGGGACGCTTGCAAGAAGTTTGTTGCATTCTAGTTTGTGTTACCTGGTAAAGGAGCTTTCAAAGATCAGGCTGGTTTGGGCGTATCCCCTCAAACCCACTCGAGGTTCTGCTAGATTTGATCGGTGCGGAGGCCGAGCTGTCAATCAAGCAGCCCTGCTTTTACGTGATGCATTCTGATGGACACAGTTGAGGATCTGTTTGCTATTTTACGGAGTGTTGTTCTGCTGTTTTATAAGTAAAGGATCTTGTGTTCTTCTTGTAAAGAACCATTTCTGATGTTGTTGAGTTGAGTCTTTTGGAGTCTGTTGTGGGAAAATTGCATCAGGCTATTGCATCAGCAACTGAAACTTTTTTTTGCATGTTTAATATAATATAATAAATATAATAGAATATAATATAATATAATATAACAATTAAAATCTTTAACTGTATATAATATATTTTTCTAATATTTTCAACAAAATTGATTATATTCAAATTCCTATGTTGTTATAATATAATATAATAATTAAAAATTTTAATTGTATATAATATATTTTTCTAATATTTTCAACAAAATTGATTATATTCAAATTCCTATGTTGTTATATATATATATATATATATATATAACTAAGTTGTTATAATGTAATGTAATATAATATAATATAATATAATACAATTTTAAATATTTTAGTGCATAAAAGCGTGGAATTTAAAAGGAAAGGAAAATAATACTAATACAAGAAAACCTAAAACAAATAGTTCCCGTCTTCGAATTGGTCATCACTAGGTACACTGAAGTGTACATTATGGTAACTAATAATCATGTACATACTGTACCAGAAAAGGGGGGGTTTTCTCCAGGGGCGGTGCCTTGTCTAAAAAATGAATGAGAAAATGATTGACCCAGAAGATTAAGTGCCAAAATTCCATGAGAAATATGACAAATATGCAGTTTCTACGCTTATAATATAATATAATATAATAAAGATATATATATATATTATATTATATGTGACCCTGGACCACAAAACTGGTCATAAGGTTCCATTTTTTTTAAATTGAGATTTATATATTATCTGAAGGCTGAATAGATAAGCTTTCCATGTATGCAATAGATAAGCATATCCATGTTTCCATGATGTATGGTTTGTTATGATAGGACAACATTTGATCTGGAATCTGAGAAAAAAATCAGAATATTGAGAAAATCGCCTTTAAAGTTGAATGAAGTTCTTAGCAATGCATATTACTAATCAAAAATTAAGTTTTGATATATTTACGGTAGGAAAAATACAAAATATCTTTGTGGAACATGATCTTTACTTAATATCCTAATGATGCTTGTCGTAAAAGAAAAATTGATCATCTTGACCCATTCAATGTGTTTTTGGCTATTGCTACAAATACATCCATGCTACTTAAGACTGGTTTTGTTGTCCAGGGTCACATATGTAATATAAAATGTATGTATTATATTATATTATATTATATTATATTATCTTGAAAAATCTTTTGGGTGTTGCTTTACACGTTGCGTGACACTCTTGAACATGCACAGGCCTCTGACCACTTCCTTGTTCCATTTTGAGCCGGTTTCTGCATCTCGTAAATTTTGCCGGCTAAAATGGTGCTTGCGAGAGACGCTGAAGAAGTGCCGTGAGATGTGTTGCATCGAAAGGTCTTTTTGCTATATATAAAAATGTTGTGGCTTGAGGCCTGATGAGGATCCATGTGACTGCACTGTACATGCAAATCACATAGAAAAGGAAGAAAGGCATCAAAAGACGTGTGAAATTAAGAGTAAGCTTGGAGTCGGTGCTCAGGGGAATATGCATGAAATCGCTACTTGTCAAGCTTATTTCAAGGACTTTGTCCGTGTGTTTATTTAAAGGAATATCTCATGTGAAAATGAAAATCCTGTCATTATTTACTCATCCTCATGTTATTCCAAACCTGTTTGACTTTCTTTCATCTGTAGAATATAAATATAGAGATTTAGAAGAATGTTCATGCTGCACTTTTCCTAAATGGCTAAATTCGTCATAAAAGTAGTTCATATGGCAAGTCATACAGTAGTGCAAGGAACAAGGTGAAATTTAAGTCTTAAAAGAATTATATCCTCATTCAAATCTATCATATAACTTCAGAAGATTAAGAATATACTGCATGTGGACTTTGACTGTGCTTTTTTGTCATTTGTGGAGCTTGACAGCTCATGGCAACCAGCAGCATAAAGACACTACCTCTAATGTGGTCTAGAAACAAAAAGAGTAATGAGTAAATGATGACCCAAATTTATTTGGTGTATGTTAGATAGATATACGTTTAAAAATATGATTTAATATGACCAAACTAACCAAACTCCATTAGGTTACACTGACAACAGTAATTTAAGGTGTCAACTCAGATCATTCGATCTCCTCAAAGCATCAGCTGCACAATGTGTGTGAAACCACTGAGGCAACAATTAAATAATTGTTTCAGCATTTCCTTCACAGCATGCCAGTTTCTAAAACTTTACACTTTTTCATTCAAAACTTTTTTATAATAAGCTGATTTTTGATATCACTTTTTCAGTTCAGCAGCTGCCTTAAAATTTTAAGTTAAATTAACTTAAAACTACAAGTCATTTAACTCAATACAGTAAAATGAGTTATAATGACGTGTACTTTAAGTACACGTCATTATTAAGCTTTAAAAGCTTAAGTTTTTAAGTTAAAACATTTTACAGTGTTGTACATAAGCATAATTAATATTAAGTCAAATCCTATCATTGATAATATCAGGTCTGCATCTTAATGAGCCGTTAAAGGTTTCCGAAAACTGTACATACATGAACTCTGCGGTGTGAATATCTAGGCCTGTGCTTTATTGCATTGACCCAGAGTGCAGTATTTTCAGTTGTGGCCGACTGCTTTGGCTTCACTAGCCAGGAGACTGAAAAAATGTGGCATGATTTTTACAAACAAACAATTATTCAGTCTATAAAGTTATATTAATATACGAAGAGTTCAGATGCAAAATCAGCTAAATCCATCTGACGTCTTTCTTTAAAAAATGCATTTTTATCAGGCTCAGATGTATAGGTTTCTATGTAAGTACCGGTACTTCTGATTGGGCTGAGGCTGGTATTTTAGCGAGTTTGAAGAAAAAGTATTTTATGGACGTATAATTTGTGTCGAGAGCATTCACTCAGTATCATTATCTCATTTTTGACCAAGATGGCTTTTAGCTGGTTTTGCATCTGAACTCTTCATATATATATTTTTTTTACCTTTAACTCTCTCTCGAAATATATGCAAATCTTTGCATGTTTTTAAAAATGGGTGATACATGTCGCAACACAGGCGTTAAAAGTAAAAATCGTGATTTATACTGCATGCAACTTAAGTCTGATATGTCATGAAAGAACTAGTAAGGACTTTAAGGTGTTTTCATGTCGCTTCATGGCTTTAAAAGAGTTTTTACAAATTCTGTTTTTATCTTTAGGATTTTATGGGGAAAAAATGATCAATTTACTCATAATAGCTTGTAAAAATACTAATAATAGTACATTTTCTTCCATAAAATTTCAAGAACTGCTGACAAAGTCACACTTTAAGCTACTTTGAATGAGGAAAATCTAGTTTAAACTCTGAAATTGATTAAAAATGGCACAAAATATTAGGAAACTATTTGAACGTTTTAAAGGAATTATTTGTACTTTTATAGTCTAAACGTGAGTTTTTAAAACCAGTGTCTTATGTTACACTGAATATATGTAATATGCATTGTTTTAATAGCCAGGGTTTGTGAATATGGTGCAGTTTGGAGGTTTAAATCAAACTTTAAAGCTTGCTGGAGATTGAACCTCACTGCAAATACTGTGATCTATGTCTAGACAAACGATAGCAAATCTCTCAAAACGTCAAGAAAACTAGATCAAACTGGACGTTTAAAGTTGCTTTTCTCATTCTGTCATGTTCCATGTAATGGGTGGACCTGCTAAAACAGCCACGCTTGAGATGCATGCACTTCGAGTTGTGAACCAAGTCGAGCAAAACCACATCCGGCAAAGAAAATAAGTGAAAAGTACTGCTAATCTGAGCTAAAACTACAGTTACTAGTTAGACATTGAGGAAAGATATGCGATTTTCAGAATTATGATACATCTTAGCTATCTTAGAATCATAAAATACTAAATATTTCAAAAAACAGCTTATCTTGACATTACAATAGATTAGTAGTCTAGTTAATATTTTATAGTTTAGATTTACAGTGCTCTACTTGTAGCGGAAGCTCTCATGTAGAAGAATTTAGAAGAGTTGCATAGATACAATTTACATATCTATAGTTTATTATCTATAATTATCTACCCACACCCACACGGGTACTTTTGACCCCTCCCTCTTCCGCACACGTACTGCGTATGAGTTATATGGCCATATATATATCTATGAGAACCACATATACGCAGTGTATATCGCGCCGAACAAAAGAAAAGCAAGCAAAGCACCAGAGCCTTGAGAAGGGGGAAGGGTTTTGTCGAGTTACAGGAAGCTGTGGTTGAGAAACTGAAATAGTTTGTGTGCATGCTGCGTTTCCATGGCAGCCAGGTCGCGCCACATACAGACCACTGCTAGTAACTCCCTTCCCCTTTCTGACCAACGCTGACAGTTTTACAAAGGAGCCCGTTCGTGGGTTGCAGAGAAAAGAGATGCTGAATGTAATGCGAAAGTATTTTTTGGTGCACGATAGAGCTTTTTAGTTGTCAGGGAACTCTTTTATTTATTTTTGCTATATAATTTCTATTAAGCAAATTATAATTGTTAAATTATTGTAGAAATTGTCATTGCTACACTGTATTTATTTAGCTATTTTTATGAAGTAAAGTTGTAAATAAAACAGATTTTTGGAGTAGGTTTTACAAGATCATTGTTAATTCGCTGTGTTACTTGCTGTCCCTCTGTAATTATTTGTGAGATTTGCTAGCAGTTTCTATGGGAGCCATTTCCGTTTCTGCCACTGAATAAAAAATAAAATAAAAAAAAGTAATTGAGACTTTTTATCTCATTGTTCTGACTTTTTTTTTTCTCAGAATTGTGAGATATAAACTCGTAATTTTGAGTTATAAAATCAGACTCTTTTGTGAGATTCTGAGAAATAAAGTCTGAATTCCAAAATATAAACTAACAATTCTGTCTTTTCTCAGAACTGTGTTTATATCTCACAATTCTGACTTTATAACTCATAAATGTGAGTTTATATCTAAAAATTCTGACTTTTTTCACAATTGCACATTTATATCTTCCAATTCTGACTTTATAACTCATAAATGCAAGTTTGTATCTAGAAGTTCTGTTTTTTGCAATTTCAAGTTTTTATCTCACAGTTCTGACTTTATAACTCGCAAATGTGTTTATATTATGCAATTCTGACTTTATAACTTGCAAATGTGAGTTTATATCTCACAATTCTGACTTTATAACTCGCAAATGTGAGTTTATATCTAGAAAATCTGACTTTTTGCCATTTTGAGTTTATATCTCGCCATTCTGACTGTATAACTTGCAAATGTGAGTTTACTTCATGCAATTCTGACTTTATAACACGCTAATGCAAGTTTATATCATGCAATTCTGACTTAACTCGCAAATATGAGTTTATATCGCAATTCTGAATTTAGAACTCACAATTGGGAGCTTATGTCCAGCAATTCTGACTTTTATTCATAATTTTAAGTTTATATCTCGCAGTTCTGACTTTATAACATGCAAATGCAAGTTTATATCACACGGTTCTGATTTTATAACTCGCAAATGTGAGTATATGAAGCTCCAAACGTAGGTTCGGGAGGAGCCTAATCATTCAGTCCTGTCAGTCATCATTACGAGACTATATAAGCAGCTCTCATTGCACCGTCCCAGCCTCAGTTCTTCCGGCATCCCTCCACCACCTCTATTTCTGTTATTCTCCCTGTAGGTAATATCGCAATGGGTTGAACTCTGCGCTCAAGCCAAGTCTCGAGTTTGAGCCTCCATTAGGGACAACAAGCCAAGTTTTTTTCCCACTGCCCATCAGGACTGGATGGGTAGGCGAACTCATGAAATCGCAATTTTAAATGTGTAACTCTCTCTTTTTTTTTGCAATTTCAAGTTTATATCATACATTTCTGAGAAAAAAAAATCAAAAGTCACAATATTTTTTTTTTTTAAACTTTAATTCAGTGATGGAAACAGGCTTCCATAAATGTCTGAGTGAAAACTATTTCTACATTTTTTTTCAGACCATCCAGTTTTAAAGGACAAGTTTCTAATATTTTTTTTTCTATAAATTCTCTAAACCAATCAAGGCATTATTTTCTGAAAGAATTTTAGTGTACTTTACGTTTCAAGCGTACTGTTATAAAAATCAAGATGGTTTCTACATTTCCAACTTCATGTCAGACATTGGCTTCATCAAAAGAGATTTAGTTTGACAGTGTGCAACTTGCTAGAAGAAACTTATTTAGTATTTAGTCTGTTGTAGTGAAATCCTGTACTGGACTACCTGAAATGAACTTGCTTTTCCCTTTAAAATCAGGCCCCTCACCCTCACACACGGCTTCACAAAACCCAACCTCAACAGAACCAGATAATGGTTAAACTCTTTCAACATGCTCTTCTGTAGCAGTCAGAAAAAAGAAGGGATGTTTGAGATGATTGAAAGGAGAAATCTTTTTAAAAATCAAATCTAGTTTAATTTGAACATGTCTGACTTGCTAGAAGCAGCTTTGTTGACCTTTTCTATATGTAGTTTGTAGTAAATCCTCTACTGGACTATGTAAAATGAACTTCCCTTTCCTTTTAGCCACAAGCCCCTCAACCTCACTCACTTCTGACACAAACACATCTCCAGAAGGTAATGGTCAAACTTTTTTGACAAGCTCTTCTGCAGCAGTCAGGAGGGGATGTATGAGATGATTAAAATATTAAAAGATTAAAATGCTACTATTAAAACAATAGTTAAAAAATCTGAGATTGCCTTCAATACTTCTACCTTGAATCATGCACGATATTGACTTCATCACTATTTAAGTTGAAAGCATGTGACTAGAAGAAACATCTTTGGTCTTATGTATAAGTTTGTAGTTTTAGTGTGTAGTTAAATTCTACACTAGACTATCTGAAATGAACTTGCTTTTCCCTTTAGACTCAGGCCCCTCACCCTCACACACGGCTTCACAAAACCCAACCTCAGTCAAAATGTGTAATAGTTAAACTCTTTTGACATGCTCTCCTGCAGAAGTCAGAGAAAAGAAAGGATGAAAAGGATTTCAATATAAAGTTCTTTTTTTTAATAATTAGGTAAAAATAAAATGTTTCATGAATATTGAGCTCCACCTATCGATGGTTGGGCATCTGTTTGATGATGAATAGAAGCATGAATTTCTTTAACGTTTTACAATAACATCTCACAAGTTTTAATGCATTAACTAACTTAAACTAACAATGAGATCTATCTATCTATCTATCTATCTCTATATAACATTTAAATTGAAATTGCAGTTTCTGTAATTTAACTTTTTGTGTTAGTGCTGCATTTGGTTTGTTAATCCGATGGACAATGTGTCGACTTTGTGCATATAGTTGTTTTTGGATCCAGTTTAAACTATATGATTATGTCACTTAGATGGCAGTTCTGCTGACGAATCCAACAACACCATCGCACAACCCACTTCTCTTCCCCCTGACTCACCTGACAATCAAGGTAACCACGACAACACGCATCATCACAGCAGACACACACTCCTGCATTATCTCTCTCCTCTCAATCAATCTGTCGCACTCATGACCTCTGACCTCCATCCTCCTTTCACGCTGCACTGCAAGCTCTCCTTCAAAATCATGTCATCAGTGAATTAGTTGTGTCAACAGCAGTGTTATATTTTTATAATGTTGCCAATCTTAATATATTAGAAGTGTTTTTTATGAAGTTTTCTGAAGACATGTATTAAAAAGTATAAATAGTACAAATAGTACTGTTGCCGTATGTTTGGTGAGGTAATGTGGGTAAGTGTCAGCACATTGTGCAGTAATTTCAGTCTAATCATCACTTATTGGCATAAAAGCTGTTCACTCTGTCGCGTTGTATGTAACTATTGCTACTGTGTGTGTGTCACAGTTTTCCTTTTACATAAAGCTCTACTTTGGGTCAGAAAAGTGAATATTTTATATGCTTGTATATTTCTTCATGGTGTCAATCCATCATTACAGACCCTCAATCAAATCTGTCCCCACCCATCACTTCATCAAACAAATCTGCAGATACTGCTACAGGTAAAGCTGACGTCACCACATCAAACTCACACTCCTGCATTATTACACTCTCACACACAGTCTCTCACACTCTGACCTCCAGCTTCCCATCATGCCGTGCTACGAGCACACGTCACAGAGCAAGTTGTTTATTTAATTATTTATTCAGTCTGTCTTTTTTTAATATTCAGTTAGCTAGAGACCCTAGCAATCACATTTAGGCTCCAGCAGACTTCACATTTAAAGGGTTAGTTCATCCAAAAATAAAAATTCTGTTATGAATTCACCCTCATGTCATTCCAAACGTATAAACTTTGTTCGTCTTCAGGAACACAAATTAATATATTTCTGATGAAATCCGAGAGCTTTCTGACTCTGCATAGACAGCAGCGCAAAACTGGCACATTCAAGATTTAGAAATGTAGTAATTACATTGTTAAAATAGTCCATGTGACATCAGTGGTTCAACTGTTGTTATGAAGCTACGAGAATATTTGTTTACCTGAGTAACTGATAAGCACCGCTATTATGGATTCTATCTTCTGTTTGGGTGCTCTCATGTTTCAGTCTCCATACAAATACACATTAAAACAGGGTAAAAAAAAAAAAAAAAAAAGAATTGATTGACTGAATTAATTAAACTGAAACTCTTTTAATATAACTATATGTATAAAAATGTGCGCAGGGTTAAACTGTGCTGTTTGTTTATAAGCATAAACGATGACAAAAGAAAACAAGCATGACTTGAATGGTATTAAAATACTGTGTTTGAAATAATGAAAAAATAAATTAAGATAATAAGTGCTCTTATTGTGTTGTGGGCAAAATCCCGCAAACTTTGTACACATGCGCCCTCGTCTGTTTTCAGTGCAGCTTACCTCGCGTTGCTTCATGTCATCTTCCCATTCATTGAACTCTGCCAGGTGAGTGACCGCAAAAAGACGGTCACTGTGACACCGTGAAGTGATAAAACTATGACGCCATGTGATTTTAAAAACCATTTTCATAGTTTTCAAAGGGAAATACATAACGTAATTTGACTATTAACACCAGAGACCAGAAATGTAAAGCTTCGTTCAGAAAAAGGTGGATTACGTTACATAATTTGTCTGTTCTTGTTATTCCAAAGGAAAAAGATATGGCTTTGTAATTGTTCACTGATATAAGTCACACATATGTGCAGCAAAACAATATTAGCCAAGCCATTATTTTAGACTACGGTTACAGGTAATGCAAAAGGTGAATTACATTTCATGTTAACCTGTCTGTAAAGTCTGTAAAGATCTGATTCATTTAAATGAGTGTCCTGTCCTGGGAACAGATGTCATGGCACACCACATTCCCACACGCATCCCGCAACAACACATATTAAAGCTCTCAGGTTACTTGTAGTTGAATAGATGCAGATCGTCTTACAATAATAATTTGTTTCTGGAAACATTTGTGTCATAGAAAAGACATTTTTAGATATTATCCATAACAATTGCATTTTTTTTTTACTAACTTAAATTGAAATAGGTCTGTGGACAAAAACAAAAACAAAGAATTACGTCACTGATCGTGGCATCATTACTTCTGCCACTACTTTAGAGTATCTATTGAAATAACTTTACAGTACAGTAAAGTTGTGTAATATGTTTCAAAGTTTACGTTTAGTTCTTTTATATGAGTGACATCTACATGTGTTTTTCTGGGAACAGACGTTAAAACAAAACAAACCACACCTGCACTCAACTCACAACAACAACCCCCACAGCCTCCACCTCAACCAGGTAATGAAGTGCCCAGGTTACTTGTAAATGAGTAAGTTTTTAATGGAACATTTTAATAGCTCTTTTCTTTATATTTTCAACATTCACATTTCTAAAAGTTCTTAAACATCATTCTCTTATACTGTATAACTACACTGTATTTCTCTGTTATAGGGGTTTTCTGAAAAAAAAAAAAAAAAAAGAAGTTAGGATAGCAAAATCTTTTAAAAAGCAGGAAAAACACTTCCCTTTTGCACTCTGTTCACTCATTTAACATTATAAACATTATTTAAAAAAGAAAATAGTTTTAGAATAATTGCATTTGTGTGCTTTTTAACACATCACTTATTAATTCTTAATAAACATAGTCATGTTTTGTAAATGATTAGTTCATCATTAACTAAATACTTGTAAATTAATTTGTAATTGACTTGTAAATGAATTAACACAACATACAGAAAAAGTTAGCATATCAATTGTTAATCATTGTCAATGTCTCGTAAGTGATTATTTCATCATTAACTAATCACTTATAAATGACTGACAACTGAACTTTATTATGAAGTGTTACCAAAAAGGAAAGAGAAGAAGAAGTTAGGATAGCAAAATCTTTGAAAAAGCAGGAAAAACACTTCCCTTTGGCACTCTGTTCACTCTGTTGAGTCTCAGAAATACTGAAGTGATTAAAAGTTGAGTTGCAAAATTTAATTCTAAAGAAACTAATTAATATGGTTTTATCTCACACTTTCCACAGCTGCAGAAAATAAAAATCCAGGTAAATGTCGCGCTATTTCTCTTATGAAGTTCCTGATTTAAACACATGAGTCAGAAAATATATATCAGTAAAAACATGATATGTTTACATGTTGTGTTTCATGGTGTCAATCCATCATTACAGACCCTCAATCAAATCTGTCCCCACCCATCACTTCATCAAACAAATCTGCAGATACTGCTACAGGTAAAGCTGACGTCACCACATCAAACTCACACTCCTGCATTATTACACTCTCACACACAGTCTCTCACACTCTGACCTCCAGCTTCCCATCATGCCGTGCTACGAGCACACGTCACAGAGCAAGTTGTTTATTTAATTATTTATTCAGTCTGTCTTTTTTTAATATTCAGTTAGCTAGAGACCCTAGCAATCACATTTAGGCTCCAGCAGACTTCACATTTAAAGGGTTAGTTCATCCAAAAATAAAAATTCTGTTATGAATTCACCCTCATGTCATTCCAAACGTATAAACTTTGTTCGTCTTCAGGAACACAAATTAATATATTTCTGATGAAATCCGAGAGCTTTCTGACTCTGCATAGACAGCAGCGCAAAACTGGCACATTCAAGATTTAGAAATGTAGTAATTACATTGTTAAAATAGTCCATGTGACATCAGTGGTTCAACTGTTGTTATGAAGCTACGAGAATATTTGTTTACCTGAGTAACTGATAAGCACCGCTATTATGGATTCTATCTTCTGTTTGGGTGCTCTCATGTTTCAGTCTCCATACAAATACACATTAAAACAGGGTAAAAAAGAATTGATTGACTGAATTAATTAAACTGAAACTCTTTTAATATAACTATATGTATAAAAATGTGCGCAGGGTTAAACTGTGCTGTTTGTTTATAAGCATAAACGATGACAAAAGAAAACAAGCATGACTTGAATGGTATTAAAATACTGTGTTTGAAATAATGAAAAAATAAATTAAGATAATAAGTGCTCTTATTGTGTTGTGGGCAAAATCCCGCAAACTTTGTACACATGCGCCCTCGTCTGTTTTCAGTGCAGCTTACCTCGCGTTGCTTCATGTCATCTTCCCATTCATTGAACTCTGCCAGGTGAGTGACCGCAAAAAGACGGTCACTGTGACACCGTGAAGTGATAAAACTATGACGCCATGTGATTTTAAAAACCATTTTCATAGTTTTCAAAGGGAAATACATAACGTAATTTGACTAGTAACACCAGAGACCAGAAATGTAAAGCTTCGTTCAGAAAAAGGTGGATTACGTTACATAATTTGTCTGTTCTTGTTATTCCAAAGGAAAAAGATATGGCTTTGTAATTGTTCACTGATATAAGTCACACATATGTGCAGCAAAACAATATTAGCCAAGCCATTATTTTAGACTACGGTTACAGGTAATGCAAAAGGTGAATTACATTTCATGTTAACCTGTCTGTAAAGTCTGTAAAGATCTGATTCATTTAAATGAGTGTCCTGTCCTGGGAACAGATGTCATGGCACACCACATTCCCACACGCATCCCGCAACAACACATATTAAAGCTCTCAGGTTACTTGTAGTTGAATAGATGCAGATCGTCTTACAATAATAATTTGTTTCTGGAAACATTTGTGTCATAGAAAAGACATTTTTAGATATTATCCATAACAATTGCATTTTTTTTTTACTAACTTAAATTGAAATAGGTCTGTGGACAAAAACAAAAACAAAGAATTACGTCACTGATCGTGGCATCATTACTTCTGCCACTACTTTAGAGTATCTATTGAAATAACTTTACAGTACAGTAAAGTTGTGTAATATGTTTCAAAGTTTACGTTTAGTTCTTTTATATGAGTGACATCTACATGTGTTTTTCTGGGAACAGACGTTAAAACAAAACAAACCACACCTGCACTCAACTCACAACAACAACCCCCACAGCCTCCACCTCAACCAGGTAATGAAGTGCCCAGGTTACTTGTAAATGAGTAAGTTTTTAATGGAACATTTTAATAGCTCTTTTCTTTATATTTTCAACATTCACATTTCTAAAAGTTCTTAAACATCATTCTCTTATACTGTATAACTACACTGTATTTCTCTGTTATAGGGGTTTTCTGAAAAAAAAAAAAAAAAAAGAAGTTAGGATAGCAAAATCTTTTAAAAAGCAGGAAAAACACTTCCCTTTTGCACTGTTCACTCATTTAACATTATAAACATTATTTAAAAAAGAAAATAGTTTTAGAATAATTGCATTTGTGTGCTTTTTAACACATCACTTATTAATTCTTAATAAACATAGTCATGTTTTGTAAATGATTAGTTCATCATTAACTAAATACTTGTAAATTAATTTGTAATTGACTTGTAAATGAATTAACACAACATACAGAAAAAGTTAGCATATCAATTGTTAATCATTGTCAATGTCTCGTAAGTGATTATTTCATCATTAACTAATCACTTATAAATGACTGACAACTGAACTTTATTATGAAGTGTTACCAAAAAGGAAAGAGAAGAAGAAGTTAGGATAGCAAAATCTTTGAAAAAGCAGGAAAAACACTTCCCTTTGGCACTCTGTTCACTCTGTTGAGTCTCAGAAATACTGAAGTGATTAAAAGTTGAGTTGCAAAATTTAATTCTAAAGAAACTAATTAATATGGTTTTATCTCACACTTTCCACAGCTGCAGAAAATAAAAATCCAGGTAAATGTCGCGCTATTTCTCTTATGAAGTTCCTGATTTAAACACATGAGTCAGAAAATATATATCAGTAAAAACATGATATGTTTACATGTTGTGTTTCATGGTGTCAATCCATCATTACAGACCCTCAATCAAATCTGTCCCCACCCATCACTTCATCAAACAAATCTGCAGATACTGCTACAGGTAAAGCTGACGTCACCACATCAAACTCACACTCCTGCATTATTACACTCTCACACACAGTCTCTCACACTCTGACCTCCAGCTTCCCATCATGCCGTGCTACGAGCACACGTCACAGAGCAAGTTGTTTATTTAATTATTTATTCAGTCTGTCTTTTTTTAATATTCAGTTAGCTAGAGACCCTAGCAATCACATTTAGGCTCCAGCAGACTTCACATTTAAAGGGTTAGTTCATCCAAAAATAAAAATTCTGTTATGAATTCACCCTCATGTCATTCCAAACGTATAAACTTTGTTCGTCTTCAGGAACACAAATTAATATATTTCTGATGAAATCCGAGAGCTTTCTGACTCTGCATAGACAGCAGCGCAAAACTGGCACATTCAAGATTTAGAAATGTAGTAATTACATTGTTAAAATAGTCCATGTGACATCAGTGGTTCAACTGTTGTTATGAAGCTACGAGAATATTTGTTTACCTGAGTAACTGATAAGCACCGCTATTATGGATTCTATCTTCTGTTTGGGTGCTCTCATGTTTCAGTCTCCATACAAATACACATTAAAACAGGGTAAAAAAAAACATTAAAACAGGGTAAAAAAAAAAAAAAAAAAAGAATTGATTGACTGGAATTAATTAAACTGAAACTCTTTTTAATATAACTATATGTATAAAAATGTGCGCAGGGTTGTAACCGTGCTGTTTGTTTATAAGCATAAACGATGGACAAAAGCTATTGTCAAGCATGACTTGGAATGGCATTAAAATACTGTGTTTGGAAATAATGAAAAAAAATAAATTAAGATAATAAGTGCTCTTATTGTGTCAGGGCAAAATCCCGCAAACTTTGTACACATGCTCGCCTGTTTTCAGTGCAGCTTACCTCGATTGCTTCACGTCATCATCTTCCCATTCATTGAACTTCACAGGTGAGTGACTCAAGAAAGACGGTCACTGTGACACCGGAAGGATAAAACTATGACGCCATGATTTTAAAACCATTTTCATAGTTTTCAAAGGGAAATACATAACGTAATTTGGACTAGTAAACACCAGAGACCAGAAATGTAAAGCTTCGTTCAGAAAAAAGGTGGATTACGCTGGTATACACTTAAGTCTATTCTTGTTATTCCAAAGGAAAAGATATGGCTTTGTAATTGTTCACTGGATATGTCACACATATGCAGTAAAACAATATTAGCTGTTATTATTTTAGGCTACGGTTGCAGGTAATTCGAAAGGTTAATGACATTTCATGTTAACCTGTCTATAAAGTCTGTAAAGATTTGATTCTTTTAAATGAGTGTCCTGTCCTGGGAACAGATGTCATGGCACACCGCATTCCCACACGCATCCAGCAACAACACATTTGAAAGCTCTCAGGTTACTTGTAGTTGAATAGATGCAGGTCGTCTTACAATAACAAAACATATAAATTTGTTTCTGGAAACATTTGTGTCATAGAAAAGTCATTTTTAGATATTATCTATAACAAATTGCATTTTTTTTTTACTAACTTAAATTAAAATAGTTAAAAAAACAAACAAACAAACAAGAATCACGTCACTGATTGTGGCATCATTACTTCTGCCACTACTTTAGAGTATCTATTGAAATAACTTTACACTACTTATAAAGTTGTGTAATATGTTCAAAAGTTTAAGTTTAGTTCTTTTATATGAGTGACATCTACATGTGTTTTTCTGGGAACAGAATTTAAAACAAAACAAACCACTCCTGCACTCACCTCACAACAACAAACCACACAGACTCCACCTCAACCAGGTAATGAAGTGCCCAGATTACTTGTAAATGAGTAAGTTTTAATAGGACATTTTAATAGCTGTTTTCTTTATATTTTCAACATTCCCATTTCTAAAAATTCTTAAACATCATTCTCTTATACTGTATAACTACACTGTATTTCTCTGTTATAGTGGTTTTCTGAAAAAAAAAAAGCATAGGGATAGCGTACCCAAAAAGCAGGAAAAAACACTTCCCTTTTGCACTCTGTTCACTCATTTAACATTATAAACATTATTTAAAAAAGAAAATAGTTTTAGAATAATTGCATTTGTGTGCTTTTTAACACATCACTTATTAATTCTTAATAAACATAGTCATGTTTTGTAAATGATTAGTTCATCATTAACTAAATACTTGTAAATTAATTTGTAATTGACTTGTAAATGAATTAACACAACATACAGAAAAAGTTAGCATATCAATTGTTAATCATTGTCAATGTCTCGTAAGTGATTATTTCATCATTAACTAATCACTTATAAATGACTGACAACTGAACTTTATTATGAAGTGTTACCAAAAAGGAAAGAGAAGAAGAAGTTAGGATAGCAAAATCTTTGAAAAAGCAGGAAAAACACTTCCCTTTGGCACTCTGTTCACTCTGTTGAGTCTCAGAAATACTGAAGTGATTAAAAGTTGAGTTGCAAAATGTATTTCTAATGAAGCTAATTAATATGGTTTTATCTCACACTTTCCACAGCTGCAGCAGGTCAAACAACAGGTAAGTGTCGCTATTTCTCTTATGAAGTTCCTGATTTAAACACATGGGTCAAAAAATATATATCAGTAAAAACATGATATGTTTACATGTTGTGTTTCATGGTGTCAATCCATCATTACAGACCCTCAATCAAATCTGTCCCCACCCATCACTTCATCAAACAAATCTGCAGATACTGCTACAGGTAAAGCTGACGTCACCACATCAAACTCACACTCCTGCATTATTACACTCTCACACACAGTCTCTCACACTCTGACCTCCAGCTTCCCATCATGCCGTGCTACGAGCACACGTCACTGAGCAAGTGGTGTTATTTGTTTGTTTGTTTGTTTGTTGAGACCCAAGCCCTTTTAGACACTTTGTACTTTATTAATTCACTTTCTCTGTCTTATGAAGTTTGTCAGTTCATGGTCATATTTCAAATGCCTTTATTCTAAAACCTAGACTTAACAGCTACTTTACTACCTATTAATAAACAGCAAATTAGTTGTTTACTGAGGCAAAAGTAATAGATGGTTAATACTATGAACTGGTCTGTAAACTGAAGTGTAAACTGAAACATTATATTTTAAGTTTTTGTTTAAATATCTGTGAAAAAAATATTAGATAATCATTTGATTTAATCAAATACTCATCTTATAGTCAGCAGTTCAAAAGAAACTCAGACAATTACATCAACCAAACCCACACTCACCACCTCACAACAACACAACACAGACACCACAGGTACTGTAAAAGAGGATTTTACAACATATTTATTGCTCTTTTATTGTTTTGTTTTGTTTTGTTTTATCTGTGAAAAAAAATATTAGATAATCATTTGATTTGATCAAATACTCATCTTATAGGGAGCAGTTCAAAAGAAACTCAGACAATTACATCAACCAAACCCACACTCACCACCTCACAACAACACAACACAGACACCACAGGTACTGTAAAAGAGGATTTTACAACATATTTATTGTTTTGTTTTTTTGTTTGTTTGTTTTGTTTTGTTTTGTTTTATCTGTGAAAAAAAAATATTAGATAATCATTTGATTTAATCAAATACTCATCATATAGAGACCAGTTCAAAAGAAACTCAGACAATTACATCAACCAAACCCACACTCACCACCTCACAACAACACAACACAGACACCACAGGTACTGTAAAAATCTATTTTACACTGTATTTCATGTTTTTTTTTTCTATCTGTGAACAAGCATGAGATAATCATTTGATTTTGAATCAAATACTCACTGGTATAGGGAGCAGTTTGAAAGAAACTCAGACAATTACATCAACCAAACCCACACTCTCACCACCTCACAACAACACAACACGGATACCACAGGTACCAAAGAGGTGATTTTACAACATATTTATTGTTTTTTGTTTGTTTGTTTTGTTTTGTTTTGTTTTATCTGTGAAAAACAACACAACAATTCTACAGCAAATACAGCCAAGTGAAAAATATTAGATAATCATTTGATTTAATCAAATACTCATCTAGAGCAGCTTGAAAGAAACCTCAGACACAATTACATCAACCAAACCCACTCACCAATCTCACAACAACACAACACACAGACACCACAGGTACTGTAAAAGAGGATTTCCATAACATATTTATTGTTTTGTTTGTTTGTTTTGTTTTATTTTGTTTTATCTAGAAAAAAATATTAGATAATCATTTGATTTAATCAAATACTCATCTTATAGGGAGCAGTTCAAAAGAAACTCAGCCAAATACATCAACCAAACCCACACTCACCACCTCACAACAACACAACACAGACACCACAGGTACTGTAAAAGTGTAATTTATACCATATGAATTTTTTCATAATTTTTTCAAGCACGGCCTTCTGCAGCCTACTCAGAGCTCGTCTACGTGTTTGCGCACACCACAGAAGCTTTCTATTGATTGGCCCTATGAGCCCCACAAATCTCAGTTATCTAAACTCGACGAGGCCTAAATTCAAGGCCTGCGTGAAGGAAGCTGCCATTTTTCAGCGATCTGCATCCTGAGATCTTATCTTACCTTACTAACATGGCAGCCTCTGACTTCACCAACCTAGTGGGTTCTGTGGAGCAGGGCTATACCACCATTCCGGTGATTGAAAACATGCTGGCCACACACCTCTCACCATCTTCGGCTCCTTCCTGGAAGTCCCGCCGCTCCTTCCAACTAAACCATGTTGGACTACTTCTGCCCTTATTGGTATGTCCTACATGTCAGCTGGTCAGGCAGGCATGGCCCTTCATACTATGGCCATACTCGTCCTAATGGAGATAGACAAGGACAATGGTTTGACTCCAGAGGTGGTGAAGGAGCTCCGCAGAGCCACAGACTTGGCCCTGAGAGCCACTAAGCATACTGTGTGAACTATAGGGTGCTCTTTGGGCACTCGGTGGCTGCAGAGTGCCATCTATGGCTATGGATTTGTGAGAAGGAGAACGTTTTTCTCCTTGATGCCCCTATCTCTCAGTCTGAGCTGTTTGGGGAGGCAGTCAACTCTGTGTATGAGAAGTTTTGATCCGCCAAGTCTCAACCAGCTGCCCTCAGTCAGTTTATGCCTAGGAGGTTGCAAGACTCCTCTAATCCCTCCTCCTTATCCAGAGAGCGCTCCTTGCCCAGGAAGGAGACCGCCACTAGGAGCAGCTTATGCCCTATTCTAGACCTTCATCGCCTAAACTTCTCCCTTTACAAAGGAAGGTTCAAGATGTTAACACTGAAAACTATTATGTTTCAGATTCGAACAGGAGACTTGGATCCATTAAGATGCAGGCCCGTTTGGCTCCTGCCCGGATTTATAGTCTGCATGTTTGGCCTGCTTTAAGCTAGGCCATCATGTCTCTGTGGGCACTTGTCACAGGCTCTTGGGCCTCATGGCCACAGCCTTACCTGTGCTGCCCCTGGGGCTGCTTCATATGAAAATCTCCCCAGCTGTTGGCATGCTTTGGTGCTGGCCACCGCGGGCTTGCCGCATCGAAGCACAGTATTTCTCACTGGGTTAGGGATGCTATTTCGCTGACATACGAGGTGCGTGGCCTTTCTTCACTTCTCAGCATTCAGGCACATTCCACCAAGCATGTGGCTTCCTCTCAAGCTTTTTTTACAGGAGTCCCCCTAGAGGATATTTGTGGGGCAGCAGGATGGTCCTCTCGGCACACTTTTATCAGGTTCTATAATTTGGATCTTGACACGGCTCCGGTTCCCGGGTCTTGTCCACCGTGTATACTGTCTGGTTCTTATCGGGCCAGATACAGCAGCGCTTTAGCTTGGCGTCTTTGGTATATCTTTCCCACTGCATCATAGCTACGGAGTGTTGAGTGAACCTATGAAAGATAATGTCTCGTGTTACTTGCGTAACCCATTTTCTCTGAGTAGGGGACAAGATGCTGCGTCTGCTGCCAAGCTCCTCATGCTGCCGACAAGAGGCCTTTTTTAACAGAGAAATGTGAGGAGCAGATGGCGTGTTTGTCAGTATAAGGATGTAGCGCAAGAGCTTAAAGGCGGTGCCTGCGCCATCAGCCAATGGGTTGGTGTGATTCTATATGGGCTTCAGACAATCGGCACACCCAGAGGGCGTTCCCATTGCGTCATAGCTATGCAGCTTCTTGTTCCCTGTTGAGAGAACATGGGTTACGCATGTTGTTTTTTTTATCATATAGGGAGCAGTTTTAATCCAAAAGGAACTCAAACAAGCACATTACTCTCACCTGCACACACCACCTCACAACAACAAAACAAAAACACCGCAGGTGAAAGTGTATTTTATGCAATATTTCATTTTTTCACATCTGTGCAAAAAGTATAAGATAATCATTTGATTTGATCAAATATTCATCATATAGGGAGCATTTCTAATATGAAAGAAACTACATCAACCTCATCCACACTCACCACCTCACAACAGCACAATAAAGGCACCACAGGTACTGTAAAAGTGTAATTTATACCATATTTAATGCTTTTCTCATATCTGTGAAAAAAGTATACGATAACCATTTGATTTGATAAAATATTCATCATACAGGGAGCACTTCTAATTCGGAAGAAACTCAGACAATTACATCAACCACACCCACACTCACCACCTCACAACAACACAACACAGACACCACAGGTACTGTAAAAATGTATTTTACACTGTATTTCATGTTTGTTTTTTTTTCATATCTGTGAAACAAGTATGAGATAATCATTTGATTTAATCAAATACTCATCATATAGTCAGCAGTTCCAAAGAAACTCAGACAATTACATCAACCAAACCCACACTCACCACCTCACAACAACACAACACAGACACCACAGGTAAAAATGTATTTTTAAACATATTTATTGGGGTTTTTCTCATATGTGTGAAAAGTGTAAGTACCCATTTGATTTAATCAAATACTCATCATATAGGGAGCAGTTTGAAAGAAACTCAGACAATTACATCAACCAAACCCACACTCACCACCTCACAACAACACAACACAGACACCACAGGTATTGTAAAAATGTATTTTACACTATTTGTTTGGTTTTTTTTTCATATCTGTGAAAAAGTATGAGATAACTAGCCCTCCGATTTGATCAAATACTCAAAAAAAAAAACACACCAACCTTACTCCGCAGAGACGCACCACCTCACAACAACAAAACATAGACAGCGCAGGTAACAGCATATCTCATGTTTTTCATTCATGTACCAATTTATCAGTTTTTCTTCACTTTATTTTGCTTAAAGGGGTCATAAACTAAGAAACCAAAATTCCCTTGATCTTTTGACATATAAGAGGTCATTGTACTATAAACATCCTGTAATTTTCGCAAAAGAAGATTAACGCCTGCTTCTGCATCACTGCCTTTTTAGCCCCACCCACCAAGTCACACATGTAGTGTAAATAACAACAGAGATAAACGCAGGTTTATGCAGAAACCAAATTATAAAGATGGCTCTAAACACAACAAGATGCTGTGCAGTGCCAAATTGTGAAAGAACAGTCTTTGCATTGCGTTCCTTTTGAACATTAGGAAAAAGTGGATGAAGTTTCTTTTTAATGAAGTTTGAGATGCGTCAGTAAGAACTTGATCCTTTGTTCACTTTGTTTTACCACGGATTCGTTCACAAACAAGGCACAATTTGATGTAGGATTTTCAGAAAGATTTAGAGTGAGTTAAAAAAAAAAAAAACAGCTAAAACCAGCTATAGTTAGCCAGTCATAACAGTCTGTGTTTACTTTAGAGTCTACAATCCACCACACCTATTCAAACAGAGAGGGTTAAAAATAACCAGAAAAAAGCCTATTACTTCTAAATGATGATGTTTTTTGATGTAAAAATCTTGATAACATTATAAGGGGATCTCAGAGAAGAGTACAAAATAATAATAATAATTATAATAATAATAAAGGCAGTTCATGACCCCTTTAAATATTTTTAGTATAGTTTTTTTGCAGTATGTGGTTATAATTTATTTTGACTTTTTGACAGGTAAAACTGTATTTAACATTATATTTAATGTTTTTTATCGTTGACAAGTGGATCAGTATTTTTTCAGTCTATCCACATTTTTATTCACGTAAGAGTGGGTGTGGCCATTTGTAAATTTTGTGGGTCTGGTTTCCAGTTTCATTCACGTCCAGCTAATTTTAGTTCTACAAAACAGCTCATTTTTGCTGCGTAATATTGCAAATTAAAGGCGAAGTCCACTTCCAAAACAAAGATTCACATATAATGTACTCACCCCCTTGTCATTCAAGATGTTCATGTCTTTCTTTCTTCAGTCGTACAGAAATTATGTTTTTTGAGGAAAACATTTCAGCATTTTTCTCCATATAATTGACTGATATGGTGCCCCGATTTTGAACTTCCAAAATTCAGTTTAAATGCGGCTTCAAACGATCCCAAATCCAGTTGTAAACAATCCCAGCTGAGGAAGAAGGGTCTTATCTAGTCTTATTTTCAATTAGAAAATACAATAATTACTTATAAAAATACAATAATTACTATAAATACATTTTAATGTCAATCGCTCATCTTGTCTTGCTCTGCCTGAACTCTGTGTATTCTGGCTTAAGACAGAGTCCCCCTCAACTTCAAAAATCATTTCAAAATCATCCCACATCGCTGCAGAAGTACAGACCCAGTCTTTGCAAAGTGAACATGCAAAGAAGATCAAACACCCTTAACAAAAAAGGAAAAACAGTGATGTAGGATGATTTTGAAGTTGAGGGAGAACATGAGATGGGAGTTTTTTCAACATACCCGGTAACACTTTATAATAACGTTCAGTTACAAGTTCATTTACAAGTAATTAGTTAATGATGAACTAATCATTTACAAAACATGATTAATAAGTGATATGTACATTTTATTGTAAGTAATATGCTAACGATTTATAAATCTGTCGTATTATCTTAAAAAATAGCATATCATGAAATAATCGAACAGATCCTTAGTAAATGGTTAATAAGTTACTAGTTAATATGTTAACAATCACTTATTAATCATTGAAATGTCGACATTGTACCATTATATATTTGTACTATTATATATATAATTTATGTATGTTTCATTAAAGTTGTAAGCTGGTCTGTTAAAAAGCACAAAAATGCAATTATTCTAAATTCTAAATATTCTAATTTTCTTTTTTTAAATAATAATAAATTATTTGCAAACCCTTTCTCTCATTAGCACAGACTTCTGTTCTGTGTGGAGTGTGTGGGATGTAGTGATAATGTGAACCACTTTTACCTTCCACTGAAGATCACATCACATCAGGTTCACAGTGCTAAATACTCCATAGGTACATCCCAAATCACATACTTATGCACTATTCTATAACAGTTTTTAGTTTAAACAGTGCGAGTAGCGTGTTCACACTGAAAATTGATGATGCACTTAAATAACACTTCATGCACTGTCGCAGCTATAATTACGTAGCGGAAAGGGAAGGGGCTATCAAACTCCCTTCATGAATGATAAAATTACCTTATATAATTCATACGCTACATGGTTGAGTGTATAGTGCATAAGTACATAGTGAATAAGTGCAGAGTGTGTAGTGTATTCAAAACCTGTTGTGTAAACACATGACTAAATCATTTACAAATCTTTCTGCATCCCCTATTCTAAAGTGTAAACTACTCATCAGTTGTAAATGTTTTACAAACCTGCCGATTACAGTTAAGTGGGTATACACACTGGGGGGAAAGATCTACAAATGATAAGTAAAACATTTACAACTGATGAATTGTTTACACTTTAGATTAGGAGATGCAGAAAGATTTGTAAATGATTTATTCATAATGTGATCTTCAGTGGAGGATAAACATTTCAATGATTGACATTTTAATTATTTAAAAGTGAAAAATAATATACTAATTAGTAATGTATTAACCACTTACTAAGGATCTGTTTGATAATTTCATGATATGCATTTTTTTAAGATAACTTACGACAGATTTGTAGATCGTTAGCATATTACTTAATCATTTGTGAAAGTATAGTCATGTTTCGTAAATTATTAGTTCATCATTATCTAATCACTTGTAAATGATTTATAACTTAATCTACAAAACAGATAAAATGTAAGGCAGACTCGTAGGAAGCATGTAAGATCCAAGTGTGAGCTTTTATTATACAGATCGTAGTCAAACAGGCAGGGTCAATCTCCAAACAAACAAGGTTACGAAGACAAAACAATAGCGTAATCCACATAAACATGCAGAGTCCAAAAACCAGAGAGAGCAGTCCAAAGTGACAAATGAACAGGGTTGAGAAACTTGGCAAAAACTATGGCAATGAACTAGACAAAACTGTGGCAAAACAAAGAAAAACAGGGCAATGAAAACAGGAAAATGCTTGGTAGAGTCCGCTCTACCAGCAAAACAATACTTTGCGCCTCCTGTTTGGTGTAGGCCTCCTTTTATGGCAACCAAACAGGAAGTAACCAACGAGGCAGCAGAGGGAGCAGCAACAGTCAGCAGCAAGTGTGGCGTTACATAAAAATACTAACATATCACTTATTAATCGTTTATGAATGCATAGTTATGTTTTGTAAATGATTAGTTCATCATTAACTAATTACTGGGAAATTACTTGGAAATGAATTAACAAAACATACACAAGTAGTTAGCATATCTCTTTTTAAACGTTTATGAAAGTTTCATAAATGATTATTTTATCATTAACTAGTCACTTATAAATGACTTACAACTGAACGTTATTATAAAGTGTTACCAAAGTATTTAAATTGTGTTATTTTTATGAAAATAACCAATCGTTTCACTAGATAAGACCCTTCTTTCTCGGCTGGGATTGTTTACAACCGCATTTAAACTGCATTTTGGAAGTTCAAAATCATGGCACCATATCAGTCCATTATATGGAGAAAAATCCTGAAATGTTTCCCTCAAAAAAACATAATTTCTTTACGACTGAAGAAAGAAAGACATGAACATCTTGGATGACAAGGGGGTAAGTACATTAAATGTGAATCTTTGTTTTGAAAGTAGACTTTTCCATCAACATATTAGTGTATTATCATAATTATGGACACACTGGTTTGTAGTGCAAACAGTTTTACTGTTTACTGCACATTTTTTTCTTCTCGTTATTTCCCTGTTGCTGCTAATGAACCAGAAGTCTCTTTTTTTAATTCTTTTTTTTTTTACTTAAGTACATGGTATTTAAAGACACCAAATATAAAGTGGGACCAGATACTTTAAATATTTATTTGATCAATAAACAATTTTCTTTTAGGAAATGATTCTGAATGTAAAACCCTGAATTGCACATCAATCTCACCCACACACACTTCCTTGCAACAACAAAACAGTGGCACCAGTGCAGGTAACGCTGTATTTAACATTAAATTCCTTTCTTTTCTTTTCTTTTTTTTAATTTTACATGAAATATAATTTTGATAATACTTGATGTGCTGTTGTAACCTTTTTTCTTTGGTCTTTTTGCATTTTTTTTTCTTTCAGTATGTAAAAAAAGAGTTATGTTACTTTTAGGTGAATAGATGTAGGTCGTCTTCCAGCTATCAAGCATATTTGTTTCTGAAAGCATTTCTGTTCAAAAGTTGTGTTCAAGTAATTTTTAATGTAATGTATAACAAACTAAATTTTTATTTTATTTTTTAGTAACTTCACAAATAGCTCTGGACAAAACAAATGAGTAGATCAGTGATGAGTAGATTACTTTAGAATATTTGTTGAAATTGCTGTTACTTTGTTACAGTACTTTCAGCAGTTTCTAGTCATCAGCCTTTGGATCAAATGTCATGCATAGTTAAATAGCAAAGTCTTATGAACTTTTAAAAAGCAGGAGAAAAAATCTGTTGAGTCTCAGAAATAATTCAGTGATTACAAGTTGATTGTAGTTCTGATAAAGGTAATTAATATGATTTTATTTCACATTTTCCACAGGTCCAAATACTGGTACAAGTAAGTGTTGCCCTGTTTCTGTTATGCTGTTTCTGATTTAAACATATGGGACAGAAAATATATATCAGTGAAAACTTGATATGTTTACATATTGTTTCATGGTGTCAATCCATCATTATAGGCAACTCCTCCACCTCCACCACTCCACTAAACACAAATACCACTGAAGGTAAAGCTGACATCAAATTTTACTCTCCTGCATTATTATTCTTTCATGCACAATCTCTCACACTCTGACCTCCAGCTTCCCATCATGCCGTGTTGTACACAAATGTCACTGAGTACAAATAATGAAATGTTTATATTAATATGTATTTTGGTGCAAATTCGTCTGGAATTAAACATTGCTAATGGTAATACTCGTAAAATATTGAAATGTTTCATTTTAATTCCTAAGTATTAGTAACTTGATATGATTAGATATTGTTTCATGGTGTCAGATATTGTTTCATGTCCATCATTACAGTCCTTCACTCAAATCTCTCCACTCCCACCACTTCATCAGACGCGCCTGCATATATCACCACCAAAGGTAAAGCTGGCGTCAATCTTACTCTCCTGCATTATTACTCTCACACTCTCACACTCTGACCTGCATCTTCTCATCATGCCGTGCTATGAGCACACCATCACTGACTTTTTTTTTTTATTTTATTTTATTTATTTTTGTTTCATTTTATTTCAAGTGTGAGTCCCAATCAATTTTAGGAAAATGACATGAAATCAAACTGGACCCTTTTACTTGTACATGTATAAATACATATTCCTGCTGATATTTTACACCATTTGTCAGTGCATGTTGGCCTTGTTGGCAGAGGATATATACACTAACCCAGCCCACCATGTTATTAGACTAGTCAATATTACAAAAGACGGTTGTCAAACAACAGCTCCAGTGTTGTAGGTAGTAAAGTGTGTAACAGAGTTTTTGACATGATCGGCCAAAGTTCAAATCCGTCTTTATGTGAAACTGAAATTCATTCTTCTCCTTTTTCACTTCACATATCAGATTGGAAAGGCATTTTTATTCAATAAAAATTAAGGAAATGATCAAAAAGTGGAGAATAAATTGCCTCACAGGAAATGTAGCATTCATAATTATGTTGTTTTCGCAAAAAAAAAAGAAAAGAAAGAAAAAAAAAAGAAAAGAAAAGAAAAAAAGTTTAGAGTGTATCATGTAAAAGGTCTATTATTGAGTATGGTAATTGTTAATAATCATATTATATTACATTATATATCATTTTAAAGGGATCCCTGGGTATTAAGAGTTGTATGGCTTAATATAACATAAATGATTCTCTTACTGAAATATGTAGTACAAAACCTATGAAAGATTTACGTTATTTTAAACGTACGTCATTACATTAAATCTACATTGTCTTATACATATTTTGGACTATGGTGTGTGCCATTATTTAAATTTTGTGAAATGGTTGCACTCTGTGAGCTACTGTTGCTATTTTTACTGCAACATAACTCGAAAATAAAATACTGATATGATGACCACAGCTAGAAAGAGCTTACTAAGTATATAATGCTGCACCATAAATTTTCCTCACAAAGAGTCTAAACTGCAAGAAAGAAAAAAAAAAAAGATATTCCGAGTTTTGTTGCGGTAAAAATAGCAACAGGTAGTGCCAGTAGCTTACCAAGTGCAACCATTTGACGTCACTGAAATAATGGTGACCCCTATAGTCCAAAATATATATAAAACGATGTGAATTTTTTTGGATAACGTAAATTGTGGGTTTTCTACTACATATTTCAGTAAGAGACATCATTTACATTACATTAAGCCATACGAGTATTAATATCCGGTGTTCCCTTTAAATTGTCACATAAAATACTTATTAACAAAAACAAATATTTTTAACAAACATTAAAAAAAAAAAAAAAAAATTAATTAATTAAAATCAAGCCGTTTTTTCAACTTCCACCTGCCATAAATGATATTGTTTACATCAAAGGTTGTGCACCCTCACTTCATGGTAATTTAGTGCAAATCCGTAATAGTGTAATTTACTAAATTGGCTAATACTAATAAAATATTTGATATATCTGTGATTACATAAAGTGATGCTTAATATCAAATAATAATGAACTTGCATTTCCCTTAGAAAAAGGCCCCTCACCCTCACGCACTCCTACACAAACCACACTATCACCAGGTCAAGGTAACGTTTCATCTCTTGAAATGTTTCATTTACTCATTAACTGAACTTTGTAGTACATCTGCAAATCTGCAAACAGCCTGGTCAGCCAGTTTTACCTCTTCTATCATAAACTACAGTAGCAACTCAAACAAGTGCAAGGAATGACACCACCTCACCTCCAAACACCACAACCACACCACTTACCTCCACACACCCCAACTCAACCAAAAGCATGGGTAACACTACACCGTTTGTAGTCTCTGATAAAATTATTCATGTTTTTGTGACAAAATTAACTTGTATTTCCCTTAGAAACAGGCCCCTCACCCCCACACACTCTAACACAAACTTCACTATCACCAGGTCGAGGTAACGAATCGCCTCTTAAAATGTATTAATTGCGCTTTTCAGTACATCTGTAGTCTGGTCAGTCATGTTTAACTCTTCTATTGTCAACTAGCAACTCAACCAGGTGAAAGGAAAGACACCACCTCACCTCCAAACACCACAACAACACCTCTTACCTCCACACAACCCATCTCAATCTCACACACATTCACCACGGGTAACACCACACCATTTATACTGTCTGAACAAATTGTACATTTTTATTGGGTCAAAATTGCTTGATTTATGATAATTAATTGTTAAATATGTTTTTTCTCAGATCCCCCTAAAAGCCTATGTGAGTATTTGTTTATATTGCACATGTTGTGTGAAGTCTACTTTGATTGTGTTGTTCAAGGCAAAGTTTTGCTTCTTATGAATTTGTGAATGTTCATATGCACATACACACAGGTCAGTACAAACTTATGAAGGGTGCGGCCAAAACCATAGCCTATGTGGTGAATATCAACGGCTCCGAGAACCAAATATACACAATCAGCATAAAGGATAAGCACAATGATACCCTTGTCAAAAAAAAATCTAACCTAACTGCCTTTGAAATACCGTTTGAATGGTTAAGACCATGCACTGTGTACACTGTCAGTGTGGATGAATGCAAATCCAATGAAAACAACACCTTTACGTCCAGTAGTAAGTGTTTTACCTCAGCTGAAGATTTTTGCATGAATTAGAACTCAAATAGACATACTTTACATTGACCTCAAGAAATATTTTGATGCTTTAGAAGTTTACACACAAGTCACAAAATTTCCAGTTTGATATGTTGTTATGTTTTGTTGCATAATGCAATGGTAGTCTTTGATTGATAGAGTGATTTTTAAGACTTTGTATTATTTCTTTAAACAGTATAGAGAGCAATAACTATTTACATATGTCAAGTTTTTGAGCTGTCTTCTTTTATTATGTTGCTGAATAGATATTGTGATGTAAAATGTACTTACATTTGTCTCTTAACTTTTGAACAGAACAAGGAGAAACTGTTACAAAAACGGTTGTGGAAACCTTAACAGACAATAAAGTGTGTCTGAAAGGACAATTCACTGATATTCAATGGAATCTGATTGAATGTGTTGAAATAACGGAGCAAAACTCTTGCACATCCACACACACTGTTGTACTCGACACATGTACCTACACAATGAATGCTGATATACCCCCAGGTTGGTATTTATTAAAGTAAACAGTTTTCAATGTGACGAACATGCATTCTTTTTTACTGCTCTTTAAACACAAATGTCACCCCTTCATTTATGCTGTTGAAATAATTGTTTTTCAGTTTATGAGTGTGAATTTAAAATGGCCACAACACACATGAGGCTGAAGTGGAATTTTAATGATATTAATTGCAAAATGAATGTATCAAATATAATAATTACAAATTTAAAATGTGGATGGACAACATTTGAAATACTGATTATTAGTACCTGTTTCTGGAAATCATAGGTTTTGTGTATGGAAAAAAATGTGAAACAAAAAGATGAATTTAGATTTTGTTGTTTGCTACCTTTCTACAATTCATTGTAGTTTTTTTTTGTTTTGTTATTTTGTTCAGTTATAATGTCTTGGTGTTGGTTGCAGTTGTGTGTGTATGCTGTGATCTAAGAAGTTTGACATGTATTTTTAGCAACTGAATGTTTCTGTTTCAGTCAAACCTGAAATTCGGTTCAATGCAACTATTCCCTCTCAGTTTGAATGGACTAATAAACCAGCACAATGTAATCATACGCTTAAAGTTGTTTGCACCCATGGCAGTAAGTAATGCAAATGTTTCCATGACACTGTAAATGCATAATTAGATTTTCTTTTTTCCTTTTTAAATTGCATCATCATAAATATATGATTAAACAGATAATGAATGAGTTTTCTCTTCTTTCTTTGTCAGATGAAAAAGAAACTTATGGTTTAAATGTAGCACAGTTTTTATTACTCAATAAACAGTACACCTGCATTGGAGAATACCCTTATCAGAAACGATTCATCGAGAGTAATTCACTCTCCTTTCAAATACTATGTGGTGAGTTGATAATTAATAAGGCAGAACTGATTCAAATTTCTTCCCTTCTTTCTCTCCTGCACAACTGGGAATATTTATAACAATAATGTTATGACTAGCAACACAGGTTACATTATACCTTACATGTACAACACATTGATCCTAAAAAGTATTTAGACTCTTAAGACACATTTAAATCTCTTTACATTTAATTATATAACATACATTTATTTTTATAACATTAAACACTTTCACACGTTTTCAACGTTGTACTATAACAATATCTTTGGTTTTGTCCCATTAACTTGTTACAACAGTTTGTCAGTTCTACTGTTTTCTTCATCAAGGAACTTATCACTTTTAACTTGTACCACTTTGCAATTCAAATAAGATCACTGTAAAATGTTTGTGTTGTGTACAGGGTCTTGTAGACAATTGATTATGAATTGTGATTTGTTTTGCATTGTTTGTGATTTGTCTTTTTCTTTCTTACAGATGGGCAAAAGAATGGACGATTTGAGCAGGGCACCAGCACCTCACATATAATATCCTGGAATTCACTTGAGGGAGATCAATGCTCAGGGATTAAATGGGACAGTTTTTCAGCCAGCTGTGGTGGAAGCAGTCATCGTAAGAGATCACACTTTTCTGTTTCTTGGCCAAAGCAGCATCATTGAAACTTATCATCTGCACATTTTCTGTAAAAAAATACTTGAAGGTCTTTTATGATATTAGTAGAGGTAGTAGATGTTTAATGTCTTATTCAGGTATGTTTTGTCTTCTCAGTGAAGAATTGTGTAAAACACAACACCACAAGCACAACCTGCAATATTAAACATTTAGTGCCATATACAAGCTACACATGCAGTATTAAAGGAGAAGTCAACCAAAGATATTATGTAATTTTCAATGATAAAAAGAAAACACTTTCTGCCAGTAAGTCTTTTTTTTCTGTTCTGAATTTTGGTGTCCCATTTTACAAGTGCCCTTCCCTCCGTCATCCTTCATTTTGCAGTTATTTTCTGAGCATTAAGATTTTGTCCTCATCAGCTTTGAACCTTTTTACCCCATGCATTTTCTATCTATAATGTGTATTGGTAATGATTTAAATCTGTACAGTCAATTAACAGTTAATTGCTGAATGTAATTTTCATAAATGCCATTGTGTGTCTAAAATATGTTTTGTTTCATTCTGTTTGATAGATCCCATTTTCAAATCAGAAATTGATGTAACTCACCCTGATCACAATTCTCTTGAAATAAAATGTGGGGAACTGGAATGGAATGGAGAAAAGGGAACATTCAAGGCTGAAATCATATACAATGAAAAAACTCTGTTCTCTGAAAACAAAACCAAATGCTCATTTAAATTTGAAGATCTTTACTACCTTACAACATATGATGTGAAGGTACTTGAATCCCACCTAATGTCTTTCAGCATCTGTTATTTATTAATACCAAAGAGTCACTTGTGTTAGAATTAAAATTTGGGTAAGATTGCAGTGTTTCACAGTGCACATTTATTCATTTCAGATTACAGCCGAGAATACAGCTGGACTTTCAGCTTTCATTAAACGTAAAGCTGTTACTAAATGTAAGAATCTTTTATCATTC
The DNA here is from genome assembly GCA_012976165.1 of Labeo catla. Classification (NCBI taxonomy): domain Eukaryota; kingdom Metazoa; phylum Chordata; class Actinopteri; order Cypriniformes; family Cyprinidae; genus Labeo; species Labeo catla. The sequence goes on along the minus strand of VONZ01000661.1, from coordinate 170,358 downwards.
ATCATTTTTACATGTTAAATGTATCATCTTGCTCAAAGTGCTTTAAAGATGCACTCAGTAATTTATGTATTTATTTATTTATTTATTTTACCATGGTCAGTATATACCAGTATTTGAATGCTGAGCAGCAAGCTCATTGGCTGCTGATGCAACAGAAACCAATCAGCTGCGCTGTGTAGATAACCATGTGATTACTAGCAGGCTGAGTTAGGAACCTATTAGCCAATGCCATCTTGACAGAACTTTGTTTTTATTCTGCAAGTGAAAGTCTTCAGAAACAGGGTGGTTGCCAAGATAAAGTGAGTCTTTGGCTGATCATGTGATCTCAACATGATCTCAGTATTATTGAAAAGAAAGTTGTTAGGCTACTGATATGATTAGATGTAATCTCATGTGAGTGTACATGATTCTAAACATTCACTTTTTATTAAGTAAACAATTTCTGATTGCACCTGAGTGAGCGTACACAAACAAAAGTAAACCAGATTCAGGTAATGTATGACTTTTATGTGTCCAATCAAAATTGAGGGAGCAATTTAAGTTCTTTTTGCTGTCATCTGGAAAATATGCCACTGTTCCCGCCGGCGCCTTTGCCGACCTCAGGACGTTAAATGTACAAAAATATTCTAATTCAACCTAGTTTAATCTGTAAATATGTTCCTTCCTCAGACAATGACAAGGCTGTTGTTGGATTCTTGGCATTTCTAATCATTGTGACATCAGTTGCGCTCCTCTTTGTGCTCTTCAAAATTTACCTTCTCAAAAGAAAGCGGTCAGTATCACAGTTTCTCACAGCTGCCCTTTGAACTTTGTCATTACCATGTTTTCTGTAAACATTCATCAAATGTTCATCTATGTTTCTGATGGGATTTTTCACCACAGGACTACTGAGGATGAAGAGATTCTTCTTACACGTATGTTATTCACTCCTATCAATCAATTTCTTGTATTCCAAAAGTAAATTGCTTTTAGAATCTGATGTTTTTCGGTCCTCCAGCAGAACCCTTGCGGAGAGTGGAGCCCATCTATGCTGACGGTTTAATAGATGCTTACAAGAGCAAGATCGCTGATGAGAGCCGTCTGTTCATGGATGAGTTTCAGGTGATTCTCTATACCATAACTCTGCAGAAGCTACATTTACTGTTTTAATATAATGAGAAATACATTCCGATTCTGCTGCTCCTCAGAGCATTCCCCGCATTTTCTCCAATTACACCATCAAAGAAGCGAAGAAACCAGAAAACCAGTCCAAGAACCGCTACGTTGACATTCTGCCCTGTAAATATCACTCCAGTTTTCATATAGAAACCAGTTTACCCACAATTCCTTGTGCAGTTTTCATATTTCAGTCAGAGAATTAATCGCTTTGTGCATGAATTCGCAGATGACTATAATCGGGTTTCTCTTTCGACTGGAGGTGAAGATGACTACATCAATGCCAGCTTTATCGAGGTATGGGTCATCCTCTATATGTCATGCTTGTTTACCTCTATTAATTTTAGTCTTATTTTAATTGTAATATACTTGGGTTAAAATGTAATTAAAACTATTTTGCCAGTGTTGCCTCATGTTTTAAGTGGAGGTGATTTGATTTTATTCACTGCTTTATTGGTAATAAATTTGGTATGTCACACCAAATTTAAAGTATGTATTATGAAAAACCCCAGTTTGGTCTAGATGTTATATTCTAATCATTTTCAAAATATTTTATATATAATTGATGATGCTAATAATTTTGTTAACAATTGAAGTACACTGCCAGTCAAAAGTTTTTTAACAGTAAGATTTTAAATGTTTTTTAAAAGAAGTCTCTTCTGCTCACCAAGCCTGCATTTATTTGATCCAAAGTACAGCAAAAACAGCAAAATTCTGAAATATTTTTGCTATTTAAAATAACTGTTTTCTATTTGAATATATTTTAAAATGTAGTTTATTCCTGTGATCAAAACTACATTTTTTAGCATCATTACTCCAGTATTCAGTGTCACATGATCATTCGGAAATCATTCTAATATGCTAGTTTACTTTTCAAGAAACATTTATTACTATTATTATTATCAGTATTTAAAACGGTTGATAAAACAGTTCAGTAGTGATGATAAAGACATTTATAATGTTACAAAATATTTTTTATTTTAGATAAATGCTATTCTTTCTATTCATCAAAGAAACATGAAAAAAATTCTAATCAGCTGTTTTCAGCATATTATTAATAAATGTTTTAGCATCCAATCAGAATATTAGAATAATTTCTGAAGAATTATGTGTCTGTAGTAATGATACTAAAAACTCAGCTTTGAAATCTCAGGAATAAATTACATTTTAAAATATATATTTAAATAGAAAACAGGTATAGTAAAAATATTTCAAGATTTTACTGTTTTTGACGTACTTTGGGTCAAATAGATACAGGCTTGGTGAGCAGAAAAGACTTCTTTCAAAAACATTAAAAATCTTACTGTTTAAAAACTTTTGACTGGTAGTGTAAGTATTTAACAATTTATTTAAATATTTATTTATTTATAAAATTTTTGAGTTATTTATTTAATTAAAAATTACCAATCAATTTATCATTTATAGTCATTTAAAATTCATAAATATTTTTTTTAAATACCTATAGTAATTTTAATTGTAATATACTTGGTTTAAATGTAATTACTTTTCAATTTAATTGTATTATTTTATTCACATTTTTACAATTATTTTTCACATTTAAAAACATCAGAAACACTTTTATTTTATTTTTATTTTTTTCAGTTTATTTATTTATTTTAACATGTATTGTAACTCTTTCACCCATGCAGGGATATCAAGAGCCAAAGAAATACATTGCAGCCCAAGGTAAAAACCTCACATTAAAAGGATGGTTATGATTCTAAATTGTGATTGGCTTAGCCTCATTCAAAGCGGCCAGTGAATGCACACTTTGACCCAAAATTCCAAATTACTGTAACCTGAAACCATAAAACACAGCAGAATTGTTTACACTAATTTTAATAATTAAATGCATGGTTATGATTCTAAATTGTGATTGGCTAAGCCACATTTAAAGCAGCCAATGAATGCACACTTTGACACAAAATTCCAAATTTCTGTCATCTGACCACCATAAAAAGCAGCGGAATTGTTTACACCCACAATTAAGGTTCTTCAAGTTCCCATGAAATCAAAATTAAAGTTTCTTAGCTTTTAGTATGAATGTGTTAGCCTTAAGGTTATCCGTAAGCTAGCGTGCACTAAAACAATGACAAAATTTGCATTTAGAAAACATAAGCATTTAAAATAAATACTCAAAAATATCAAATGCTATTTTATATATTGATAATGCAATATGGATGAGATTGTGGTTATCAGACGCTGTCAACTGTGGCTTTACCCAGCTCAACGGCACTGGCCCAAACTATGATATAAACGAAACGCTATTGGCTATTTAAAAAACTGCTGGATATGTCCCGCCCTGTCTTCTTGTTTCAGTTGAAATTACGTCAACACAGAGAATAATGCTGAATGTTTCAAAGCACTTCAGTGGACCTTTAAAAAGTGATAATGAACTAGGTTTCTAGATTTCATTTTTTCATTGTTTTTCAGGACCCAAGGATGAGACTGTTTGTGATTTCTGGAGGATGGTTTGGGAGCAAAAGTCATCCATTATTGTCATGGTCACCCGCTGTGAGGAAGGAAACAAGGTACGTGATTGTGTTTCATCCAGTATTCATATTTTTGTAATTTTTAGTAGTTTTTTGTGAATTATTGATTGTTGCTATTTGTCTTCTCAGGCTAAATGTGCTCAGTATTGGCCATGTCTGGAAAGAGAGACTGAGATTTTTGATGATTTTGTGGTGAAAATCCGATCTGAGCAACACTGCCCTGATTATATCATTCGCCATCTGGTCCTGACCAATGTAAGTGTGTGCTATCAGCTCATTCCTACAGTATGTGCTTCATTCAGGCAGTTTTAACTTAAAGTGTGTGTATGTGTGTGTACAGAAGCGAGAGAAGGCCTCTGAAAGAGAGGTCACTCATATCCAGTTCATTAGTTGGCCTGACCACGGAGTGCCTGGAGATCCCAGCCTGCTTCTGAAGCTCAGAAGAAGAGTCAACTCCTTCAAGAACTTCTTCAGTGGCCCGGTCGTGGTCCACTGCAGGTAAGACAGGACTGCAGAGATTATTAAATAGATTTGGTAACAAAAAAGGACATTGTCTAAAGCAGTGATTCTCAGCTCTTGTGCTCTGATATGTGCTCTGCACATTTTGTATGTCTACCCCATTTACCACACCTGATTCAAATCATCAGTTACTTCGGAGAAAGATCCATGAACTGAACTGAGTGTGTCAGATTCAGAAATATGGCTCCAAGGACTGGAGTTGAGAACCGCTGGTTTAAAGGGTTATTTGAAGTCGTTGAAGCTTAATAGGATAGTTTACCCAAAAATGAAAATTCTGTCATTAATTGCTTGATGAAATCCGAGAGCTTTCTGACCCTGCATAGACAGCAATGCCACTGAAACATTTTATGGCCAAGAAAGGTAGCATAGACATCGTTAAAATAGTCCATGTGACATCAGTGGTTCAATCGTAATGTTATGAAGCTATGATACGTTTTGTGGGCAAAGAAAATGAAAATAATGACATTATTCAACACTTTCTTCTCTTCTTTATCAGTCTAATGTGAATGTTTGTTGTATATAGTGCAGGGGTTGGCCGCACAGGAACATATATTGGTATTGACGCAATGATTGAATCTCTTGAGGCGGAAGGCAGAGTGGACATCTATGGATACGTAGCAAAACTACGTCGCCAGCGTTGCCTCATGGTTCAAGTGGAGGTGATTAGATTTTATTCGCAGATTTATTGGTAATAGATTTGGTATGTTGCACCAAATTTGAAGTAGGTAATATTAAAAAGCCCAATCTGGTCTATCATTTTCAAAATATTTTATATATAATTAATGATGCTAATAATTTTAGGTTTAAAACTTTGGATAGTTTTGTTGACAAAAATCTGATAATTTATTTTACATTTGAGGGATGTGTTTATGCATATTTAACTGTATGTGTTGTTGATTGTGACAGGCCCAGTACATACTGATCCACACCGCTCTGATTGAGCACAACCAGTTTGGAGATACAGAGCTCTCACTGTCTGAATTCCACTCAGCACTCAACACCCTCAGACAAAAAGATGGCAATGACCCCAGTTTGCTTGAAATGGAGTTCCAGGTTTGTCCTCCCTCTTTGACTTTCAACTTATTTGTTATTAGGACACTGAAGTGTTCTGTACTGTGTGTATCTGACTGTTAATGCAGCATGTTTTTCCTTTATAAAGAGACTCCCCAAATTTAAAAACTGGAGAACATTTAACACGGGTAGCAGTGAGGACAATAAGAAGAAAAACCGGTGCTCAAAAGTTATCCCATGTCAGTGACCAACACCAAATTTATTAATACGAAATGTATTCATTCATTATAAATTAGTATCAGACGAGTAATTAGTGAATATTTTTTTTTATTTTTTGTTCCAGATGACTATAATCGAGTCTTGTTTAGACTGGACATTGAGGGCAACCAGACCAGTGACCCTGAGGATGAGGAGGAATATTCATCAGATGAGGAAGAAGAATCTAATGAATACATCAATGCCTCATTCATTGATGTACAAAACTTCATTCTCTTAAAATGATATTTTCTAATATATCATTATTTTTAATTACAGTTATTAGAGTGAAGGAGAAATTGTTTAATTGTCATGAAAATAATGTAAAAAAAAAGTCCTAAAATAAACTTTATAAGCGAGTGATAAAAATATGGAAATCTCAAATATGCATTCTATTGCTTTCCAACAGGGCTACTGGTGTCATAAGAGTCTGATCGCAGCACAGGGGCCTTTACCAAACACAATAGCAGAGTTCCTGCTCATGCTGTACCAGCAACAAACTAAAACACTGGTCATGCTCACAGACTGCCAAGAGGACGGCAAGGTACGACTTCCCACAATAACATAGAGAAAGATAGACAGACAAATGGATAAACATGCAGCCGGCCAGACAGGAAAATTGAATAGATACAGAACAGACAGACAGACAGAGGGATAGATGGTATTATATTTTTATATTTGGACAGATAGATAGACAGATTAATAGTATTAATAGGAAAGATGAACGAACGGACAGATAGATAGATAGATAGATAGATAGATAGATAGAAATATATGGAGGGATAGATAGTATTACAGTTAGACAAAGAGATAGACAGCCAGATGCAGAGATAGATAGATGGACGGACGGATGGATGGACAGATAGATAGACAGGCAGATACACAGACAGACATACAAATAGACAGATAGATATATAGACGGATGGACGGACAGAATCATTATGTGGTAGACAGACAGATAGATAGATAGATAGATAGATAGATAGATAGATAGACGGATGGACAGACGGATAAAGTATTATAGATAGATAGATAGATAGATAGATAGATCGGATGGACAGACGGATGTATTATAGATAGATAGATAGATAGATAGACAGATGGACAGACGACAGCATTATAGATAGATAGATAGATAGATAGATAGATAGACGGATGGACAGACGGACAGTATTATAGATAGATATAGATAGATAGATAGACGGATGGACAGACGGACAGTAATATAGATAGATAGATAGATAGATAGAGAGATAGGATAATGGATGGACAGACGGACAGTATTATAGATAGATAGATAGATAGATAGATAGATAGACGGATGGACGGATGGACAGACAGACAGTATTATAGATAGATAGATAGATAGACAAAACAGTTGACTGATCTCTCCCCAGTTTTTTAGATCATATCTGTATTTTTTCAGGATTATTGCCATCAGTATTGGGGAGATGAAAAGAAAACATTCGGAGACATGGAAATTGAGGTTAAAAAGACAGAAAGCTTCCCAACGTACGTGAGACGGCGTCTGGAAATACAGTCCACAAAGGTAACCACAGTCCTTCTCCTCAGCATGAATATCTGTTACATCATTAACTGCAGACAAGTTTTCTGAGACACATGAATCCCTCTTGAATCCTGTAACAGAAGAAAGACATCTTGGAGGTGGATCAGTACCAGTTCCTGAAATGGAAAGCCCAAGTGCTTCCGGAGAACACTCAGGAGTTGATAGAGATGATAAAGGTCATCAGAGAGAACGGCAATTATGACAACAGCAAAATGAACAGGAATGTCCCCATGGTGGTGCACTGCGAGTAAGTCCATCACCAACAGTTTCTTTCCCTGATGAAGATGAATAGATTTTGGTTGGATTTTTAACTTCCTTAAACGTTCATTTCAGCAATGGTTCATCTCGTACCGGAATCTTCTGTGCCTTATGGAATCTCCTGGACAGTGCATACTCTGAGAAGTTGGTGGACATCTTCCAAGTAGTCAAAAACTTGCGCAAGGAGAGACAGGGAATGGTGGAAACAATCGTAAGTTCTTGTGTTGTATGCAAAAACAACAGATCTTGGGTACTAGACACCATTTTGAATTTAACCCAGATGAAAGTTAACAGCTTTATATCTTAAAACTGCAACTTACCTCATAATTACCTTTTTTACACTGAGACAGGAAAGGGCTTCTTAAAATATCAATCTACAGGATTTCTAAGTTAAACTAAATTAGTCTTGGGCTTTCTATTGTTACTGTAGGATCTTCCCTGTTGAAAAAAACAGCTAAAACCAGCTTAAGATGGTTGGCTGGTTTTAGCTAGTCATCCAGGTTGGTCTTAGCTGGTCATAGCTGGTCAGCAGGCTGGATTTAGAGAGGTTTTGGCCACTTCCAGGCTAGGAGACCAGCTGGAACGACCAGCTAAAACCAGCCTGACCAGCCTGGGAGACCAGCTAAAACCAGCTACTTCCAGCTTAAACCAGCCAAAACCAGCCAACCAGCCTAGGCTGGTTTTAGCTGTTTTTTGTTTTTTTTTCAGCAGGGTTGTTCTTATCTTGTTCCATGTTTCATACCAAATATTTTAGCCTGAGCTAACAAGATAAGAACAACCCTGCTGAAGAAAACAGCTAAATCCAGCCTAGGCTGGTTGGCTGGTTTTGGCTGGTTTAAGCTGGAAGTAGCTGGTTCCAGCTGGTCTCCCAGCCTGGAAGTGGCCAAAACCTCTCTAAAACCAGCCTAAGCTGGTCATAGCTGGTCAGCAGGCTGGTTTTAGCTGTTTTTTAACCTAACCAGCATCCCAGCATCAAAACCTACCTACCAGCATATGCTGTTTTTTTGTTTGTTTGTTTGTTTTGTTTTGTTGTTTTTTTTCACCAGTGAACCTTTGCTAAATGTTAAAATTTGAGCTTAAAAGTAACGTCAAAGAAGTTTGAACCCAAATTAAGTGTAGTTTGCTAATGTACAGAACATAAAATTTCATAAACAATCAATGAACAATCTTTATTACGCTTCTGTAGCATGTTAAAATGCTAAAGTACCTCTAAACTCCCCTCAGGAGCAGTATCAGTTCCTCTACTCGGCTCTAGAATGCGCTTTCCCGGTGCAAAACGGCGCCGTAAAGACGCCAACTGCAAACGACACCGCACAGGTCATCAACGAAACGACGGCGCTTCTCGACGAGCCCAAAAGCACATCCGATGCTGACCAGAAGGCGGCGGAAGAGAGCAAACCCGCAGAGAGCGGTGAGCAGGAAGCCAAGGAGAACAGCACTGCTGAGGCTCAACCAGCAGAGGGAGACGGAGAGAAACCCGCCACAACCGAGGGAACGACCAACGGCCCTGCCGCCACCGTAGAGGTTTAAGCATTTTGGGGGCTGAAATGTTTTGCTAATTTGACACCACGTGTCAAGAAAAGATTTGAAAAAAAAATGCGTTTGGGTTCTTGTTTTACATTTGACTGTTGTACATTGCATGTTAGATCAGCGGGGGTTATTTTTTTTTTTTGTGGAGAATTCGGGTTAGGATCGGACTGATCCATTAAAACGTGCGTTTCTGCCTCAGGTTTCGGTTTTGAGTTTCTGTATAATGATGCTGTTTGTGTGAAATCTGTGCATATTGAGAGAGTGTATTCACATTTGTAAAGGTTTTGCTTTGTGACTTGATTTTAGGCTATTAAATTGCGTTTTGAATGTATTGTAAAATAAGACCTTACAAACGATATTTGTTTTTTATTGTATTTTTTTTAGATTGAGAACTGTACTGTACTGAAGTACATCCATATTGCATCTAAATTATGGTGTCTGAAATTCTTGATGGAAAGAGTGCTTTTGTGTTCGAGAACATCCAAAATAATAGCAAAGATGACTTTGCACTACTGGGCTGTCATCAAACTATCTTTAATTTCATTTTTCATTTTTTTCAAGAATCGCTTTATACATATTTCGTTTTAAGCATATGTAACTTAACAAAAAAACAATAAAGGATTGAACAACAGCTGTTGTGTTTTACCTCAATATAAGCTTCAAACAGGTGCTGATCCAGGTCAGACACTCTTTATGGTTTTGTTAACCCATTTGTGTCCTCGTCAGGTGCACTGGCCTAGAAAATTAAAATAATGTATAAACCAGCAAAATATGCGCTACAAAACACATCACAAGCAGTCGTAATTCAAACATTACCCACTAGATGGCGCTTGCTAACAAAGAAGAGAACACACAGACACATCCATCAAGCCGGTGTGCTTTTTTGGTATGAATAATAGACATACGTTTTGAATTAAAAATGTGTTTGTGATGATAGAGCTGGAATATGGAAAATATGTCAGTTATTGTCACTAGAGAGACATATAGGCTAGGCTATAATAAAAATACGTAATTCTGCATTTAATTAAAAAAAAAAATGCAGAAACGTTTGTTTTTTTATATAAAAAAAATATTAAAACAATTTTAACAAATTAAAACAAAATCTTTAAAAGTGTAATGAGTAAAAAAAAAAACGTCAGAAGCTTTTATTGGCTGAAATTACGGTTTGTTGGCTGAGGTCTCCAAAAACTATTTGTCTCACTTCATTTCATTTTCCCCTTTCAGTCAGTAAAAGAAAATGGGGCATCGGTGGCCCTGCAGTGATTCAGGGGAGAGAAATAATTGTCTTCTCATAGCACTGAAATAAATAAATCAATGCATTTCTAAAATCATATTATTTTAGGCCCAAATCCAGAGGCCAATCGTGGGTGAATCGTGAAAGGAGAATTTAAAGCACACTACCTTTCTGTTTTTTATTGCTTAACCACCATATTAAAAGAGGACACTATTTTTTTTTTCTTTTTGTTTTTGTTAGGGTTGAAAACAATGATAAAAAGACAATGTGTCAAAATCGCACTAAAATATACACCTTAAAATCATCTAATTATATATCTGCATCCATTTTGACCTTTTAACCATAAATGTGTAATTGTTAAAGCTAAGCTTTGAACGTTATATAGGGCATCGCAAGCGGTTTTTAATGTGAGCCACGTTTGTACGGGTCAAAGAGGGAAATTCCCTTTAAATAAATCATCAGTGAATCTGCGGAGCAGCATTTGCATTCAGCTGTCACATGTAACTCCACCCAGCCTTGCAATTATCATACCATCTTTCATGCAACATTTGTGACGGTTGTTTCCCTCTTTGAACTAACTGTTGTGTATTTACGTGTAAGTATCAAAATCAGGCCTCCGTTTTCTACTGTATGTTGAGTAGGTTATATACGTGATGCTGCCCTTATACACTCTGTAATTAGTGTGTTGCTCTGTGACGGGTTTCGCCTCTAATTGAGCACTTCAAGCTCACACTAAATATAGCAAATGAATTCAGAGATGTTCAAATGTTCACTGCGGTTACTCGTTATGCATGTTAACATGCTATTGGCCACGCTGCATATCTGTAACTGGCAGAAAATGCATGAAATGTGGACGCAGGACTTTATATTTATATTTAACGCATTTAGCAGATGCTTTTATCCTCAGCCACTTACAAGTTTTTTCGTTTTTATGAAGACTGTAAAGGGGGAAAAACGCTACATTTGTAATAAAAGAGTTTTGTTTTTAATGTACACAAATTTTGGTCTAGCAACCTCAAAATTATTATAATCCCTGCTGAAAAAACAGCATATGCTGGTAGGTATGTTTTGATGCTGGGATGCTGGTTAGGTAGGTTTTGATGCTGGTTTAAGCTGGTCCTTTGCTGGTTTTTGCTGGTCATGTTGCTGGTCAACCAGCATGAACCAGCTAAGGTCCAGTATTAACCAGCAAAGGACCAGCTTAAACCAGCAGCAAAACCTACCTAACCAGCATCCCAGCATCAAAACCTACCTAACCAGCATATGCTGTTTTTTTCACCAGGGATAGCTATTTATGTTTCATTTTTATATGCTTTAAACACCTTTATTTTTGTTCGTTTTGTTTTGTTAGGTTGTAGGTGGAAGAAACACAAATATTCTTTCAGAAACAAACGTTCTGACTAAAACAAAAAAAAAGTGTAAAGAAAAACATTGTTTATTTTTTATGCTATAGCGTGAACTTGTTGGAACCATAGCCTATAGGTAGAGGCCCTATTAGCGTCTGTTTCTATAGGCTAATACGTAAACAAGGAATTTAAATTAAGGCAGTTTTTTGACATCCAGAGGCTGTGCAGCTTTGCTGCATCTTGAAACATATTCATTCTTATTGCGAGTAACATGTAGACCGTTCCAATATGGCGGACGCACCGACTTGTCTGTCACGGTCGAAAGATGCATCTATCTATCCAACTTTTTCTTCCCGTAAGAGTGGGCGCGGCCATTTGTACATTTTATAGGTCTCGCTTCCGGTCTCATCAGCTTCCAGCTATTTTTAGCTGTGCAAAACAAATCCTTTTACTTTTTGATATTGCAAATTGGTGTCTTACCATGTTATTTTAATGCATTATCTTAATTATGAACACACAGGGTTGTAGTGCAAACAGTTTAAACATTTATTGCATGTTGTTATTCTTCACCGTTATTCCCCTATAGGGCTATTGAAGAAGTCTCACCCATAGGCTTATTTCTGCATCCACTGTGTGTTTGGAACATTTTCCCTCATCTGTTATTGTTAAAAATAAAATAAAAAATAAAAAATAAAAAATAAATAGTCTCGCCTCCAAACTCATGCTATTGGCAGAGAGCCGCCTTTGACTTTAACAATACACACTTACTAAATTTATTTATTTATTTAAATTTTGTTCATTCATCACGTTTTTAATTACTTAATAACTTTTTTTTTTTTTTAAATAAGACTTCAAACTTTTTTTTTTAATAACTAAAATAAAAATCATGTTACCCACATTATCACTATCATAAAATATTTTATCCCAAACTGCAATTATAAGAAAATATTTATGGTTTTCATGTACAAACATTTGTATGTTTTTATACAGTAGGATTCATTAATTTATTCATTCATTGCTTTTATTTATAAAGCACTTTACAACTGCACCTGCAGACCAAAGTGCTGTACAATCAACAGAACATCAACATACAAAACATAAAATCACAAGGATATGCAATGAGCATTTGACGTTCGCATTATAAACATCATTTTGAAATTATTAATAATAATTATGCTCAATAAAAAAAAAATTAAAAAAATGTTAGTAATCCAGTAATTTAAACAATCCAAATATTTTCCAAATATTCCCCCATCCACTATTAAAAAAAATAATAATAAAAAATTAAAAATATAAGTCCCACCCCCAAACTCACATTATTGACTGAGAGCTAAAATAACAAGCAATTTTTTTTGCCAACACTATCTCACTACCAATTCATACGTATTTTACGAGGTGGCTAATATGTATAAATTTGTACGACCTCACTCGTAAGTTTTTGTACAATTTCTGTGAGGGTGGGTTTAGGGGCGGGCTTATGTGTGGTCCTATACAATACAAATGATTTTTCGCAAATTGTATGAATTCGTATGAGTGAGATCATACAAGCTATAATTATGGTTTAGGTGTGGTCCTTCATACAAATTCCTACGAATTTGCCACCTTATAAAATACTAATGATTTTTCACAAATCGCATGAATTCGTACTACTAAGATCGTAAGAGCGATAATTATGCTCATTTAACAAAATGCTAGTAAACCATTTATTTTTTCTGTGCTTGTTTTAGGGTAGGCAGCTTTTGTTAGTTTGGCAGTTTGTTTAGTGTCTGTGGTTGAACGATAAACAACCAATTCACATTTATTTTTACTGAAAACAAAAAAAAGTGTAATGACAAACATTTTTTATGGCAGTAGTGTAAACAATCCAAATTTCAAAGATGTTTGTTTTCAAATAAAGATTTATGTTTTCCAAATTTTCCCCCATTCACTATTGGTCGGAAAAAAAAAAAAATTAGTTAGTCCCGCCCAAACTCACACTCTTGGCAGATAGCTAAGATAGCGCTGCAACCAGATTTTTTTTTTTTTCAACGCTGTCTCACAACCAATTTGTACATATCTTCTGAGGTTGCTAATCTGTACGAATCTGCACAACCTCAATCCTACAATTTTGTATGATTTCTGTGAGGGGTAGGTTTGGGGGTGGTTTTAGGTTTGGTCCTTTGTACAAATTATCACCTTAAAAAATACGTACGATTTTTCACGAATCATATGAACAGTGATTATTATGCTCATTTTAAAAAAAAAAATGCTAGTAAACCGTTTATTTTTTCTGTGTTTGTTTTTGCGTAGACAGTTTTTGTTCCTTCAGCAGTTTGTTTGATTTTGTGATTCTGTGGTTGAACAAAAAACAGCTCATATTCACTTTACAAAACAAAAGTTCTGAAAACAAAAAAATATAATGAATAACGTATGGTACTAGTCTAAACAATCCAAATTTCAAAGATATTTGTTTTTGAACAAAGAGTTCTGTTGTCCAAATATTCCCCCATCTGCTATTGGATGAAAAAATACTAGTCCCGCCCCCAAACTCACACTATTGGCAGAGACCAAAAATAACAAGCTCAGCCAGACATATTCTTTTCCAAAGCTATCTTACAACCAATTTGTACATATTTTACGATCTGGCTAATGTATATGAGTTAATACGACCTCACTCATACAATTTCTTTGAGGGGTAGGAATAGTACAAATCAGTATGAATCATAAATTCATAAATTACATACGATTTTTCAAACATTTGAGTGAATTTGTACGAGTAAGGTCATACAAATTTGTACAAATTAGCCACTTCGTAAAATATGTAGGAACTGCCATGAGATTGCGGTGTTTTTTCCTTAGCTACAAGTGCTACATAATATCTTTCAAACAGTTAGACATTTTATGTGTTATTCCAAAAATGATTACTTAAACCAGCCTAAGACATGCATTATTCTCTTTGGACATATCAAAGATTCATTCATTGATAGATCTATGACTATAAATGTCCCAGCACACATGTGGCTCCTACAGAGTCGTCCCGCTTCGGTTTCTGAGACGGCCAGGCCTCAGGTGACGCTCAGCTCCACAGCTGGAGACCCATAACATCAATAACGGCATCTGACTGTGGCGATGATGAGCGGCTCTGGGTTTGAGGGTCTGCACGTACACCTCATTTTACATTCGATGAATGAAGTGACCCGAGATGCCAGCGTAACACTGTTTTCATTGAGAGATGGAGCTCGCCGTGAGTATGTTTTGGGTTTCTGAGCGAGGTGTGCACGTGACCGTCCGAGACGGCCCAGCCCCAGACTGAGTATTCTAATGCAAACAAGGTCTCTCGGCACACAAAGAGGCTACATATCTCATACAAAAGATGTGTTGAGCCCGGACACAACCCACACAGTGTCCAATGTCCTCATACAGTCATGTTTTGTCTCTCTCTCTCGGTCTGTATGAGTCTTGAGTGGTACAGGCCTGGAACAATGAGGAATTCACACACAAACACACACTTAAACACACTGAGGGTGTGCTTTCGTCTCTTCGGTTCATGGTTGGTATGATGTGTGAATCCAAGATGAAGTCTTCAACATCTTTTTAGATTTGTGTCCATTTACGGTTTCATTTTGTATTAGTTATTTACTCACTTTATTTATATATAGTAACATGCAAATGTCATGATAAATTAAAATAGCACTCCATTTAGTACTATGTATAAAAGTATCATGGTAAAAATGCCTTTTTTTTCTGGATTTGTATCATGGTAAAATCATGGTATTTGAAGTACCATGGAGTACTGTGCAAATAATATGGTAAATGAATATGGCAAACATTTAGTATGTATAAAAGTGTTATAGTATTACGTTTTATAGTATATAGCCGATATAAAAATGGTACAGTATCAGACAGTAATATCATGATAATTTGACATAAACCACAATGCTGTAATTCATGTATGGTAAAATCATGGGACAGCCAAGTTTGTTTTGTTTTTGTTTTGTTTCGTTTTTTTCCTTTTGGACACAATAACCTGGAAATAGCATTATTTATTTATTTATTTATTTTTTTTAATAAATAAATAAATTATTTTGTTATTTATACATTTTACATTTTATTTTATTGCATTCCATTTTTTTTTACCAATACCATTATATTTTGGACATATATGAAGTTTTTTTTCCTAAATTATTTTCTTGGACATTTTATTTGCTTATTTGCTGTATTTGCTTATTATTATGATTTGTGATAATGTGGAGTATCATGTAAACATTTTCTATGATTGACAGCCATTTTTATTTTATTATTTTTTTTAAATAAAAAATGATTTATTATTAAAATAATTATTATTAAAAATTAATTATAGAAATTACATAATTAATATATAAAATAAATGAATAATTAAATATAAAAATTAATATATACATTTATTATATAAAATTAAATAGATCATTAAATGTATTGTTTTTGTTTTGTTTGGACACAATAGCATTTTTTTTTTCTTTACCATGAGTGACATCTATTTTTATCTTATTTTATTACTTTTATTACAATAAATAAAAAACAATCGGACACAATAGCATTTTGTTGTTAAATACTTTTCCTTTTTTTTTGTTTTTTTTTTTTGGATATTTGGATTTATATATATATATATATATATATACATTTTTGTGCTCATATGTGACATACCAATTACACAATGTTCATATTATAGTGATATCAAAATAATAAATAACTATTAGAAATAAACAAGAAACTACTCATACATAATGTAATTATTCTGTATATATCAAATAATAATAATAACAAATAATTAATAATAATAATGATGTTTAATTTTTATAATGCTTTTCCAGAGCTCAAAACACTTTATAATCAACAATAAACTTAAATATATTAAAGAACAGAACAACAATACAGAATAATAACAATTATAATTGTGTACAACAAATAGTATATAAGTATAATATTTATCCATAATAATAGTAATTAATCATTATTAGTATTAATATCATTATTGCATAAGATGGTCATGCATGATGTACAGGTGTGTGTTACACCACAGTGTAATAATTGTTTGTTATATTCTGTCCTTTACAGCCTTGTATACAAGAGGTTTTGAATTGGTGGCTGGGACCACGTGGCAGTAAATGATACATGTGCTGGACTAATTCATGATTGTATGTGTAGTGAATGGGTTTTGGCAGGGGCCACTGTCCCAAATAACTGTGACGCTCTATTGCATGGCTCATTGTTGCGATAGCGGCGGGACGACAAGGCCCTGAACACCAATCAGATTCCCCGTTTCCAGCATATAATTCCCCATGTAGAGGCCATTTATGAGGCATTATGGGAGCACTTTAAAATCTCATTAGAGGGACAGCTGCACTTGATACTGCATGCTGCTAGCCATTTCTATTATTGCTGCTGGGGATAGCTACCCCTCTGTTTGAGATGAGCCCCATTTTGGGAGCTTAAATGGAGCTAATTGTAAGCTAAGTCAAGAGTGTGCGTCTTTGCAGGCTGATACATACTATAAACTGTAATGGCAAGGGAAACAAGGGGTAAAAAATGATTTATCTGAAGTGTTTGTGCATGTACAGTGTGCTTTGGGGAGGAGATGGGAAAATATATTACTAAATTCATCAGAAGCATATGAATAAACATGGTTTCTTTGAATAATTAGCACAAATATTGTGAATCAAGCTCGTCAGTTCACTGGTGGCTTCATAATCTAATATTAACATATTTATAAAGGCAATCCAAAATGAAAACTTAGTAAATTAACAAATATTTTGTATATCTCTAATGCTCTCATGTAATTCTTTGATTTCTCATGAAATGTGTTTTTTCTGTTTATTAGATATTTCTAATAATCTAAATTGCACTGTAAAACCTGAAAATGTAATTAGAGAGAAAAATATTTTTACACAATCTGATATAGTCTGATATATATATATATATATATATATACATACATACATAAAATGAAAATGTAACATTTATTAAAATATTACATTTTAATCTTACATCTTAAGATTACATCTTACATCTTCATTTAATATAATATTTTGGTAATTTTTTATATATGTAATAATGTATTTGCAAAATGTATGTTTTATATATGTATAATATTTTATTCAGACTTTTAAGTATAGCCTGGTTAAAAAGTTCCAATATATCTAATGTATGTATATATTAAATATTACATTTAAAATGCCTTTTATTATTTTATATATGTAATAATGTATTTGTTTAATCTTTTATATATTTATTCTATATTAAAATCTGACTCTTCAGATATATGATTAAAATGTAACATTTATTAAATATTAAATTTAAAATGTAATATAATATTTATCTTTTTATATATGTAATAATGTATTTGCATAATGTATGTTTTATATGTGTTCTATTTTAACTTTTTATTTATTTTATAATAATATTTGTAGAGGGTACATGCATTTTGACTGGTTTGTATTGCTAATCATAGAAATTCTATTTAATGTATTAATAAATGTATTAATACTCCATAACATGATAAAACGTGCATTAGTCTGTGGAGTCACACTACTTATTTATCTCAAAATAATAGTGCACTGTCACTTTAAATAATCATAAATCCTGCTCAAGAAGAAGTGACATCATCTGAGGAGCCCTGTTTAAAACTTGGTAAGTTCTGATTTAACATTCATTATATATGTTGGTTTTAATGCCTGACAAGCACAAAAAACAGTTTTGTACTATTTCCAGAAAAGTCATGTTGTTGTTAATGCTAGGACGATTAGCATAGAAAACAGGGAGTAAAGCATCCGTTTTCTTTGAAATGGCAGATTCATCTGCATAAGTGCCTACAGTTTTTTTTTATTATTTATTTATTATTCAATCTATTAGATGAAATAAGTGGATATATATTTAGAAAAAGTCTAATAATAATAATAATAATAATAAATATAATGTGTATTCTACATTTGAATAAGGCTACGTTCACACTGTCAGTTTAAAATAACTGGATTTACTTACAGGTGTGAGTCTCGAAATGACCCGTTCACGCAGTTCACAGAAGCGTCTGGAATACTGTATGAACGTTGCAGCCGTTTTCCTTACTAGTAACTATAGCAACAGTGACCAAAGTAATATCAAACATGGCGGACGTCCATAAAACTGAAACATCACTTTCTGAGACAGAAGTCCCAACACGTCGAGTTCATCCATCAAACCTTCATTACCGACAGCAGCTTTTATATTTAGTGGAAGCCCAGCATTTGAATCAGCGGTCTACAAAACTCCGGTGGAGACTGGATATAAAACTTTAAGATGACACACAGCTCATTTTTCCGTCACTGTAAGTTACCGAAACCACACACCAGCACATAACTACCACGGTGATTGTCCATTTATGTCGTTCACAGCGTGTGTTCCAGGAATCGGTGTGAGTTCAGTTACAGAGATATGGTTGTTACACCGTAAATAACCGTACTGTGTGTGAACGTAACCGTATTAAAGACTCAAATACAGGACTGACAACCTTATAGAGGGTTTGAGGATACCTCATTAATTGGCCATGAAACTGAATGTAAACAATGTCACTGAACCGAGCAGAAACTTGCATATTTTGCTGATTATTGCTGTTGAAAATGGTTGTTGTCATGTTTTATACTAATGGGTCAGACAGGGAAAAACATTATAAGTACTAACTGCCAAAAGTTATAACAAATCAAGGAGAAGAGTCACAAAAAACAGTCTGAGGAACAAAATCCGTTTGTGGTTGGAAACTGAACTAGGATTTCCAGGGCAAGAATTTTGACAACATTCATGTTTGTTCTTATCATGTCTGGTCAGGTAGAAGTACCAATTAGGGTTTTTTTGAGGAAAACGTTTCAGCATTTTCCCTGCTGTGGTGCCTCGAGTTTGAACTTCTAAAATGCAGTTTAAATGGACTTCAAACAATCCCAAATGCGGCTCTAAACATCCCAGCCGAGAAGAAGTTTTTTCGGTTCATGACAGTTAGGGTATGTCAAAAAACTCCCATCTCATGTCTCTCTCAACCAAATCATCCTATATTGTTGTGTTACCTTTTGTTAAGGGTGTTTGATCTTTTTGCTTGTTCACTTTGCAAAGACTGGGTCAGGTTCTGCAGTGATGTAGGATGATTTTGAAATGATTTTGAAGTTGAGGAAGAAAATACGATTGGAGATTTGAAATACCATAACTGTCTTGAACCAGAATACACAGAGTTCCGCATGAGCTAGACAAGATGGCGTTGACATTAAAAAGTATTTAAACTGTATTTTTCAATGAAAATAACAGATCATTTAGCATAGATAAAGACCCTTCTTCCTCGGCTGAGATTGTTTACAACTGCATTTGGGATCGTTTCAAGCCGCAGATTTAATCTGCATTTTGGAAATTCACACTTTCGGGGCACCATAGCAGTCCATTATATGGAGAAAATCCTGAAATGTTTTCCTCACAAAACCTTATTTTTACAACTGAAGAAAGAAAGACACAAACATCTTGGATGACAAGGTGAATTACATTATCTGTAAATTGTTGTTCTGGAAGTGGACTTCTCCTTTAATCATTAAATGAAAATATAATGCTTTAACATGTAGGTTTGAAGGAATGTGGTGTGAATTGTGTGATGCATTCATTGGTTTTGTGTAGAACAAACCCTCAGAGAGTGCCGTCGGTGTGTTGGAAAGACACGGCTTCAGGCGGAGGTGAGCACACTGGTGTTCTCTGTTCACACCTGATATTTTGGGCTCTCTTGTTCCAAATCGTGAGGAAAAGGAGGAGGGGAAAAATCCAATGTTTATGTGGAAAGCTCAAGCTCAGATTCATGCCATCTGAAGCCAGTGAGAGAAGAATTTGGCGGAGAGTATTTTTAAACCCAGAGAAACCCTCAAAGGCTGTACTTAGAGGGGTCAGGGGAGCAAGATGGAGTAGCCATACAAAAACTCCCAGGCAGATGGGCCTTCAGACCCAGTCTGCTACTGATGTCACTGTCAGGTTCCACCTATTTTCTACAATATTCTTCTTAGCAGCATCATTATATCTGGACAAGTCCGTTGGTGTACTTTTCATGGTGCGAGTGGCGAACTAGTCAAGAGTCAGTATGCTGAACAAAAGCGGGTTTGATTTGAACTCCGTACGCGATGTAATAAGGATTATCTGAGTGAGGAGATGTACTGTGATCACTGCTGCAGCGTGAGACACGTTTAGGATATTGACAGGCGTTCTCATAACGTCACATCAGATCATTCCCTCAAGCTTAGACCTGAGGGGAGAGAGAGAGAGAAGTGATATGACTGCTATTCCAATGCAGCTACAGTTTTTAACTGCTATTTCTATGCTTTGATCAATTATACATTTAAACTGACTGTTTACTTTTATAATAAACATTCCTGGTGTTATTGATGGTGATACACATTCAGATTCACAAATTGCATACAAATGAGCGATCATTATAAAAGCTAGATATTGATTGACATCTCCTGATTCAACTCTGATTCAGTTCCATTCTGATTGACAAGCTGTTTCAACCTTCTACAACAATGTTAATACTGAATAACTAAATTAGTAGTTTTGTTTCATTCATGGAATTATTCAGTGTTATATGTAGCCAGCTACTGGTAACTTGATGTTGATTCAGTAACAGCATTGACAAATTCAGAGTGTTTGTTCAGAAAATTAAATTTTTACACTTATTCAAATATTAACCGCTTTATGAGTTCTGGATCTTTTTAAAGAATCCTTAAAACAGCTCAAAATGTTTTTGGAATCATTTTAAAGAATCTGTTCATGAGAGTCATTTGTAAGTGAATCGGACTACCTTGTTGACCATGTGTTGTTGATTCATTAAAAGAACCTGTTCATGAGAGTCACTTGTTTATGAGTCAGACTACACTTGTTTGCCACGCGTTGTTGATTCATTAAAAAGAACTCCTGTTCATAAGAGTCATTTGTTTAGGTCAGACTACACTGTTTGCCCTTAGCGTGTTGTTGATTCGTTAAAAAGAATTCCCTGTTCATGAGGTCATTTGTAAGTGACTTGGACTACACTTGTTGTCCGTGTTTTTGATTGAATTAAAAGAACCTGTTCGTTGGGTCATTTGTAAGTCAATGGGACTACCTTGTTTGACCATGTGTGTTGTTGATTCATTAAAAAGAACCTGTTCATGAAAGTCATTTGTTTATGGAGTCAGACTACACTGTTTTTTTCCACGCGTGTTGTTGATTCATTAAAAAGAACCTGTTCATAAGAGTCATTTGTTTTATGGGTCAGACTACACTGTTTTAGCACTTGCGTGTTGTTGATTAATTAAAAGACCTGTTGTGAGTCATTTGTAAGTGAATCGACTACACTTGTTGCTTACGTGTTGTTGCTGATTCATCGCTAAAAGAACCCTGTTCATAAGGTTACTGTTTATAGGTCAGACTACACTTGTTGCCTACGTGTTGTTGATCGTTAAAAGAACCTGTTCGTGTGAGTCATTTGTAAGTGACTTGGACTACACTTGTTGCCCACGTGTGTTGCTGATTCATTAAAAAGAACCTGTTCATAAGAGTTGTTTGTTTATGAGTCAGACTACACTTGTTGCCCACACGTGTTGTTGATTAATTAAAAAGAACCTGTTCGTGTGAGTCATTTGTAAGTGAATCGGACTACACTTGTTGCCCACGTGTGTTGCTGATTCATTAAAAACAACCTGTTCATAAGAGTTGTTTGTTTATGAGTCAGACTACACTTGTTGCCCACACGTGTTGTTGATTCGTTAAAAAGAACCTGTTCGTGAGAGTCATTTGTAAGTGACTTGGACTACACTTGTTGCCCACGTGTGTTGCTGATTCATTAAAAAGAACCTGTTCATAAGAGTTATTTGTTTATGAGTCAGACTACACTTGTTGCCCACACGTGTTGTTGATTCGTTAAAAAGAACCTGTTCGTGTGAGTCATTTGTAAGTGAATCGGACTACACTTGTTGCCCACGTGTGTTGCTGATTCATTAAAAAGAACCTGTTCATAAGAGTTGTTTGTTTATGAGTCAGACTACACTTGTTGCCCACACGTGTTGTTGATTAATTAAAAAGAACCTGTTCGTGTGAGTCATTTGTAAGTGAATCGGACTACACTTGTTGCCCACGTGTGTTGCTGATTCATTAAAAACAACCTGTTCATAAGAGTTGTTTGTTTATGAGTCAGACTACACTTGTTGCCCACACGTGTTGTTGATTCGTTAAAAAGAACCTGTTCGTGAGAGTCATTTGTAAGTGACTTGGACTACACTTGTTGCCCACGTGTGTTGTTGATTCATTAAAAAGAACCTGTTCATAAGAGTCATTTGTTTGTGAACCAGACTAAACTTGTTGCCTATGGGTGTTGTTATGCATTAAAAAGAACCTGTTCAAAAGAATAATTTGTTTATGAAACGGACTACACTTATTGCCCACACGTGTTGTTGATTCATTAAAAAGAACCTGTTCGTAGAAGTGATTTGTTTGTGAATCGGACTACAGTTTTCACGCTGTTGTTATTGAGTGCAGCGCAAAGAACCAGGCTATAATACTATTTAAGTTGTTCAGTACTATGTAGATCTAGCTATAGGAAGTGACCCAGATTTCACAGAAATGCATCCATATGCCCCGCATGCCTACACATTTGAAAGAGCACGTTATCTACATGCTCAACGAGCAGTGACCTGTAACAACAGTACGTGAACTGTATCGTCCAGCTGACATTCTTTGCCATATGTTTCTTTTAGACACGGTAGATGGATTTGTAGCGAACTAAGCACCAATTCCTAACGTCACTTTTCATGAGGGACATTAAAATCCATTAGCGTTTGCACTGACTCCCATACCACGAGCAGATTAAATCTGGACACGCGGTGGCTGTGTAAATATTGCATAAACATTTTCCCGCCGTACATGCAGTACAGTATGAATGAGAATGAACTAATGGCTGGGATTTATGCTGCCCGCTGATGGTTCACAGTAAGAGTTTTGTTCCATTTACCTGCTTGCGTTGGAGTATTTTGAATAAAAAGCCAATAATGTGTGTGCTGGGAAACATCCAAGAAATTACATGAAATGACTCTTGCGCTCAGCGCCTGCAATTCAGCCAAATGAAGTACATTTTTAACATAATGAAAAGGGCCGTTGCATTAAGTCAGTAGAGCGGTTTATAGACTGGGAAACTGATGCTGATTTCGAAAAGCATGTTGAGATGACGGTATGCAGATCGGCACACACGCACTGTTGTGATTGCGATCATAATTACAGTCATTAATATTACTGCAGTGCACAAATGCAACGACCTGGCGGCGCATTTGCTAAAGTTGCGACCCCTCGACCAAATTGAGGATATGATGGCTCGATGGCTTGGCGCTACACCGTTTATAAATAGAAATCGCAAATGTTATTCTGCTTAAATAAGTGATTATCAAGGCAAAATATGTTTAAACAAGCCAGAACTATGGCTGACTGTTTCCCCATGAAATAAAATAAATAACAATGGTAATTGCGATTTTATTTATTTATTTATTGACTTCTCGCAATCCGAGAGGGGAAAAAATGCGCGATATAAACTTTTGATTGAACTCTGATTCTCGCTGATCTCACAATTTTTACTTCATCTCGCAGTTCTTACCTTCTTTCTCAGACTTCTGAGTTTACATCTCACAGTTCAGATTTTTTTCCCCCTAAGATGCAAAACTCTTTTTTTACTCAATTCTAAGAGTACATCTCGCAGTTCTGACGTTTTTCTCAGAATTATTGTTTCCACCATGAAACTTTGTCTTGATATTTGTTCTTACAATTACCAGTTTATATAGCACATTTCAGACATTTCTCTCAGAAAGGGAAGTTTATATCCGTGGTTCTGACGTTTTCCTCAAAATTCGTATTCCTCAGAATTTCCTCAGAAGTTTACATCTCGTCATGTTCTCACAATTGTGAGTTTTTATCTAGCAAATCTGACTTATTTTCCCCTCAGAATTTTGACTTTATATTCTAATTTTTTTTTTTTCCGTAGAATTCTGGGTTTACATCTCACAATTCTGACTTTTTTTAACGCAGAATTCTATGATTACATTTTGGAATTCTGACGTTTTACTCAGAATTCTAAGATCGCGTTGCAATACTTACCTTTTTTCCCCCAGAATTATTTTTTTTCTCGCAATTTTAAGTGTTTCTCACTTTTCTTTTTCTTTTGTTTTCTTTTTTCTTTTTTCTTCCTCAGTGTTGCGAGTTTATATCTTGAAATTCTGACTTTTTTTCTCTAATTTTGACTTTGACTCTTGCAATTCTTACTTTTTTCTGAGTTAATTCTGATGTTTTCCTCAGAATTCTTCAGTTTACATCTGACTGTTTTTAAACTCAGAATTCTGGATTGCATTTTGCAATTCTGAAGTTTTCTCGAAATTCTAAGATCATATCTCGCAATTTTGACCTTTTATTTTAATAATAATAATCTTTTTCCCAACACAAAACAAAAAAAGGTTTGCGACTTTTTATCTTTTGACTTTTCTTCTCGCAATTGCGAGGAGATCTCATAATTATTTTTTTTTATTTCCAGAGCTGCGAGTTCCATCTTGCAATTCTGACTTTTTAATCAGAATTTTGACTTTATATCAAAATTCAGTTTACATCTGACTTTGTTTTCTTTAACTCGGAATTTTAGGTTTTTCTCAGAATTCTAAGATCACATCTTGCAATTCTAAACCTTTTTTTCGTTTTTTTTCACAACATAAAACAAAAAACGGTAATTACAACTTTTTATCTCAGTTTTGACTTTTGTTCTCACATTTGCAAGGATATTTCATAATTTTTTTTTTTTTTTTAGAGCTGCCAGTTTATATCTTGCAATTCTGACTTTTTCTTAGAATTCTGAGTTTACATCTGTCAATTTAGACTTTTTTTTACACATTTAAGTCTAAGACTACATCTCGCAATTGTGACATTTTTCTCAGAATTCAGTTTTTTAATAAAAAGGTAATTGCAGCTTTTTTAATTCTGACTTTTTAATCAGAATTGCAAGTATATATCTCACAATTTGGACATTTCTTCTCAGAATTACTCAAAAACAAAAAGTTCAAATTGTCATATAAAAAGTCACAATTTGGCCATTACACATCAAATCAACCAAATTACAAAAACTTCCCCGGCTCAAATTATTGATTTTTCTAATATTTTTTTCTGAAGAAAGATACAGACGTATAGTGATGAAAGCCAAAATATTAAATGTCATGGATGAATATTTACTACAGTAAGTAATGCACTATTTTGTAGCAGAAGGTCAAAATGGCAATTTTCAGTGGGGTAAAAATGACTTCAGAAAGGTGCCAGCATCACAATGTTATTTTTACACAGAGACTGGTAGTCCTATTAGTAAAATCTGTTGACTTTAGCAATTTTTGTTGCGTCATGTGCCAATGATGACCATTCAAAAATGGGGAAACAGCACTTTTTTAAGTTTTTCTCCAAGTTCGCATGCCTGTAACTCAAGAAGTATTAAAGATATCTTAATGCCTTTTTAGATATTGGGTCTTAACCAATGTTCCTTTTGGGATCTTCATTTTTAAGATCCTGTGAGATTCGGTTCCAGAGATATTGGAATTTCAATATGGCTCCAGGAGTAAATCAGTAAATCTGAGTGCCATAAATATTCTTTTACCAAAGTTTGCGTGGCTATAACTCAAGAAGTATTAAAGATATCGCAATATGATTTTAGATTCTAGTTTTTCATAAACTTTTCTTTTGGAATCTTCATTTTCAAGGCCCTACATCATTCAGTCCCAGAGATATGGGGATCTCAGAGGAAACATTTTCAAATTGTTGAATACCTTTTTTCAATGGTTGAAAACCAAATGTTGGTTTTTTATTTGAATCTAAGGTGAAAATTGCCATTTTGACCTCCCTCTACAAAATAGTGGATTACTCAGTAAATATTCATCTATTACATTTAATATTTTGGCTTTCATAACTTTACATGTTAATCTTTATTCAGAAAAAAAATATTAGCAAAAACAAAAATTTGAGCTGGGGACCTCTGGTTAAGTTGACATGGAATGACCCAATTACCCTTTTTTATTTTTATTGTTTTTTAAACAAGCTTCCATGATTTGATCACAAATGTCCTGCAATTATTTATTTATGAAAATAGGTCTACTGTTCAGTCAAGAGGTGTCGAGCGGCAGTGATTACCATTTTGCATTTGAACAGATTCATTCAATAGACTTTCAGAAGCAAATGAATTACAATCCAAAGAAAAACAGGTTCAGGGTTTGATTAATGGACTCAAGTGACACATAAAATACCAGGCGCAGATGATTAGCGACTGGTCAGTAGCGTTGGCGAGTCTCTGCCGTGCTACCTAATACTCCCAGCAGTGGTCAACGTAAACACAGCTGTTTAACACCCTCCGTGCACACACCCGTGATAAATCTCAGCTTTGTGTGAGGTCACAGGGCTACCTTTTCCCCGCTTCCTCTCGTTCACCTGGAATTATGGGTGAATTCCTTTAAAAAATGGTAAATTAGTGGTCCGGGGACGAATGTAATGACAAGTAATTATAGCTATATTACATTGAAACTAATTATGCAATTATGCATGAATACAAACACAACGATGCGACCGTTACGCAGCAGTCAGATTAACGTCAACGGCGCTGTCAGGCTTGTCAGAACCTTCAGCTCCGTTTACCACATCTGGCAGTCAAAGCCACGTTTAAGTTCGTCTTTTGGACAAATAATTATTCACAGGCATTGACAAATCCAAAGCAACGTTTAAACAAGTGTCTGGGGTGATAGCCATGAAGTGCCTCCTGGCTCATTCTCATGGAGTGTATTAATATGTACGAGATTCAAGTAGCTCTCAAAAACTTAACCAGCTACATCAGCTATTTCAGTGTTTAAATTGTTGATGGAGCTTCTAAAAATGAAGAGCTGTGAGTAGCCTGTAATATATTCTGGTTGCGCTTGATCGGTAAACGAGAAAATGCCAACCTAATACTGATGTCTTTTTCATTTTAAGCAAAAAACACTATTTTCCTAGTCATAGTTAATGAATAGTTTATATGAAAGTGTACAACCCTTATGTATGATGTTTGTGTGGACACAAAAAGAGTTATTGTGTAGAATGTCCTGGCTGCTCTTTTCCAAAAATGACATCAAACGTTAACGCAAATTTTTAGCTACAGAGGACTTATAATATATCATGTTATTTTCGATACTTCTATGGTCTTTTATTGGTTGTGTTTGGATCCTGACAGCTCCAGTCCCTACTTTTATTGTGTAGGAAAAAATGTAAACCGGAAATTGTACAAAATAACTCCTTTATTCACTAAAGAAAGTCATGGGTTTAGAAAGACACGAGAGTGAGCAAATTTTGGGTGTACTGTCCCTTTAAGACCACAGTGACTAACTGTTCATAATTCTGTTGGGATGAGTATAAGCAAGTTTATACTTGTTTATAAAGGGAAATTTATTTTCAGCCCTCTCTCAGGAGTAAACACAAGACGCAGCAGGCCCTGATGCCGAAAAAGAATATCCAACTAATTCAAATAAACAGCATGTCGTCCAGCCGGAGGTCAAGCAGGTTTAGGTCAACTCTTCTGCTAATGCTCTAGATGCAACGTGTGTGTCTGAGGTTCTGTAATTGAATTCATGTGTTCTGATGTGTATATACTTGCATTTGTAATCAGATTTTTGTGGAAATTACACCCAGAGATGGCAGCCAAAAGAAAACCGCTTATACTATTACAGTATCACACCAGGAAAACAAATATTTTTTATTTTGGTTGGTTGTTTTTAGGTTATTGGCACTGTTGACACAGCGGGCATTAATATTAGGTTGTGATTCTGTATCAGAAGGTTGGTGGATTTTTAGAAACGGCTTAAAACTGTAATATTGTAGCTTCTGTTAAAGGATAAGTCCAGAATTGAAATTTCCTGATAATTTACTCACCCCCTTGTCATCCATGATGTTCATGTCTTTCTTTCTTCGAAAAAAAAAAAAGTTGAAAAAGAAAAAAAAAAATTAAGGTTTTTGAGGAAAACATTGCAGGATTATTCTCCATATAGTGGACTTTAATGGGGATCAACGGGTTGAAGGTCCAAATTGCAGTTTCATGAATAAGGATCTCACATAGCAAAACAGCCATTTAAAAAAAAATACAAATTTATATACTTTTTAACCACAACTGCACATCTTGCACTTTCTCGACTTTTTCGTTGTTAACATGTTTTACCATGATTATCATGTTTTTAAGATGACAATCATGTTGCTAGCATGATTAGCATGTTGTTAACATGCTGCTAGGATGTTTCTAAGATGATACTCATGTTGCTAGCATGGTTAGCATGTTGCTAGGATGTTTCTAACATGATTAAGATGTTGCTAGCATGTCTGTAGCATGATTAGCATGTTTCTAACATTATTTGCATTTTGCTAGCATGTGTAGCAAGAGCTTAACATGTTGTTAACAAGCATGTTGTTAGCATGTTGCTAGGATGTTTTTAACATGATTAGCATGCTACTAGCATGTTTGTAACATGTTTAGCATGTTACCATGTTGTTATGATGTTTCTAACATCATATGGTTAGCATTACGTTAGCATGTTGTTAGGATGTTGTTTAACATGATTAGTATGTTGTTAGCATGTTTGTAGCATGAATAACATGTTGTTAGAATGATTAACATGTTAACATGTTAACATTTTACTAGGATGTTTCTGACATGATTATCATGTTGCTAGCATAGTTAGCATGTTGCTATCGTGTTTGTAACATGTTTATCATGTTGTAGCATTATTAACATGTTTCTAACATGATTAGCATGTTGCTAACATGGTTAGCATGAAGTTAGCATGTTGCTAGGATGTTTCTTACATGATAATGATGTTTTTAACATGATTAGCATGTTGCTAACATGATTATCATGTTGTTAGCATGATGTTAGGATGTTTCTAAAATGATTATCATGTTGCTAGCATGGTTAGCATGAAATTATCATGTTGCTAGGATGTTTCTAACATGATTATGATGGTTTTAACATAATTAGCATGTTAGTAGCATGATTAACATGTTGTTAGAATGATTAGCATGTTGTTAACATGTTAACATTTTACTAGGATGTTTCTAACATGTTAACATAATGCTAGGATGTTTCTAACATGATAATTATGTTTTTAACATGATTAGCATGTTGCTAGCATGATTAGCATGAAATTAGAATGTTGCTAACATGATTAACATGTTTCTAGGATGTTTCTAACATGATTATCATGTTGCTAGCATGGTTAGCATGTTGCTAGCATGTTTGTAACATGTTTAGCATGTTGTAGCATTATTAACATGTTTCTAACATGTTAACGTGATGCTAGGATGTTTCTAACATTATTATCATGTTGCTAGCATGGTTAGCATGACGTTAGCATGTTGCTAGGATGTTTCTAACATGATAATGATGTTTTTAACATGATTAGCATGTTGCTAGCATGATTAGCATGAAATTAGAATGTTGCTAACATGATTAACATGTTTCTAGGATGTTTCTAACATGATTAGCATGTTGATAGCATGTTTGTAACATGTTTAGCATATTGGTAACGTTGCTAGGATGTTTCTAAGATGATAACCATGTTAATAACATGATTATTGTTTTTCTAAGATGATTATCATGTTGCTAGCATGATTAGCATGTTGTTAACATGTTGCTAGGATGTTTCTAAGATGATTATCATGTTGCTAGCATGAAGTCAGCATGTTACTAGAATGTTTCTAACATAATTGTTTCTAACATGATTAGTAGTTGCTAGCATTTTTGTAGCATGATTAACATGTTTCTAACATGATTTTCATGTTGCTAGTATGATTAGCATGATGTAATGTGTTACTAGCATGTTGTTAACATGACTAGCAAGTTACCAGCATGATTATAGCATGATTAGTATGTTATTAGCATGGTGTTAACATTATTAGCATGTTACTACCATGTTGTTAGCATGATTAACAAGTTACTAGCATGTGTCTAGCATGATTACCATGTTTCTAGCATGGTTAACATGTTACTAACATGTTGTTAGCATGATTACCAATAGATTAATAATAGTATCAACAGATTCTGGAAGTTTAAAATTTGAATTTTGACAGTTGGATGATTCGTGGCTCATTTGAATATTCCATCAATGTAAGTCTATTAGATTTTTAAGGTTTTTTGAATCTTCAGTTTTATAAAAACTATAAGTCAGATGAGTCTGAAAAGCTGGGCTGAGTTTGGAGGTTCCAGAAGCTTTAGGAGGACTAGCGTTCAGAAATTTTAGTCTCATAAGAACAAGAAGCAAAGCCAACCTAATAATAATTTTATAAAGAGAGTGAGATTGCACACATAGTGTTTTCTTTTTATAAAACTGTGTATTTTTTTTTTGTTTTTTTTTTGCAATCAAGGTAAAATAACACAGTAGTTCAGTCCGTGTAGTTTTATCTTATTTTAATGCTGAATTCTTCAAGTAATGCTTTCGGGAAGCTATGGTACATTTCTTTAGAAACAGGCAGAGTTAAGCAAACATTGTGCTGCCAAGTTCCCACACCTCAAACAGCAGCGTTTATCTCCCTCTCTTTCTTTTAGCGAACTTATAACACTTGTCAGTAATGAGAAGATTCCTTAGCGTCTCCTGGACCATGAAGAACCCTCAGAGGACCGCTGATCAACCTCCGACCTCAACTCGCAGTGATCAACCACTCAATAATTGTGTTACTTTATGTCAGTGGCTTTTAAGGTTATGAGATTATTTCTTTCTGAGTCGACAGGCCAGCTTTGATTTGAAGTATGCGTTTAATAGCAACGTCTAAATAAGTTTCGCTGACCCTCCGAGTGCGATTGAGCGTTGTAACACCAGTCTTGTTACGTCAGCCGTGTTTTGGTAATATTAACAGCTTCGCAGTCTATTAAAACAAAGAAAGGATTACAAATTGACAGTGGATATAAAAGTACATGACCCCGTGTACAGCGTACGTGTCTCTGATGTGCCGTAGCTACAGGGCTCTCCGGAGACTTGTTCCAAGTTATTTATGATTCAGGAATTAATCTCACTTAGCGAAAGCTCCCGAAGAAGCGATCGTCTTGAAAAGCGGTGAGGGGGAGGGCTGCGGCAGGGGTAGGGGTAGAGGCTGAAACGCGATTCAAGACTTATTTAAATCCCCCTCGTAGATTAGAAACCAGTTTGACAACCCTTTCACCACTTGTGATATCTGAGGGGTTTTTTATGCCACGGCAAAAGGAGGTAATCCACTCGGAATTTACAAATGATTTGAAGCAGAGCGGGAGACAAACTGCGCTGGCTGTTTCCGGGGAAATATTTCCATATTAGCGATAATTTGTCAACAGAAATGCAAATAAGGGCTGCATTTGAGCCATTGTACAGCTGAATGCCATATTTTCCCCATTGTTGGGGCTGAATCGCCCAAGGCTTTTCTTCCCGGGGCTCATCAACATTTCAAATATGGATTATTATTTATGGCTGGGGATATATCATTGGCACATCGCAGAAGTAAATAAGGAAATATGGTGTTGTCTTGATATAATATAGGGAAATGTATGGCTCGTTGAAATGAGCTGTAATGATTGTATTCTACTGGTGGAGGCTCAGCTGGGCAGGATTTCGGCTTAAAATTATGTCTCCACAGACCTTATGTAAAAAGATATTTATTTTATAAAATATTCACCTAGTTATTCTGATCATTTCTGCAGGAAATGGAAAGATGCTTCACAAGGCCCCAATTAAACACAAGGTATCAAATCTCGTTAATTTCGCCGTTTCTGATCCTGACCTGATTTTGCATCTTTGATTGCTCATTATGAACATACAGCTTATTAATTAAATCATCATCATCATTCTTGCTACGGCACGTTTGAGTCAGTTAGACAGTTATGTTTGTTTGTTGGTTGGATGGGTGATTGTTCATTGCAGTATGGCTAATGCACAGATTGCAAGTATGTGATATTTGCATAATAATGTACAAAGATGTTTATGCATAAGCTTTATTTGACCTTGAGCTTTAGAATGAATGATTGTTGATGCCTAATAATAATTTTGGACTGTGTTTCTGATGCCGTTTGGTTGTCTATCAGTTTATATGTTGATTCAGAGATTTTCTCATCTGGTGAGGATGTTTACAAAATTTTAAGTAGTATTTATAGACTTTAAATCTCTTGTGAGAAACTTGTGAAGAAAATTTGTTCCTGTGTATTGGGGGTGGGACATATTAAGGTTTGATTTTATGGCTGTAGCTATCAATTATTTTAGTAATCGAGTATTCTACCGATTATTCCATTGATTAATCGAGTAATCGAATAAGAAGTCATTTTTCTTTATTAAAGAGCAAAAGTAAATATACAAGAAAAAATAAGATAGATCTACAACTAATTTGTTTCCTTTTTAGAAAAATGAACATTTTTATTGCTGAAATTGCATACAGTAATAACCCTGAAAACCCATTTAATGCATTTATTTGCCAAATTACATTCAAAATGCAAATACTAATGTACTATTTAGTTCAGCTCAGAGAGACTTAAATGCATTTAACTTGCAGTTACAAATGATATTTTGTTATTTTAAACAAAACATTAAATACTGATATTTACATGCTGTAACACCCCTTGGACTGTTTGTGTTGGTTTTGCCCATTGTCACACCCCCATTGGACTGTTTATGTTGGTTTTTCCCTGCTGTGCCCATATTTGGTTCTTCCTGCCCTCGTTGTGTCCTAATTAGTTATCTCACTTCACCTGTTTGTGTATCATTAGTCACCCTTTATAAGTTGTATTCAGTTCTGTGTCTGTGTCCGATCTTAAGGTTGTTTTGATGTGTGTTCACGTGCCTTTCTTTGATTTACCTATTGGGATTTATTAAAGACCTGTCGTGTAATTCTCGTCTTCGTGCGCTTCTTCATACACACATCCTTGACACATGCATTTTAAAATTAATGGAGAAGTCCACTTCCAGAACAACAAATTACAAATAATTTACTCATCCGCTTGTCATCAAGATGTTCATGTCTTTCTGTCTTCCAAAATGTAGTTTAAATGCAGCTTCAAAGGGCTCTAAATGATCCCAGGGTCTGATCTAGTGAAACGATCTGTCATTTTTTTCAAAAAATAAAAATTTGTATACTTTTTAAACACAAAAGCTCACGTAGCACAGGCTCTCGGATGCGCGTCCACGGGTCGACATCTGACTGTAAGATATCCGTTTAACATACATTCTAAATCATAAACATCTTAAAGACGTCTAACAGATGTGTATTTGACATCTGATTGGAAACGTCCAATAGACATATTGCAGATGAGCAAACACCCTAAATAATACGTCTCGCAGATGTAAATGTAGATGTCAAATAGACATCTCCGAGATGTATGTGTGCTATCAGGGAAATTTGCTTGTTTTTAGTATGCCTAGTAAGAGCTGTGTCTAATTGGGGTTGGATATAATAAAGAAGATTAGAAGACAACGAAGATAAAAGCCAAGATTAGAAAAGCAGTCCTCGATAAAATGACGAGCGCAACAAAAGGTTCAAATTGTATTGCTGTGGTATCGTGGGAAAAATTAATTTTAACCACTGTTTTTTCACATCATCATCTTTTGGCAATGAAAACAAAACAAACTCGCTTTAACAGCACAGAACACAGCGTCTTCACGCCGTGATGTAAATTTCAGCAAGAATCTATGCATCAGGATCAGAAATTTGTGTGATGTGAGTGTGAAAATTTTCCCCGTGCAAACTTTGCAATGGGTTCAAGTTGGTCGTGCTGATTTATGACACTTACAAACAGAAAGCTACTTGGTTTGAAAGTTAATGTGTAATGCTTCAGTTTTGCCTATAACATTTTGCCCAAATTTCTTGTTCTAGAATAACATTGTTATAAGTATTATTAATTTATAGCAAGGGAGTCTGCCATATTATTTCAATAATTTAAATTCTAAGACAGAATTGTATTAAATTCAATAAATATGCCCATAAATATCAGTTTTAAATTGAAACAACCTTTTCTTTTTTTACACAAAATATATTTAAGGGGCAGATTTTCGAATAATAAAGACTTATTTTCCCACAATTCCTTACACAGTACTATACTATGGCCTCAAAGTACTTGTAACACAGTGCATGATTTGTAAACTAATATAAACAACACATTTTGATGTTTACGTCATATGAACAGCTCCATATGTATGGCTTTTTTTAATGTAGTAAACCTGCTCAGAAGCACACCTGGTGCAGCATTGCATACACTGTAAAAAATAAAAAAACACAATTTGTTGAGTCAGCTTAAAATAATTTGTTACCCTGCTGCCTTAAAAATTTAAGTTCAGTCAACTAAAATAAGTTTAGTCAACTTGAAATGTTAAGTTGTAGTAAGTAACAACTTAGATATTTGTGTTTGCTAAACTTAACAGATGGGTGAGTAACCCAGCTGCCTAAAAATGTTAAGTTGATTTAACTCAAATATCTAAGTTGTCACTTAGTATAATTTAACATTTCAAGTTGAATAAACTTTTTTGAGTTGACTAAACCTAAAATTTTAAGGCAGCCAGGTTACAAATTATTTGAAGTTGACTCAACTGTTTTTTACAGTGTATGTGATGCAGAGTGTCAGGTAGAAGTCCAGTGGAACACATATCACAATAATAAAAAGAGCTCAAAGACTTGCAGAAGCAAGCTAAAATAGAGTGGTTGCATCAGCAGATATGTTTTTGTCACATTTGCTACTGATCAAATTAATGGTTGGGTTTGCAGGTGTTACGTTATTTGTTAAATCTTTTAGCACTACTCACAGGACATTTCATTTTCAGAATAGGGGTGTGCCCAAATCTGAACACCGTGTTCAAAAAGGAAATTGCGTGTTCTACGGAACCCAAAACGGAATAAATACGAGATGGGAGGAAAAAATACATTTCAATGCTTTCTCTCACAATTGTATTGTTGGGTAATTATTCTGCATATAAATTGCAGGCATCAGGGAGCCACTATTAATATCCAGGGCATTGAAATCGCATTTAAATGAGTTCTCGCTTTTTACTTTCACTTTCAATATTTGCTATAACACCTTGTATATACTATGGAGCGACAGCACTTACCACACATTTTACAAGATTAGATGTTTGTCAGTGTTGCTCAGGATCTGCAAATCATTCACCATCATTCTATGAGTCATCTGTGTATGTGGTAGGTGAAATTTTATGTACTGTATTGTAACAGGCTACTGCTAGCAAGCGGCTAACCACAACCGTAGAACCCGTTGTTCATTTTCCATGCCTTTCCAAATACGAATTCACTATTCAGGCACATCCTGATTTCAGAACAACTGTGATAAGTACGACCACCAATGTAAACATTGTTCATACGTTTCAGAAAAAAAAACAAATGTTTTTAGCGCCACTCACTTGAAATTTCACTAAAAGCAACATTACATAATTTTGCAGAAATGTCACCACAGGCACATTTATCTAATAAGCCTGGGTTGCCATTTACAGTTAAAGGGGTCATCAGATGCCCATTTTCCACAAGTTGATATGATTCTTTAGGGTCTTAATGAAAAGTCTGTAATATACTTTGGTTAAAAATTCTCAGTGGTTTTGTAAAACAACACCCGTTTTACCGTGTCAAAATGAGCTCTGCAAAAATCATCCCATTCTGAGGGATTGTTCCTTTAAATGCAAATGAGCCCCTCTCTTCTATCTGTAGAGTGACAAGCTGCTTTGAGAGATTGTTTACTTTAGCTGCATTTAGTGCATTTAGCTGCAAAACCTGCTAACTAGCACGTTATTAGGAAAGGTGATTGCAGAGAGTCATAAAAAAAACCTTATACTCACTTCTGTTGTATTTATGTAGATCGGGAGGCGCATTCCGTTCACAAACAAACGTAATCTACTGCATCTTCAGCGGCTCAGATGACGGGAGTAAATGACAACCACTATGTTCATTATTACATCCAGCAACACAACACCTCAATTGCTCAGTTGGAGATATTCTTGTCTAACTTGCATCTTTGCTCTGGCATCGAAACAATGGAGGTGGAACTGTTACAGCTGATCTGAGGTAAGACGCTCATGTCAATTGTGGGAGTGGCCTCTGTCAATGTCTGAGAATGACAATGAGAACGGCTCAATATGAAAAAGGAGATATTATTTTTACAGATTAATTAAAAACCACTGCATGGATTTTTATCATTATAGAGTAGATTTGTACATACACTGCCAACACATATTAATGTTCAAACAACATGAAAAATTGAACTGATGACCCCTTTAAAAGAGCTAGCAGCCATGCTAATGGCATATACCATAATTTGGTAAAGACACACTTTGAGCTTAAATTTGTTGTATATTCATGTCTAAATGACTGTGTATTGCATTTTGAACAGCTGTGATTTGGGATTAGCTTTAATTCAGATCTTAGCATGTGGATGTACAGTGTTAAAATGTTGGAAAGACAGATTACTGGTGGGTTTTTATTAAAGAACACACTCAGTGAAGAAAAAACAAGTGAGAAGTCCAATACAAATCATTTGTTTTCATTTAAAACAATCAAAATATATTAGCATACACCAGTGTTTTGAATTTTTTTTTAATCAAATGTAAATTCATCTCCCAGTCACATTTTCTTGAACAATAAGAAAGAAAAAATAAGAAAGAAACAGTTCTGTCAACATTAACAATGTAATCAAGTATGGATGTTATCCAGATAGTATTTTTGAACATTTTACATTTATTCCAAAATAGTAACTCAAGGCAGTGACAATTTAAACAATATTTTTTGTGATGTCCAGCTACTCTTTTTAATAGTTGAAGTTTAGCTATTTTTTTATTTTTTCAGCTCATCAGTCATCAAAGCTCAGTGAATATTGCTCACAGACACAGAGATTTACTTCAAATGACTGATTTGCAAACGCAGAACGTGCACAAACACAAGACGTGGAATTTATCACACAAACCAATCACAGCTGATTAGTGTTGCACGATATGCCGGTACTTAAAAAGTATCGATACCCTGCTTTTAAAAACGGTACAATTCCGCATTTTACTAGTACCGGTATTTTAAGAATGCATTTTAAAAAGAGCTGTATTTCTGCGTGTCTGTGTTAGTGAATGGCGCAGACGCGCAGTTTTGTTTACATACGCATTACGCTCGCAGCGTTTTCAGCCTCTGCCGCCTCAATATATGAGTACATGAACACATGAACATAATCTCTAGAACTGCTCTGAGAGTCACTTCATGAGCATTTTACCATTTCTTATGACTATTGTCATATAAGGAAGACCCTAAAGGTCTTCACAGCAACCCGTCAAAATAAAAATTCGGTTTAACTTGAAAGTCAGAAATATATTAATATATTACTTAATGTAAAGATACTACTACTGCTAAAAAAATTATTAAAATAATGTTAAAGGAATATTTACCAGAAAAAAAATATTTACCTGAATTTATTTACCAGACAATTGTAAATACACAACACAGTATTTCTTAAAAAAAGAAAGAAATAGCCTATAATAAATGAATTCTTTATCAAATCTAATTATCCTTTATAAATTCATTAGACGTGCTTTTGATTATTAAAATGTAATGAAATAATTAAAATAGAATCCAGAAAATTAATGGAAAATAGAGACTCACAAACAAAACTGAATTTGAGACAAATAATAAAACGTACTTCATAGGGCCTTAAAAACTTTTAATAAATTGCTGTTAAATTCTGCAAGTTTCATGATTTCAATTAATTAAACATGCTTTTGGATGAATATTTTTTAATGTAACCATTAAAATAGTGTCTAAAAAATTCAAATGAAATTTAGGAAAAAATAAAAACAGATTTCACAGGGCCCTCTTTATTTCATTTGTGCATTTTTTTTTAAAGGTGGGATGAAATGCTTTGTTTTAAGAGATAAAATGACTGTGATCCCCATTTGGATAATCTATTATTCAGTTACTTTTCCTGTTGTTCTATGTGTTTTTTCGTAGTATCGGTTCAGTAGTATCGTGATATTTTAGTCAGGTGTCGTATCGAAATCAAAATTCTGGTATTGTGACAACACTATAGCCGATCATAACCAGTCATATCCAATCATATCACGATGGAGGCATTGCCTGATTTCACGTGACTTTCCCCTATTCATTCTCAATTACCCCCCACCAAACTCACGGCATGCTTTAGGGCGTCTGTTAAAACTCAGTGGGCTCAGGGGAGGCGAGAGAAACGCGGACTCCCGCTGTAACGTCACGAACAGCATTTCAGTGATTTGCTTTTTAATGTTTGTTGTTTTATTTTTGTACTGCCTCCTTGGAGGAAACGCCCCTGGCATATACAAACAAAAGAATTTTCTAAGGTAACAACTACACAGTTTCCCTTTTTACAGTGTATAATAGGTTTAGAAGCATCAGTTATCTGAAGCATAAACGTATGGCGTTCTTCTGTCGGTCACCCTCATCAGCTCGTCTATCACTCACGTCCCCTCATTTTTTTCCTCTCTTTTCCCCCTGGGTGTATGTTGTCGTTCTCATGTTGGTTAGAGGCCAGCTTCCTCAAACACACATTACATGCCAGCGAGCTTCAGGGACGGCTGCGCCACGCCACAGTGGCCTTAAAAGTGTGCCTTACGTAATTGCCAACTGTCTCGAATCATTAGGGGCAGCCTTTAAAAAATACATGTTTCTGCCGACAGCTGCGTACTCTCGACTTTGCCTGCCTTTCAGATCCGATTTGCTTTAGAGGTTCCACTCAGTTATATTTAACCCTGGGCACAATGAGAGCTCTGGCGGCGAGGACCTCTGCTATCTGTTCCTTTCTCCTTCACGAACGAAACAAA
Organism: Labeo catla; assembly: GCA_012976165.1. NCBI lineage: Eukaryota > Metazoa > Chordata > Actinopteri > Cypriniformes > Cyprinidae > Labeo > Labeo catla. The sequence goes on along the minus strand of VONZ01000661.1, from coordinate 131,155 downwards.
GGAATTGTGGGTGTTAGGATGTAATTATTGTCTGAATTTGACCAGATCCAGTGGCGTACTGGTTTGGGGTCAGTTTCGAAGCAGATGCTGGAGTTGTGTGACAAAATTAGCATTAGCGTTAGCATTGCTGTCGTTGTTTATGTTTAAATCTGAAGAGATTTCAAAGAGGCCTTTCAGCTGTCATATTGTTATTGTCCTCATGTTTTTTTTATACAGGCGGTATTCAATGTTTTATGTAATAATTAAAGCCGGCTGCGTGTGTGTTTGTGCGTCTAAGCATGTTCTGTGTAGCATATGAGTGATGAGCACACACTCCGACAGCCATGTCACATCCTGTAAGAATGGGGGCAGTTCAGACGCAGCTGCCCCGCAGACACACTTCTAAAAACAACACACGCAAACTCGCACGCACACATCTGTGAGCCAAGCTGGAATGTAAAAATGTCTGTTGTACTTTAGTCCTTTTTGTTTTTTGACAACATGATATGATCAATATTTGGCAGCCTTTAAAAAAATGATTAAAAAAAAAAAAAAATTCTGAATTATATTTTGTGGCAGAAAATATTTAAATTATTTTTTAATTAATTATTTAGGTAATTATAAATGATAAATTAGCATTCTTTAAATGTGTAAATCATTAAAATGTTTGTAAAATATAAAGCGTGTATTAAAGCATTTATATATCATATAAATTGTAAAAATACAAATAACATGAAATATAATATACAAATATATATATATATATATATATATATATATATATATATACATATGTAATTATATATTTAATATAAAATTACAATGTGTGTGTATATATATATATTTATATATATATAGATAGATGGATTGCACAACTTTTTAATATATCTATCTATCTCAAATTTCAGTTTAAATTATAAAACATTACTTAATATAAATTGTGAAAACATAAAATTATGAAAAATATACTATTAATAAAAAATAATCAATTACTTGGGTAATTATTACTTTTTAATAAGTTTTTTTTATATAGCATTAACACATTTGTAGAATTTATAGAGCATAAATTAGTATAAATTGTAAAAAAAAAAAAAAGATCTAACATTATGAATTTTTAAATTCATTTTATTAATAATTTTAATGACTTTTTAGGCAATTATTCATTAAAAATCAGCATTTATAAAATCACATTTATATAAAACATTTGTAGAATGAAGCATAAATTAATACAATTTGCATTTATTATATTTATATAATATGCATTTATTTTATTATATAAATATAATATAGAACTCTAAATATATATATATATATATATATATATATATATAATATATTAATACATTAATATACACTGTAAATATACTGATAATATACACTATAATATAACAAATACAATGTATAAATAAATATACATTTTTATAAATTAGCATTTTTATATAAAAATCTTAAAACAGTTGTAGAATATAAATATTTGTAGAATATAATATATATTGTAAATATATATCTAATTTTACATTTTTATTTTGTACATTAACGCAATAAAATTATTGGAAAAAATAATTATATAATTTTGTGTCATAAAATACTATAATTATTTGATTTTTATAATTAATTATTTAGGCAATTATTAATTATATTTTTTTATATATATATAAATCATTAAACATTTGTACTATATAAGGCTTGCATTAAAGCACTAATAAAGAATGAATTATTATACATTGTAAATATAAAAATTATTAAAAAAATTATATAAAAATATTATTAATAATAATTATTATTATTGTTGTTGTTATTTTTATTAGTAGTAGTAGTAATATGAATAAATTATTAGATTTTTATAATTAATTATTTAGGCAGTTATTGTAAATTAGTTTTTTATATAAAGCATTAAAACATTTGTAGGATATAAGGCTTGCATTAAAGCATTTATGAAGAATGAATTATTATACATTGTAAATATAAAAATTATATAAAATAATGATATAAAAATAGTATTAATAATAATAATAATAATAATTGTTGTTATTAATATTATGAATTAATTATTTTATTTTTGTAATTAATTATTTAGGCAAAAATACATTGTAAATATACAAAATACGATAAAATATTAATAATATTAATATGAAAAAAAATATTACTACTACTAATAATAATAATTATTATTATTATTATTGTTATTATTTTTTTAATATTATCATTACTTATATTTTATAGAACATTACAGTGCTTTGTGTATTTGTGTTTGTGTGTACAAAATATATATTAAACATTTAAATGCTTACTGTGCTATCCATCTCAAAACTAAAAATTGCAATTTGGTTTATAAAGCATTTATATAAATTGTGAAAACATAATAAATAAAATTTTTAAATTTATATTATGAATATATCAATGAAAAAGGAACAATTATTTTAATAAGCATTTTTACATAACACTTTAACACATGTGTAGTATTATATAGCATAAATTAGTATACATTGTATATAATAACTAAGTTAATAACTAAAATTAATACCCCCCCCCCAAACCCCCCAAACTTGAACATATAATTTTTTTGTTTTGTTTTCTTTTGTTTTTTCTCAGTGACTCATACACGTGTCTTACCTGTTTGAAGACTTCATACACTGCACACTTTGCTCCAGTTATTGTCGCGTGAAGGCACCTACCACCGGAAGAGGTGCTCAGTCAAAGCCCGGAGGTCACACAAAAGGGGCCCCTCGTTCCCAGGGTCAGATGATGTCACCAGACTGAGACAAAGGGAGGTGTTGGGCAGGTGGCGGCCTCGGAGGTCTCTGTGTCATTTTCATTCACCACAGGGGCGAATGGTGGCCGTGAGAAAGCAAAGGAAGATCAATACTGTTCAGCCCGAGGGGGCTGCAGGCAGCAAGCCCCCCAAAAATTATTTACACATGTGAAAAGAGCAAGACTGCCCATATGAGGAAAAGTCTTGATGAATAGCGCAGAGAAACAGCTTAGTGTCTCTTGTGTCGTTTTGAATTTAATTTAGATGTAGATTTTAATACACTTGCTGACTTCAAGAATGTCATTTTATATCATTGGTTATTTATTCCAGTGTTTTTTTTTTATTATTTTTTGTTTTTAACAACAGTAAGTAGATATAAAACGTTTCGTGGAGGAGTGTGAAAAACATCTGAAAAATATTTACGTCACTTATTTTTGTTGCTGGTTGAGATGAAAAGCAAGCAGTGGAAAGTTTTTTTTTTTTTTTTTTAGACACCTAAAATGTTTCTAAATGAAGATCTCAACCTACACACACATACACAAAGCGGTAAACAAGAAAACAAACTCACTTGGAAAGTCAAAAAAGAAAAAGTAGGAGGTTAAAAAATCCTCCATGTCCTTTCCTACTTCATAAAATTTCCTCCCCACATTCAGTCCCCCTCAAAAAATAATATACAGTTCATTATTTGTTAATTTGTGTATATATATATATATATATATATATATATAAAATCAGAAAGTGAATATCAGAATTAATTAATTAATGAAAATAATAAAAATAGTGGATGAATATAAATATGGAAACGAATGAACTAATAAATAAATAAATAAATAAATAATGATTATTGTATTTAATTTGTTAACTATTCCAATGTATTATTTATTATTTTTAGTAAAAGACAAAAAAAAAGACAAAAATATTAGCTAAATATACAGTTTATTACGTTTATTTTTCTTATTTTTTATATCAATGTCTATTTTTTTAATATTATTTTTTAATGTGCTATATTTATCTATCTATCTATATATATATATATATATATATATATTTTAGGAGCCAAAATTTCTATAGTAATTTTTCTAAATATACAGTTAATTTTTTATAGATTTTTATAATTTATTTATATATATTTTTATGAATATTTTAATTTTTTTTATTATTTTTAGTAATATCTAAAGTAACTTTTTTGAAATTAAATGTAAAACATTACATTCACAAAACAATAGGCTGTATTTTTATATATCAGAATATCTTATATATATCATTAATATAAATATTAAAATAATAAATAAATAAAATGAATGAATGGTTAAATATAAATTTGAAAATTAATGAATTAATGCATAAATGAATGAATGAATGAATGAATAAATAAATAAATAATGATTTAGTATTTGATTGGTTAACTATTCCAGTGTATTTATTTATTAGTTTTAGTTTTTATTTTAGTTATTATTTTTTATTTTTTAAATATTTATATTTATTTATATATTTTTATATTTATATATTTATTTTAATTTGTACTAGTATCTAGAGCAACTTTTCTTAAACAAAATGTGAAACATTGCATTCACAAAACAATAGAATATATATAAAAAAATAGAATATATATAAAATATATATATATATCTAATTTAAAGAAAATATTATATTTATATAAGAAAATGCATATCAGAATGAATGTATTAATTAATATAAATGTGAAAATAATAAAAAAATTAAAAGAGTGAATGAATGGTTGAATATAAATATGAAAATGAATGAATGGATCTTGATTACCATATATCATTGGTTACTTATTCCAATGTAACTATTATTTTTACTTTTTAACACAGCAACTAGATATGAAACATTTGAGGCAAAATATCTTTTTTTTTTACCATTTTATTAATTTATTTCTTTTTAATTTACTAGTATGTAGAGCCAATTTCACATTAGGAAATGTAAAATTCACCCTACATTGCATTCACAAAACATTATTTTTGAGGCTGAATTTATTTAAATAAATAAATAAATAAATAAATAAATATAAGTAACCTAGTGTATATACATATATATATATATTTCTAAAATGAAAAAAGTGAATGCTAATACTGCTGCTGATTATAGAGGATGCTCTCACAAATTTATCTTGCACCTAACAGCTGAAAAAGGAATCCAAATTAACCATCAATCTGTTTGCGATTCATCTTTCTGCCTCTGCACCTTCCACGTTTTGCAGACCAATTGTCATGCTAAAGAGGTCTCTATATTTGAAAACAGCATCTAATTATGGGTGAGGGGCCTCGGACGCATCATAATGACAGAACAACTCCTTGTAGCAAAGGGCTTGTTGCTCTGGAGTTTTATAGCGACCGGGTCGTAGCGCTATTAGCCCTTATAGGCAACAATGAAGCAGCTAACAATAGAAGGTCCATTATTGCACTTGTATGTTTGAGTTGGCTGTCGAACCCTCTCGCTCGCTCTCTCTCTCCGCGCTCTAAGTAAGAGGAGGCGAGGCGTACTGCTCACAAAGGCACAGGGCCTGGTGGGAATAAGGGGGTTGGCTGGTTAATCACTGGCCTTAAACTACAGGAAGTTGTCTATTCAAAGAGCCCCTCGGGCAGCAGCGCAAACCTTTAATCAATGCTGGGATGAGCCCAGCCTGGTGCTGAAGGCTGGGACGGGAAGCTGGCGTGGTGCTTGGTTACTCACGGAAAGAGCAATTGAAACCCCCTTTTTAAAGATCTATATTTGTATGACAGGAAGTTTTAGCAATTTAGCATGTCAAGTATTGCTCAAACCGCACTTAGAGAGTTAGAGATTTGACACCTAAAGGCCACTTCACGCCAACGTTGATATTTATAATGTTAAAAACATATGGTTAAAATGAAACCTATGAAAAAAAATTGTATGCATATTTTGAAATATGAGGGGCACCGGTGATGTGAAATGGTTGCACTCTTTGAGCTAATGGCGCTACCTGTTGTTATTTTTACCGCAAAAAAACTCTGATACAATGACCACAGCTACTGAAAGAGTTAACAGGTGGCAATGGATAAATGCATATGCTTAAAACAAATACCGTACTATTGATTTTTCCCTACAAGGAGTCTAAAGCCCCCGGATATTGAGTGAAATCTACATTGAGAAACTCCTTCAGTGTCTGCGGTGTCATGACAAGCGTCGGCATGTTTACATCCTGTCAGGATGGCATCTAGCGATTCGTGTCTCTGCCGTTTGTAAGCTCTTCCAGTAGCTGTAGTCTACTAAAAGCTTCAAAGGCATCAGGGCCAATGTGGAGAGAACAAAGACGCAAGTCTTTAGGAATTCTTAGGCATCTTCCCATTCCTTTCTCCTCTTTTTATCGCTAGGAAAACAGTGAAGACTTACGTTGCTTCTCTTGTTGCCCTTCGACTGAAAATTACAAGCAAAAGCCGCACAATGTGGCATTGTATCAGTATTTTGTTTTCCAAGTTGCTGTAAAAATAGCAACAGGCAGCGCCAGTAGCTCACCAAGTGCAACCATTTTACATCATCAAAATAATGGCACCCCCCATAGTGCAAATTATGAATAAAACAATGTTGATTTTTTTTTAAATAACGTAAATCTTTCATTTGTTTTCTACTACTTACTTCAGTAAGAGACATTATTTATGTTATATTAAGCCACAGAAATCTTAAAGGGGTCATTGGATGCCCATTTTCCACAAGTTGATATGATTCTTTAGGGTCTTAATGAAAAGTCTATAATATACTTTGGTTAAAAATTCTCAATGGTTGTGTAAAACAACACCCTTTTTACCTTGCCAAAATAAGCTCTGCCAAAATCATCTCATTCTGGTCGAGGCTGCTTTAAATGCAAATTAGCTCTGCTCGCCCCGCCCCTCTCTTCTCTCTGTGGAGAGATGTGCCTGTTTACTTTAGCCGCATTTAGCTGCTAAACTTGCTAACTAGCACATTATTCGGAAAGACGATCGCAAAGATTCATAAAAAAAACCTTAAACTCACCTCTGCTGTAAGTGAAGCTGGATCATGAATGATTCGCGTGAACATAGACGGATATATGTAGATCGGAAGGCGCATTCCCTTCACAAACAAATGTAATCTACTGCATCTTCAGCAGCTCAGATGTCGGGAGTAAATGACGACCACTATGTTCATTATTACATCCAGCAACACAACACCTCAATCGCTCAATCAGAGATATTCTTGTCTAACTTACATCCCTGCTTCGGCATCGAAACAAAGAGGTTGGACTGTTACAGCTGATCTGAGGTAAAACGCTCATGTCAGTCAACTATCGTGGGAGCCTGTGTGTGTGACGCCACAACGACAGGCATCTGAGAACGGCTCGATTTGAAAAAAGGGATATTATTTTTACAGATTAATTAAAAACCACTGCGTGGATTTTTATCATTATAGGGTAGATGTGTACATACACTGCCAGCACACATTAATGTTCAAACAACATGTAAAAGTGAACTTAGCATCCGATGACCCCTTTAATACCCGAGGTTCCTTTTAAAGTTCCAAGAATATTGAAATCGTTGTAATTAGAAGTGGTTACAATACAGTTTTTAAAAACATTCATCAAGTACATGTAACATCATAAGGACACTTTCTAAGAACGTTCCAACTTGCTTCCATAAACAAACGGTCAACGCTTGCCCCATCTACTAATTGGTCCACTGTTTTGGAACTGACATTGATGAGTGGCACAGCGTGTAAAAGTTGAAATTCTTGTAACTTGACACGGCATCTTTAAAAACATATACTTATGTGCGACACATTACAAAAGACGCAAGACGCGAGACATTAGCGCAACTATTATAAACTTCCCTCTAGCAAGATTCCGTAGAAAAACAATGAAAAAGTAGCGCATTGGAATGGAAAAAAATGTGTTCTGTGTGAACGGCTACTAAGAATGTTTTCTCTCAACATTCTGAGAACGTATGAATTATTAATAAAGAAGATTCCAGAAACTTAAAAAATTACTTTAAAGGCATTTTGTCCTAACAGTTATATAACTTTTTTAAAACATTAGTGAAAGGTAGTGAGAACGTTCCCTTCTGATTGGTCCACTGTTTTGGAACTGACATTGATGAGCGGCGCTGGGTGTAAAAGTTGAGATTCTTTCAACTTCAACACGGCATCTTAAAAACACACTCACGTGACATGATGCGAGACTATATTGTAAGAATTTCATAGAAACTTGAAGTTGGCCTTTAAGTTGTGGTTTTGTGGTGAAATCCAGTCTATTCAATGGGAATCCATGCAATTCACATGCAAATCCCAATCACATGGTGAAAGATTTCTCCACGCCTATTTCACTACAGGTTCAGGGTGATCACACTGATTCACCATGTTGACTAACAGAAAGCGGTTTGGTTACTTAGCTACACCATTGACATTAGACAATAGCCCTTTTGTGAACATTTACTCTCATGTCGTTACAAAGCTGTATAACTTCCTTTCTTCTGAAGCACGAAAGATAATGTTTTAAAGAATTTTCCACTTTTGTAATAAAAGTTGTTGTTTTGGACTTCACTGACCTTTATAGACCTGTATAGACAAGCGACATGCAGATGAGTAAATGATGACAAAACATCTATTCCTTTAAGTTAACACATGGCTCTTTGTCAAAGGCTTTGAATAGTTATGGCTGTCTGTGACCCTGTCATAAAGAAACCGAAGAAGTCTTGAAAGCAAAACAACAAAATGAACCCGACTCTGCCACTCTTGTTCTATGGGATGAGAGAAAAGATGTTTCTGACATTACTGTTCCCCCAAATGCCCATTTGGAGACCCTTTTAGTGTCGGTAAAGATCATTTGAGCAAGCGTTTTTTCAAAGTCCTGCTGGGTGAAACGGTTTTATTCTCGCATTAAAAAATTACGAGCATGTGGGGGGACTGGGCTCGAATCCAAAAGCTTTTCCATAAAGGCTGTAAATACATTCCATACATTTTCTGCGGTAAACATGTATAATTTGACCTGGTATATATAGAAAATCATACAGCACATGAGTCAGGAAAGACCACCAACTGAAGTCTTATAGGAGACCCTTGTGTATTGCAAACCTAACCCTGGAGTACATTTAATAATAGATATAAATACTGTGCATTGACTCACTATGTAATCAGCATAACATTTTTCATTTTACATCATAAAACTTCTTTAAATAATAAAGAAAAACATTTTTTCTCGATTATAAGAATGTTGCAGGAAACATTATGGAATGTTCTAATTTATCATTTTAATGGAAGTATTATGGATGTTACTTTTGAATGTTCTCTGAACATTCCGAAAGAAATAGTAACGTTTAAAGAGTGTTAGACAAACATCCAACTGAAATGAACTTTGAATGAACGTTCTTTTTCCATTACTGTTCTTAACGGACAGGACATTGGCCAAAGTTCTGAGAATGTTACCCCTTAGCTGGTCTCTAATTTATACATAAAAAGTTTTTTTTTTAAATACATTTATACATCCCATCTTATATAATGTGTAAAAATGTTCTTGCCTTAATTTGTTCATTAAAAAAAAATTCTAAATGCATATCTTCTCCTGACTAACCCCTGCCATAATGGGTTGTATGAGATGAGAGCGCCCAGAGGCCTGAGAGCCCACAGAACAGGAAGTAAGTTTCAGGCCGACTGGGTCCGTTGGCCCTGGAGCCTCTGAGCGAGCGTATGAAAGCAGGCAGCCATGAGAGGCAACGACCCAGAGTCAGATCTGTGCAGTACATCTGAGGGCTGCTGGGAACAGCAAGATGTGTTCAGCTTTTCAGCTGAAGGGTTTTAGTTGGCTTGTGCATGTATACATGTAGTTATTAATACATTCATTCATACAAAAGTTTTTTCTAGTTCTCAAATCTGATTGGCTAAGAGCCTTCAGTGGTGTGATATTCTAGTGATAACAGAACTCCAACCGTTTTACTGTTCGTATCACTCCGCTTGCGATATTTCCCACAGCGAGTGTCATGGCAAATGTCCAGATCTACTATCATTTTATAAATAATACTGTTTTGTGTCACAGAATGAAGTTTTAAGACTTTTTAGGTGAGAATGTACGTGTTTAGACTTCAAATATGCAGTGTTTAATTATCCTAAGCGGATAATTAAACTCTTTTTTCGTGAATATGAGATTGAGCTGATGAATGAATGCTGTATCAGATGCAGGTACTTGCTCACACTTGCTCAGTCCATCTCTCTTTCATAACACCCTACATAATACAGTAAAACAGTAAGCTTTCAATGAAGCAACTCAATGTTCCTTCATTACTAGTACTAAAGTGACGTTTTTGAATTAGTCGCTCATTGGTGAGCCTTGGGCTCAGCTGTAAAACTTTCAATTTAAGATTGTGATTAAGACGTTTTGCACACACAAGTGTTTTTTAAGACACTCCATGGTCGTTTCTTGTTTATTTACACACTTATGCAGTCAGACTGTTGTATAAATGCAATTTTACACTCATAGCAGTGTGATAATCGTTCTGCCTACGGCTGAATCACATCCATGCTGATATAGAGCAGTTTCACACGGCTGTTTGTGTGATATATATATATGTGTGTGTAAACAGGGTTTCTTCCCACAGAGTTGGTCATTTATAAGCTTATTTTTGACATTTATAGAGATATGCAATAAATACTGGCACATTTAGCAAATGCTGAACACTCTTCGCACTGTCTTTGGGCCACAATGTGCTTTGCTGGTGAAGCCAAATATTGAGCTTCAGCACAGAGAGAATTCTGTTCCCACTCTGGCAGCTGGCAGAGTATAACCATAGTTGGATCATCCGATCGCTCTGCCATTGACTGTCTATAGGCCCTTTTACACTGCATTGAATTATTGGTGTAAAGTGGGAGATGGCACTGATATCCTCCTCGGCCCGCTGGACTGACTTTTGTACTGAGAGAACACAATGTGTAAAGCTACTGTGGTCTTCTTTACTAGGATCATGTCTAAATGGGATGAGAAAAAATATTTTACTATTAGTTTAGTGTATAAAATCAAGAAAATATGTGGTTTAATATCTAATCCACTAGCATTAACCATTTTAATAAGTGAGCTACTCTGTTGCAGGCATGGGTTCCCAATTATTTCACTGCTGTACAGATCATTTTAATTGAATGTAAGGCAGAATTAACAAATAAAATGAAATCATTTTCGCAATCCATCAGAATAATTGACAGCACCCAAATTTGGGTCTATAAACTGGTTAGTTAGCTGAAATTAATGTCTAAATATCATTAAAGCTTGTCATGACCAGGGCATGGGATTTAATCAGTCTGTCTTGTTATTGTACAAGATGTCTTATGCTGCAGTTCGCTTATGAGTTTATTTTGTGGTACAGACTTTCAGTTTCAGTAAGCGTCTGTTTTCGTACTTCAGGTAATAGATTCACAGATATGAAACTAAATGCAGTAAAATAACCACACAAACAATAAATATAAAAACACCTGACCTGACCATGTGACTTTATTTTAACTATGGATATGTTGGATATGTCTGAATACTGTTTATGAATAAAAAATGGCATATGAAACAATACAGTTATGCTAACTATGATCTTAGTCTGATCAGTTAAGTCAAGAGGGAGATCTGATGAAAGGTCGATATTAGTTCACTCTTATAAAAATTGTACAAGGGTGTCACTGCAGTGTTAAGCTAAGGTACAAAAGCTACTTTAAAAGTACTAATGTACCATTTAGGGGTAAATAAGGTAAAAAGATGAACCTTTTAGCTTTTGAACTCTAAGGTACCACCTCAGTGACAGCTTTGTGTCTTTTTATGAGTGTGTCAACCTTGGAAAGAAAGGTAGCGCAACATTACACATACTTTATACAACATAAACACTAAGATTAGCATGCTAGTTTGAATAGATTTGCCCCTGTTACTAATTGGGAGCCTTAAACTGTTAACTGTGTGTTAAAGTTTTACCAGAACACATACAGAACAAATCTGAAGAAAGCTACACATGATAGCAAAGCCAGTTGATGTATGCTAAGCTAAGCTTAGCTAAGTGAGCCTGTGGCTAAAGCAGGTGGTTTTCTAGTTTACATGAGTCAGGTACGAAATGAAGCTCCGCCACAGGCTAAGCTGTCACTCAGACCTGAGGTTAATATAGAAAGATCTCTTACCCAAGGCAAGGACAACAGCGAGAGGATTCGATGTGTTATGTCATGCCTCCCAGATGGAGAATTACAGCAATGTTATCTAAAGAGCAAATATGATTCATTTAGCCCTTCGACTGTAGTGTACATTTTGTACAAAAGCTGTGGTCACAAAACTGTTTGATAATCAGCCAATATGCTCCCTTGCAAACATTTATAAAGTTAACTATTGGCCTATAGTCTATACCAAAAATACCATAGTGATTTTTGTTAAAGAAGTTAAGGGATAGTTCAACCAAAAATGAAAATTCTGTTGTTAATTACTCACCCTCATGTTGTTCCAAACCCATAAGAACTTTGTTAATCTTCGTAACACAAATTAAAATATTTTTGATGAAATCCGAGAGCTGACCATAGACAGCAACACAACTGACACGTTCAAGGCCCAGAAAGGTAGTACAGACATTGTTAAAATAGTCCATGTGACATCAGTGGTTCAACTGTAATATTATGAAGCTACGAGAATACATCTTGTGCGCAAAGATAACAAAAATAACAACTTTATTCAACAATTTCTTCTCTTTTGTGTCAGTCTTCGACACGTGCACACGAGATTACAAGAGTAGGTTTGGAACAAAATGAGGGGTTTTGAGTGAAATAAATGTAACTTTTAAACCAGGGTTATTATAGTTAACTACTAAAATCATAAAAAACATGATTTTAGAAACATGAGAATACACTTAAAAAAGTAATACTTAAAAAATAAACGTTACATATTAAAAAAAAAAAAGGAATTTTCTATATTTCTGCATAAATATGACCAAAACTTCATCAGATTTTCACACAAGTTTTGAAAGTTGACAAAGAGAACCCAGTTAAACAAAGTTGCACAAGTATGTGAATCTCTATGATTAGCAGTTAATTTGAAGGTGAAATTAGAGTCTGTCTGTTCAGAAGTGTTTTCAGTCAATAGGATGACAATTGGGTGTCAGTTTATGTTTTACTTAAAGAACAGGGATCTAATAAAGTCTAATCATGTTGGTGAAAGTGAATCATGGCACAAACAAAGGAGATCTCTGAGGACTTCAGAAAAAGAGTTGTTGCTGCTCGTCAGGCTGGAAAAGGCTACAAAACGATTTCTAAAGAGTTTGGACTTCACAAATCCACAGTCAGACAGATTGTGTACAAATGGAGGAAGTTCTAGACCACAGTTACCCTCCCCAGAAGTGGTCGACCAACAAAGATCACTCCAAAACAAGACGTATAATAGTTTCAGAGGTTGGTTAATGTTGAAGTTCATGAGTCCATCATCAGGAGAACAATGAACAACCATGGTGTACATGGCAAGGGGTTGCAAAGAGAAAGCCACAACTCTCCAAAAAACACTGCTGCCTGTCTGCAGTTTGATAAAGATCATGTGGACAAGTTTGAAATGTTTTGTGGACGGATTAGACCAAAATATAATTTTTGGTTTAAATAAAAAGTGTTATGTTTGGAGAAAGAAAAACACTGCATTCCAGCATAAGAAGAACCTTGTCCCATCTGTGAAACATGGTGGTGGTAGTATCATGGTTTGGGCCTGTTTTACTGCATCTGGGACATCATTGATAGAACAATAAATTCTGAATTATACCAACAAATTCTAAAGGAAAATATCAGGATGTCTGTCCATGAACTAAAATCTAAAGAGAAAGTGGGTCATGCAGCAAGACAATGACCCCAAGCGCACAAGTCATTCTACCAAAAAATGGTTAAACAAGAACAAAGATGATGTTTTGGAACGGCCGAGTCAAAATCCGGACCTTAATCCAATTAAAATGTTGTGGAAGGACCTGAAGCAAGCAGTTCTTAGGAGGAAACACACCAATATCACAGGGTTCAAGTGTTTCTGTACTAAAGAATGGGATAAAATTCCTACAGGTCGTTGTGCAGGACTGATCAGCAGTTACAAAAAACGTTACCTGCAGTTATTGCTTCAAAAAGGGGTCACAACAGATGCTGAAAACAAAGATTCACATACATTTAACACTGGATCATTTTTCTCAATAAATAAATGACAAAGTATATATTTTTGTCTTGTTTGTTTGATTGGATTCTCTTTGTCAACTTTAAGGACTAAAAGTGTGAAAATCTGATAGTGTTTTGTGTTATATTTATCCAGAAATATAGAAAAATCTAAAGGGTTCAGAAACTTTCAAGCAATACATAAAAGGACAAAAGGTTACCACAATTTTTTTTTTTGCCATAACAATAACTATATATTCAATTTTAGTGAGTTACCATTTGCCGTTAGGCTCTCAAAAGCCAAAAGTGTGTATAGTGTGTACAGTATATTCTGCATAATTTACTATGACTAAAGCAAGAGTGTGACTAATGTATTAATAGCGTTTTCTTTAAAGAAAAAATTCAGCAAGAAACTGCACTGACCGTGTCTTGTTACAAAAGGCAAGAAATCCGTAAGTCGTGCACAAAGCGAGCGAAATACATATACAAGAGGACAGTTGCAGAGAGGCAAGGTTGGAGCCACAGTGCAGTGTGCTTGAGTGAGCATGTAGGCCACGCGCGGCCGCTGATGCATTGCTCACCCCCAGGAGCGAGAGGGGGGAGTTTGTACACACGAGTCAAACAAGCCTCGCTGCATTCATGTGACATCCTCTGCCCTAGAGAAAGATAATGCTGGTTCCACAGTAAATAAAGTCATATTCAAGAAGACAGGTTCGGTTTTGTAGAATTAATGGTTCATTATTTCTGAAATTATTTCAGTCTGGCTAATTTTGTCATGCACGAAACAAAACGAGTTATGTAAGATGCCAATTTGCGTGTATTTTCAACCAGCGGTGGACGACTTTAAGGTAACCTGTTTAAAAGCGTTCCTTATTACAGAAACATGACCTTTAAATTGACTGCAACGGAAGGTCAAAGAGCTGTGGATGCGAATGCGATATGTGTGAAAGAAAACGTTGAGGGGGCGAATTCTTATCCATCAATCAGACGTCGCAACTGTGTTTTTGGATTAACATACATCAGAAAGGCCAATTACCCTCAATATCTTAAGCTTAAGACGAGAGGCCCGAGGTGGTTTTGAATACGGAGGGACGTGGGTCTAATTATACAGTATGATCCCTCTCACTTGAATGGCTTCCCGCAAAATCGAAACCTGTGAGGGAGTCGTGGATCAATCCGAGCTTTGGATTAAGAGTTCTCTGATAGCCCCCTGTCGAGATCAGGTTTAGAGAAGTATCTTACAGTTCTCGTTTTAATCGCAGTCATCCTACTTTTACTCGTAAGCCTGTGATGGTCTTCAAATGAGCTTATCCAACGCCTCAGACAAGCTAGCACCTTCCCTTCCTTGCTATGACTAACCCTGAGGCAACCAGGAAGGTGGAGGTGTGAAATTATCTTTAAATAAAAGTGCAAGAGTTTGCGCCTACTGTACTTTGTGCTTGATGCTAATCTTTGGTGTAATTTATGAATCAATTTATTGTCAGGGTACTTTCCACAAATGTAGTATGCTTTGATGTCTGATTACTTCTTTAAATGTATTAGAGGAACAAATCCCATGTTTTTTGTTGTGAAAACTTGCAGATATTAAACTGTTATCTAACATAAAATTAGCCTAGCATAAAAATAGCATGTTTTAAACACATCACATGCTATATTGGTCTAGCTGGCCTTCTTCAGAGGTCTATTTTAATCTTACATTGTCATATTTTCAACATTTCACAACCCTGTTGAATTATTGTAATTAAAAAGTCATAAAACAATCATTTTCTTTCATTTTTAGGAATTATAAGTTTACCAGTTACTAGACACCAAGACTAGATCCCAAACTTGCATACTTTATATGCTTTTTTAAATGTGCATCCCTCTTACTTGCAACCCTGTCACTGTTCTGACCTAATTTAAAAATAAATAAATAAATAAATGTAATTTGATGATTATTAAATGTTTATCGATACAAAATGACAACATCACTGAATCTGAGTTTTAAACTGTTTAAAATGTCTCGAATTGTGGTAACAGGTTTGCAAAATAAAAATAACATTTAGTTTGTACAATGTCATAATTTCAACATTTTCAACCCTGTAACTCAAATCACTGTAATAAAAAACTATAAAACAATCATTCTTGTTAAATTTTGTTGAATACCAATATCTACATACCAACATTGAATCCCAAACTTGCATATTTTATATGCTTTTTTTTTTAAATGTACATCCCGGTTACTTGCAACCCCGTTGTTGTTGTTGTCGTTGTTGTCATTGTTCTGACCTATTTTTTTTTTTAAATAAACAAATGCAATTTGATGATTATTTAATGTTTATCAATACAAAATTACAAAATCACTAAATCAGAGTGCTAAACTGTATAAAATCAGCATTTAAAACTGTATTTAAAATGTTTCAAATTGTGGTAACAGGGTTGCTAAATGAAAAAAAAAAATATATATATATATATATATATATATATATATATATATATATATTTGATACTTATTTAATGTTTAACAATACAAAGTTACAAAATAACTAAATTAAAGTTTTAAAATGTATTTAAAATGTAATAAATAGAAAATGAAAATAAAACAACACATATTAATTTGTTTGTTTAATGTCATAATTTCAACTATTTCAGCCATGTTAATCAAATTGTTATAACTGTTCTGGCATGATTTATTTTTAATAAATTATTTTCAATACAAAATAGCAGAAGTCACCAAATCAGAGTTAAAATATATCTTATTTAAATATTTACATATTTATGTCTCAAATTGTGCTAACAGTTGCAAAGACTCTCATATGAAATGAAAAGAAAATAAACATAAAACAACACCATAGTTAAAGACATCAAATGACATCAATGTGTCATCTTTACTAAAGTGTGGATTTTGGCAAAACATATGAATTACAATTTTATAATTTTCTACAAACTAATGTTTAAACCCAAATTAAATGTTTATCACCAAACAGCATTTAAATAATCTGTCTCAAATTGTGGTAACAAGTTTACAATCTCTTATTAAATGAGTACCAAAACAACACATAATAAAGTGGGGATTTTGCCTTGAGGTCATGACCTTCTTGCATCGTACAAAATCATAGTTTCAACCCTGTATGTCAGTTACTACAAAGCAATATTGGATCCCAAACTTGTTACTTTAGACTAAATACGCAACCCTTTTACTTGCAAACCTGTTATGTATGTATTTTTAAAAATGAATTTATTTATTTAATCATTTTTATTGTTGTGTAGTGTTGGTAGAAAGGCTCAGTTATATTAGTTAGAGAATCAAGCGTGTCTATGTCATTGTGAGTGTGATGTGTCATTCCAGGCAATAATTTGTAAAGCAACACACATATGTGAACTTCTCAAAACGAACGCCCTGCCCTGTGTTTCTCACAAGCGGCCGGCTAAAAGAATGGCCTGTACCTCTCGGTTTCATCTCTGTTTTGTTATGAACGAAATAGTGACTTTTACACCCAGTTAACGACTGTTTCCCAGCAGTAGCCGCATGACACTACCTTCTCAACCACGGCCTCAACGGTTTTAACCACTTCCACATCCTCTCTGCGTGCTCTACCTCCCCCCAGCCTTCGTGTTTTGGATGGCGCCTGCTAGCACAATGCAGCTGCCAGGACTGATAGCATCGTGCTGGGTAAAAATCGCTGCCAGCGTTTATGCTAGGTAGGCTTGCGCTTCACGTGCTAGAACGCGTTTGGGGCTTTGTCAAGTTTCAATAATAGTAGACAGGCGGCAAACCGGGATGAGGACTTGAAAATAACTTGGCTGTCTTCTTAAACGTCTAGCTCTTGTGGAAGTGAGCGCTATAACGTTAAAGAAAACAGTGTTTATGCTTCATAAGGTACGACTGTGAAAAAGAAGCCCAGAAGCCCTGGCTAACATCACCTAAACAACCGTTTCTCGAAACACAGGGATGTGAAATGAGCTTGCAAATCACCTCTGTTTACCCATGAACACCCTGCAGTTATCTCAGTGATTTACAGCTACTAACCTATACTTTCATTGTCATGCAAAGTGTGCATTTCTTCGTCATGCAGTTCTGAGTAAGCATGTTTGGAAAGATGACTAAGTTCCACTTTACTGTAATTAATGATTCACCATCTTGCTTAGTCTGAGAGTGTACACAAAGCGAGAATGAACCACTGATATTTTTTCGCCCGGAATCTAAATTCTCTTTCTTACTGGAGTTGTTTGTTTAAGCGTTGTGTGGATTGTTTAAAATATATTCATATTCCATGTTAAATACAAAGCTCAACTGACATAATTTATGGCGTGCTGTTGATTACCGTAAATTATTCAGCAGAAGACAAAAAACAACAGAAGCCACTTACAATAGAAGTCAGTGGGGCCAATTTTTGGAGGATTTAGATGCAGAATAGTGAAGCTTATAATTTTGAAAAAGCAATTACATTAATTCTCATGGTAAAACTTGTCTATTACATGAGCTTTAAAGACAATTTTACTGTTGTTTTCAAGTTTTAGGCCTTACTTTTTCATGGCAACAAAGTAAACAAATAGAATTTTACACAGAAAACATATTTCACAGTAATATGTTTAACACATATTGTTTATATATGCTTACGATTGATGTGCATCACTGTACAGATTTTGCCAACCTGATCTCATGACGAAAACGTACCTGTGGGAACTTTTTCGCAAAACACAAAATATGTAGCAATATGTAAGTTTCGTGATATATTCAGTGTGAAATGGCACTAAAAGAGTGTTCGGTTTTTTCCCCCCAGAACAGATGAATGTACATATTGTATGTTTTATGTAACGTTGGTTTTGTACATGTTTGAAATGTCCGTTGAGTGGCGCTGTAACTCTGCTATGTGACTTTTTAAAATAATATACCATCTGCACTGCACCTAAACCTACCCGACAGAATGAACAAAAGCGAATGTGACGTAAAAGTGCAATCGCAAGCATGCTGTTTTAGTGTTTTTCGATCTCTCATCTTTCAGCTCTCTGAGTCATGAGTAATGTTTTTGATGAGATTCATACCTGAGGATTCCGCATCCTAATTCTGTTCCGGCTGAGCTACCGAGCAAGCTTGTTATGTACAGAAAGCACATGAAACACATGGAGCTGTAATCATAACTGTGTATGAAAATGATTACAAGTGCTCGCTGTTTTACCGCCTCTAGAGTTCATTTCTGTTGGAAACTGCAGTGATATGTACTTATTGGTACGTATTCCACATCTCACAAAAAAAGTCTTGCGGTAAAAAATAAATATGACCTCACGTTGTGTCAATCACGTTTACACACTGCCTTTGAAACTTTCGTCCATCATTAAAAAAAAAATTCAGATCAGGTTCAGTTTTCTGTGATTTTTGCATCTGTAGCAAGCGTTTTGAGAGGTGTTTTGACAATTCAGAGCAATTGTGACGTTCTGTGTGTGACAAAAAAACAAAAACAAAACAAATACAACCTCAATTTTTGTCAATCACGTTTACACACTGCCTTCGAAACTTTTGTCCATCATTAAAAAAAATTGGATCGGGTTCTGTAGTAAATAATTTGAGTGTTTTGATCATTCAGAGCAACCGTGATTTTCTTTGCGTGATGAATTTTGACGAATACGAAAAAAAGCATTCAAAATTTTTGGATTCAGTGTGCAAGGACCTTAATACTTTAAATAATGGTGCTTTGCTACACTGTAGAAAGTCAATGCTAACTCAACTTTTTAAATCCAGATTAAAGGTCCTTGCACACTGAGTCCAAAATTCTCGTATAAAATTTTCACACATTGAAAAAAAAATAAATACGACCTCACATTGTGTCAATCATGTTTACACACTGCCTTCAAAACTTTTGTCCATCATAAAAAAAATTCAGATTGGGCTTTAATCTGGATTAAAGGTCCTTGCACACTAAGTCCGAATTTCCCGTCCGGAATTTTTGTACGTTAAAAAACAAATATTAATGTTGTGTCAATCATGTTTGCACACTGCCTTCAAAACTTTCATCCGTCATAAAAATATTCGGATGAGGTTCAATTTTCTGTGTTTTTTGCTTCTGTAGCAAGCATTTTAAGATGTGTTTTGACAATTCAGAGCCACCATGATGTGACGAATTTTGATGCATACGAAAATTTCGGACTCAGTGTGCAAGGACCTTAATACTTCAAATAATGGGGCTGTGCTACATTGTGGGAGGTCAAGGCTATTGGCTGTTACTATGATAATTTATTATCGTAATCACACTGGTTTGTAGTGCAAATAGTTTTACTGTTTACTGCGATTTGTTGTTGTTTTTTTCTCATCGTTCCAAACCCATAAGACCTTAGTTCATCTTCAGAACACAAATTAAGGTATTTTTGATGAAATCCAAGAGCTTTCTGACCCTGCATACACAGCGACGCAACTGACACATTCAAGGTCCAGAAAGGTAGTAAGGACATTGTTAAAATAGTCCATATAACATCAGCGGTTCAACCATAATTTCACAAAGCTACGAGTATACTTTTTGTGCGCAAATGAAAATAAAATAACGACTTTGTTTGACAATTTCTTCTCTTCCGAATCAATCTATGATGCGCGTATATGACGGATATTTTAATGATGTCCTTACTACCTTGCTGGGCCTTGAATGTGTCAGTTGCGTCGCTGTCTACGCAGGGTCAGAAAGCTCTTGAATTTCATCAAAAATATCTTAATTTGTGTTCTGAAGATGAACAAAGGTCTTACAGGTTTGGAACGAAATGAGGGTGAGTAATTCATAACAGAATTTTCATTTTGGGGTGAACTATCCCTTTAATGTTACTGAAATAATGTTGTTTATAACTTTGAGAAAACCTCACTAGAACATTCTGATAACATTCTCTGTTAGCTGGGTAATACATCTCGCACAATTACAGGAAATAGCTTACTTCTGTATTAAAAAATAAGGTAAGTGAAATGCTATATTGACCACAAAGCATTTTTAACCTGATTTCCGTATTTTATATTTAAATACATTGTCAGATTCACTTGAATATCACTTAAAGTGCACATATAAATGTTACATATAAATATACGACTTTCTGCAGCACATGTGATTTTAATTTCTTCAGGGTGCCTGAGACTGAAATACTGCATTACTCTGAATTTCTCAACTTCCCTTTATTGCCTCCTCTCTTTCTCTACTCTCTTTCTGTGGTGTTTCCTAAAGACCACAGATTCTATTTTTGCCCTCCTGTTTACTTTCATATATTTTAAATGTAGGAGCCCAGAGCTCCTCCCTGTCAAAGACCCAGCCCTGGTTAGCAAACCGGAGGCCGTGACACAGTGCTTCCATTCTTCAGGGGAGCTGTGTGTGTGTGTGTGTGTGTGTGTGTGTGTGTGTGTGTGTGTGCGAGTGTCTGCCGCGACCCCTCCCTAACCCAAACCCCAAAACCAGCACTGACTGTATCCAGGGTACGCTGTCATGTCCTGTCACGGGAGCCTGTCGTTGAATTGGTTAGGGTTGGGATTTGTGATCTTTCTTCAATATTGATGTGGATCTGAAGCAAATGAGTTCCATCATTAAATGACTTCTTGGACTGTGTGATTAATTATACAGTATGAGGGAAGCTGGGCTCTTTTTGTTTTTATTTTTGATCAGCCACTTAATTTATTCACCTAATGATGGAGACGCAATGAAAATTCATGAAAAGGAGTCTTTGATGGTCAGGTCATTAAAAGTGCATTTACTTGTGTTCGGTCCAAATCGACATCTTTATTCATTTTTGTGAATCTGTGATCTAAAACACTATCAGATCGAATAATGCTTTGCCAAACAGCTTTAGCTGCAGGTGTTATTTGCGAAATATCGCATTTATTCCATTGATCGGCAACTTTCGATCCATGATTAAGAGCAGAGTTTGTTGCTCGCACTTTATAAGACAACGATTAGTCCTACATTTGTACGTTTTGGCATTAAATCTGGTGCATATTGTAATTTAATAAGACAAAAAAAGTTTGATTTTAAAATTTGAGTGTGTATTTATATATATTTTATGTTTAGTTATACATTTATTTTTCTATGTAATTATTATAATATTATAAGATCTATGTATGTGCACACATACATATATCTATGTATGTGTGTGTGTGTGTGTGTGTGATTATTACAATTTTTATTAAATAAAAGGTTTGATTTTAAACTTTGAGTTTTTATTTAGTTAATATATTATTATAATAATATTTTCATATTTTATATATTAAAATCTGGTGCATATTGTAGCTTAATATGACCAAAAAACAAAATTTATATTTATATATATTTAATTATTTAGGTTTGCATTTATTCTTCAATGTAATGCACATATATATTAAAATAATATATGATTTTATATATACCTTTTCAGATATGAAACTGTGTGTGTGTGTGTGTGTAATTATAAAATATAAAGTTTGATTTTATATATATATATATATATATATATATATAATTCTAATATTAAAAGATTTTATATATACCTTTGTAGATATGAAACTGTGTGTGTGTGTGTATGTATGTATGTAATTGTTAAATATAGTTTAAATAAATATAGTTAATATTTAATATATTATTCTAATAATATTCTAATATTTTATATATTAGAATATGGTGCATATTATAGCTTAATATGATGTTTATCTTTAGTTATACATTTGTTCTTCTGTGTAATAAATATATATATATATATATATATATATATATATACCTTTTCAGATATGAAATTGTGTGTGTGTGTGTGTGTATTTAGTAATTTTTTCATTAAATATAAAGTTTGACTCTAAAGTTTTAAATAGTTAATAAATTACATATTAAAATCTGGTGCATATTGTACCTTAATATGACAAAAAAAAATCTATATTTATTTTTATATTTGGTTATACATTTATTCTTCTATGTAATACATATATATTTTATATTATTATATTAGTATAAGATTTTTACATACCTGTTCAGATATGAAACTGTGTGTGTGTGTGTGTGTGTGTGTGTGTGTGTGTGTAATTATTAGATATAAAGTTTGAGTTAATAAATATTTAATATATTATTATAATAATCTAATATTTTATATATTATAATCTGGTGCACATTAATATGTCCACCAAAAAAAAAAAATATATATATATATATATATATGTATGTGTATATATATATTTACAGATTTTTATATTTAGCTATACATTTGTTCTTCTGTGTAATTATAATTAATATATATATATAATATATCATTCTAATATTAAAAGATTTTATATATACCTTTTCAGATGTGATTTTTTTTTTCATTACATATAAAGTTTGACTTTAAAGTTTGAGTTTTAAGTAGTTCATATATTATTAGAATAATATTTAAATATTTTACATATTAAAATCTGGTGCATGTTTTAGCTTAATATGACAAACAAAAATCTGTATTTTTATATTTAGTTATACATTTATTCTTCTATGTAATACATATATATTTTTTATTATTATATTAGTATAAGATTTTATCTACCTTTTCAGATATTAAACTGTATGTGTGTGTGTGTGTGTTTGTCTGACTAAAGGTACAGTAGTTCTAGATATGATGACATCATGACAGGAAGTCACGACTATCACTGTTTCCTCATATTTCTTAGACTGTCATCATTTCACACCAGAACTTTTTGTTTGCACAGAGGGGGGCACGAGATGCAAAATGACAAAAGAAAATGACAACACGGACTTGAGTCACATAGAGCCCCACATATGGGAAGTAACTGCAAAACAGTTGTTGAGACGAAGACGATCTGTATGAGCACTATTTTGAACGGCTCTCAGCTTGTGGTGAAATCAATTAAAACTCATGCTGTTTATTACCAATTGACTGAAATTAAGTGTTTTTGCAGTCGCAATGCAAGTCGATTCAATTTTTGGGGAATGAATATGTGAAATGAGCCATTACTTTTACAACCATCTGATGCGAAAGAGGCATCTGGCTCCTTCAGAAAAGAGATTTAACCAGAGTAATGCTCTGCTATTTATCTACTCCTCCACTTTCACCATTAACGTTATGCTAATAGGGCGACTCAGTAGCTCGTTACACAGTCCTCGTGAAAATCCGTGCTGCGAAATCCATAGGATTCGTCGAGTTTCTATTCTCCGGATTGCCTGCTCACTCTCGGACGTATAGATCTGCTTTGAGGTTCTTATCTGGCTCTCCCAGCTCCCAGCGTAATGCGTTCACTTACCAACTCCACACACTCGTTCTTAGGGGGGGAAAGACAGAAAAGAAGGACTGACACTACAGTCTTAACTTCACAGTCAGCTCAGAGAAGAGCACACAGCTCTAAGCCGCCCCTGTTGCTGCCTGCAAAGTGGAGATATTAGAGCTCGGTGTAGGACAGATGCAAAGATCTGAGCAGCGTTAGCTAACCTGTGTCTGTCATGCTTGTTTCCGCACATCTAAAACACAGGGAACATCCTAGGCTTGATTTGAAACCAAAGACAGACATATTTTGCAAAAGTTGGATATTGTGATACAAGGTTGTAATCAGTTATTCAGTGCCTCAACAAAAAAAGTTTGAGGAGTCTAAATCTAAATTAGACATTTATGGCTATTAGTGCACTGCTGTTAGCTTTGGGGCTGTTTATACACTAACGTACTCCTAAATGTTGACAAAAAAGCCAGGAAAATATCTGGAAAATTCTGATGACTCAGCTTGCACTTGGGGGCGTGTACAAATATTGTCCAATCAAATGCTCTTTAGATTTAAAGTGGACATTTGGATTAAAAATTCACTCTTACATGGTTTTTGCATATAAATGTACAGTGGTACAGAGATAAAAATCCATTCACTCCTCTTTTTTTAAATTTCAAAAAAACCTAAACAGTCGTTTACAAGCCGTTTTAATTTTCTGAGCAGTATGACGTCATACTGCTCAGGCTCCGCCCATAACCGGTGACGAACTGTCCCGTATTAGCATATTTCCGCCCTCAGCCAGCTGTACGCTGTTTCATAAGCAATGCAGGTGTTTTGTATTTGGATTTAAAAGTGAACATAAGAGTCTTCATTTTCTCCCGACATCAGAACCACTGAGGACACAGTGGATTCATTTTGTTTTTGATGGTAACAAGCCACCGAATACACAAAAAAACAGAAGCGTGGGGCATCTTGAGCAGAGCTCATTATCATTTAAAGAGACATGCAACAAAAACAGGTCACTGTGAACAGAGCTGTTTTTGACAAGGTAAAAAGGGTGTTGTTGAGGAATTGAGGAATTTTAAGCAAAGTATGTTGCAGACATTTCATGAAGACCCTAAAGAATGATACCAACTTGTGGAAAATGGGCGTTCGATGTTCTCTTTTAAAAGTCCTTCCCTCTAATAGAGTGCAACTCTGGGAGTTAAAACCCAATTAATTTTCTCCATAGGGAAACTGATTTTGAACAAAAACCTGTGAACTACTAAGGACAGAACTACTGTGAGCTACGAGGCTGTTAATCAATAGCTGAAGGGCTGCCACTAACGACTGTTTTTATATCGATTCATCTATCGACTAATTTATTGATTAATCGATTAACCTAAACTATTCATTTCCCACAAAAAAAATCAATTAATTTATTTAGGAAAAATGTCAATTTATTGTAAATTTCTGTAAATTTATTTTAGACAAATGTAACACAGTATTTCTGAAAAAAGAAATAATAATAATAATAATAATACATTAAAAATTGGAGATGCTTTTGATTATTAAAATTTAATGGAACCATTAAAATGGAATCCAGAAAAGTAATGGAAAACACAATTTGGTAAATTTTGGTAAAATTTGGTTAAAAAAAAAAAACCCTGTAAAACTCAATTAATTAGCAAGGCTTTTTGATTAATAAAATTTAATGTAACCAGTACAAAAGAGCATAGATAAATTAAAATGGAAAAAAATGAATTAGGAAATAAAACTCATAGAGCCCTATAATTGTAATTCATTTTTTGTGACATTTCATGGATTCTGTGAAATGCGCCACTTCCGGTATTTCTTCTTATTTTTTTTTTACTTTTTTTTACAATCAAATACTCGAATAGAATCAACGAATCACGCCAGCCCTAAATTGCTGCATTTCCATTACCCCTCGAATTGCGCAAATTAAACTTGAGAATTAAAAATACACCTAATGGAAACACGTCAAACTCGCAAAACATATATCGCAAAAAACCCATATATCGTTTTTATGCTTGCATGAGGTGGCTCTTCAGGCAATTTGAAAAAGGAAAATTTCACAAAACTGCAATGGAAATGGCTTTTCGCATTTACAGGTCACCTTGTGTACATAAAAGTCACATGATCATTCTTTAATGTACTAGAACCACAAAAAACACCTCACAATGTTTGAATAAGCGGCTTTCCTTGCCATTACAGTCTGGAAAACCTCTTATTTACACTCCTCAAGTTTGCGGAGCAGATCCCGGCCACTCTAGTCAATGCTTGTGTTTATACCAGGCACGCCACGGCTCGTTTCAGTTACAGAAGCATCCCAGAAGTGGCTCTCCGTGCTGCTTCTGTAAAGATAGATGCCTACATCTTCTACGATTAAAATTAATGGCTAGTGCGGTGGCTGCGATATACGTAAACCCATCAACATCCATCGCCATGACTTATCGCAAGAGTTAAAAACAATGTTTTTGTCGTATAACATCGGTTAATGGAAATGCCGTCATTTCGCAACAGTTTTTAATTGACATTTATAAAATATCGCAAAAGTTTTGCGCAAATCTGTAATGGAAACGCACCTAATGTTAAATGCAGTTGTTGAAGTCATCAGTCCACATTACTTATATAATCATGTTTAATAGTATAATTCCTGGTAATTTTTTTTTTTTTTAAAACTACATTACCCATAATTCTTATATAATATTCTTCTTATATCCAATATTCACCAATCTGAGAACAGAAAAGGGCAAATTGTACCAAAAGAACTCCTGCCCACTCCCATGAAGCACTGTAAATCATGTAATAGAGTCAATCTCCCTATGCTGTCATAGTACTTGTTTTTTATTTGACTGTCATTCGCAATGCTTCATGGGATTGTAGTTTTTCCCTTAATAAAGCAGTTAAGTACACAGTCTTGTCTTTTTGAATAGTTTTTTGCTTTAGATCAAAAAAGTTTGTAATGTGATTCACCTCATAGCTGGTTCATTTGGTTCATGACTTGTAATTCCTTGACGATGACTTGAAAAATCTGTATGAGAAAATATCTTTCGGAACCAAGGACACTGAAAAAGTGTGTGGACACGAATGCACTTTATCGCATACTGCTTGCTAACATTAGCATATAGCAAAACTGAATTCAAAATAGCACATTTTGATACTTTTTTATATGTAGTAGAAATGTGACAACCTGATCTCATGACGAAAACGTACTTGTGGGAACTTTTTCGCAAGATGTGAAATACGTACCACCATGTACATTACGTGACATATTCGATGTGAAATGTCCACTGAGTGATGCTAAAAGAATGTTCGGTTTTGTTTTCCCCGGAACAGATGAGCGTACGTTTTATGTGACGTTGATTTTGTACGTGTCACCGCAGTTCTCACTTAAAATGTCTGTTGAGTGGCGCTACAACTCTAATGCTCTGTGACGTTTTAAAATAACGTACCATCTGCACTACACCGAAACCTACCTGATAGTATAACAAAAGTGAACGTGACGTAAAAACGCAGCTGCAAGCATGCCGTTTTAATGTTTTTCAGTCTCTCATCTTTTAGTTCTTTCAACTAGAATCATGTTTTTCATGGGATTCGTACCCAAGGATTCCACATCCTAAGTCCAATTCTGTGCCAGCTGAGCTACCGAGCAAGCTTGTTACATTTGGAAACATATGCAGGTGTAATCATAACTATGTATGAAAATGATTACAAGTGCTCGCTGTTTTACCACCTCTAGTGTTCATTTCTGTTGGAAACAGCAGTGACATGTACTTATTGGTACGTATTTCGCGTCTTGGTACAGGTCTGTTTTCGTCATGAGATTAGGTTGAAATGTTAAGTAATGTATGCTAATTTGCATTAAGCCTATAGCTTTCTCATTTTGAACGGCTGCGCCATGTGGTGGTGCATTTTTTGGTCATACATCGTCGAGGATGTCTTGTTTTGAAAAAAACTAAGAGTTTTAAAACTGAATCTTATTCCTTGTGAGGCATAACTTACTGTAATTTCCTTTTTTACTTTGGCATGTTACTTTTCCTAATTGAAGCATGTGGTCGACAAATGCGACCTTGAAAGAGGCAGGCTTCAAATTGAGACAGCCTATGGTTGCTACTTGCTATGGCTAGCAAAAAAAAGGACAACCTCTTCGATAAGGCCAGTTTCAATAGGAAATGCTTTAACATAGGAATTAAAGGACTTGGTAAGCATCTTCATTTTTACTTGCAAAGCTAAAATAAATCAAACACTATAAACATTCCAGGTGGTGCCATTATGGCGACGGCAGGCTGAATCTATAAGGAGATCCTGACTTGATTTCATATGCACTTTCATGTGGCTTGCCATTTAATTATACATTAGTTTAGGGCCTCAGAATGAGACCCCGTCACTTCACAGGTACAAACAGTTGAATTATTGAGCAGCGCACAGGCTGGAAATGCAGCAGCGTAGCTGTTTCGGTGCAAAAACGGGAAAGACTGCAGGGCGATGTTTCCCTTTATCCTTACACTCCCAGAGTAACTCTCAGCTCTTTGAGTGAACTGAGCTGCTTTTCTATCACATTCAGCTCTGGAGGAGAGCGATTAAACTTGGCCAGACAGCCTCACGTGGATTTTTGTCGTTAGCATTTTGGTCTTGTTCTGCATTGCCTGAATATCCACGAATGTTCAAAGCACTGAAGCAGAGACTTCGAAAATGTAAGACAAAGCATTTTGACAGATCAATTATGAGAGTAGAGCTTGAAGTGGCTAAATGTGCAAACTGACACTAGCAGAATGAGGGTTTAATTTAGTTGTACAGGATTGTGTGAGCGCACAGTTAAACCTAAATACAACTAAATACCCTGTGTATATATATCCTATTACATACCAAGCAAAAAGCATTGACATGAAATTTAGGGATCTGAAATGTGGAATGTAATTGTAAAATTTAAAGCTAAAGTGTGTAATAAGCTTAATATGTAGAGACAACTATATGTGAGCCATTTGTAGGTTGATTCTCCTAAAAAAAAGTATAAACACTGCAGTGTTATCAAAACATTGCTTGTTTGTTTCAGCATACCAATCAGCCCAGCACAGCAACAGTGGCTCAACCAATGGCATGAGTTTGGGGCGTGGCTTTTTGTTTGCAGACCAGACAGGAGGTTTGAGAAACCTGTTCGAAACAATCATTACTTTTGCAATTCCTTTAGCAAACTGTATGATCGTACAGCAGAAATTACATCCTTGGAAATTACATACATACTGGAATTTCTATGTTAACCTCTTAAAAGTTTTAATTAAATTAAATTACATTTTAATTAAATGAATTAATTACATTAAAAAAGAGTGCAGGGTATGTGCAAATGTGACTTTAAATGTGACGTCATTTTGCATTGTGCCTTGCTTTTAAAACCAGAGTCTTAAATTTGAATAAATAAATAAAATAATAATACAGGTTTTTTTTTTTCCGGTTTGGGAAACTGTTTGAAAACATTCATTACTTCTGCAAACATTCATTACTTTTGCAAATTCTATAATAGCAGAGCTGAAACTACATACCTATATATTTAAAATTTTAAAACTTGAATTTTGAATTTAAATTTAAATGTCCAATTTAAACTCTTAAAAGAATACGTTTTTAAAAATGTGCAAATTTTACTTTAAATATGACATCATTTTGCATTGTGCCTAGCTTTTGAAACTGGAATCTTAAAGGGGTCATCGGATGCCCATTTTCCACAAGTTAATATGTTTTTTTAGGGTCTTAACGAAAAGTCTATAATATACTTTGGTTAAAAATTCTCAGTGGTTGTGTAAAACAACACCCTTTTTACCGTGTCAAAATGAGCTCTGCAAAAATCATCTCATTCTAAGGGGTTGTTCCTTTAAATGCAAATGAGCTCTGCTCGCCCCGCCCTTCTCTTCTCTCTGTGGAATGATGATCTTGTTTACTTTAGCCGCATTTAGCTGCATTTAGCTGCTAATCTTCCTAACTACCACGATATAAGGAAAGGCGATCGCAAAGATTCATAAAAAAAGGCTTATACACACTTCTGCTGTAAGTGAAGCTGGATCACGAATGATTCGCGCGAACATAGACGGATATATGTAGATCGGGAGGCGCATTCCATTCACAAACAAATGTAATCCACTGCATCTTCAGCAGCTCAGATGTCGGGAGTAAATGATGACCACTATATGTTCATTATTACATCCAGCAACACAACACCTCAATCGCTCAATCGGAGATATTCTTGTCTAACTTACATCCGTGCTTCAGCTTGGAAACAAGGAAAGTTACTGGACTGTGACAGCTGGTCTGAGGTAAAATGCTCATGTCAATCAACTATCGTGGGAGCGGCCTCTGTCGATGTGACGCCACACCGACAGGCATCTGAGAACGGCTCGATTTGAAAAAGGGGATATTATATTTACAGATTAATTAAAAACCACTGCATGGATTTTTATCATTATAGGGTAGATTTGTACAAACACTGCCAACGCACATTAATGTTCAAACAACATGAAACAATGAACTAAACATCTGATGACCCCTTTAAATTTAAATTCAAAAGTTTACATTTTTACCTCTTAAAACTGAATTGAGGAGGTTTGGGAAACCTGTTTAAAAGCAGTCATTCTATGATGCAAATTCTATGATAGCAGAGCAGGAAGTACATACCTTTACATTTAGAATTTTAAAATTGGAATTTTAAATGTAAGTTTGAATTTCTATTTTAACCTCCTAAAAGCTTGCATTAAAAAAAAAAAGAGTGCTAAAAGAATACTTTTCTTTACATTTGAAAATTAAATTTTTACCTCTTAAAATGGAATTGTATCAAATTTAAATGTAAATATTCCAGTTTTAAAAGTTACCATGCATTATATCTATTAGAGATCCATTTGGAAAGTACACTTAAACACTTAAAATGAAATTGTATCAAATTTAAATAAAACAAAAAACAACAGATTTTAAAAGGTTTGCATGTGTTATGTCCATCAGAGACATCATCCATTTGGAAAGTACACTCTTAAGTTTAATTTAAACATAAATATCAAATTTATATCTCTTAATTATATCCAGATTTAAAATTCTAAGTTTAAAGATTTGCATGCATTATATCTATCCAAGATTGTTTCATGGGAAAATACACTCTTTAAACATTCACTCAGTTCACTGAAGACATTTTTTGAATGCAACCACCCAGGATGCATCACTGTCTTTAATTTACACCTCCAGGGTTTCAGATGTGCGATATACAGCTGATTGGGTGATGCGACTCAGACGATAGCAGGAAAGAGGGGGGAGAGTGAGAGACGGAGAGAGAAATAGAGGGGTGTAACAGAAGCTGACAGACTGAATGTTTTTCGAAGCAGGATACGCATGAGTGGGCTGGTTAAGTTGATATCTACTGGGGTTGGTGGGTGAGGGGCGTGCGTGTGCCAGGCAGGAGGGCCTCATGCCGATGACAGGTGAAGCCTATTACTACAGCTGAGACCCTGCAGCTGACCTGGATCTACTCTGGATCCTCTCTGCAGAACACATGCCATGTTCCCAGGATTACTACAGCCCCTTTGAGACAACAGTATGCAGCTCATTCTTAAAGTATAAGAGCAAATTGAAGTGTGTGTGGTCAGCCCAGAGCTTAGTTTTAGAATGATACAATCATTAACTTATTTTAAAGTCAAAAAGTCAGCCTGAAGCTTTGCATCAAGTAGGTCGACTTTGAGGTGTTTAAAGACTGAGAACTGGAACGTGACACCTTCTTGCACTCGTTTCTCTCAAGCACAGCTCAGTGTGACATAAATGAGCCTGTGAATACCTTAAAATACCTTACCTATGTAAGTGCTTTTAAGGGTTTAGCCCATTCAACAATACCGGTCCTCTAACTGTATGACTATTACAGATTTAACCTTCTTGGAAATCTTCAAGGCTTCTCTGAAAGGCAGAGATAGAAAGACACCACCAAAATTTCTGCGAAGCAACCCAACCTAAAAAGCCTCTAAAATCTGATTGTATGTGCCTGTTCAAGGCCATTGCTGTCGCCGTTATATTCAAACCAGTAACCACACATCAATTACATTTTTAGTAATGTGGCAAGTTGCAACATCACTTTGTAGTCTTCTTTGGAAATCTTCAGGGCTTTAATGTGAGGCATCAACAGATTAAATGAATAAGTTCACCATGTTCAAGGGCCAGAAAGGTACCAAAAACATCGTTAAAATATTCCATGTAAAACCAGTATTTCAGCCTTAATTTAAAGCACATCCAGGTTTTGTTTTTGTTTTCTTTGCGAACAAAAAGTATTCTTGTAGCTTCATAAAATTAAGGTTGAACCACTGATGTCACATGGACTTTTACTACCTTTCTTTGAACATGGTTGTTGCATTACTGTCTAATGCAGGGTCAGAAAGCTCTCGGATTTCATCAAAAATATCTTAATTTGTGTTCCAGGAAGATAAATGAAGGTCCATGAAGATAAATGAAGGTCTTACGGTTTTGGAACAACATGAGGGTGAGTAATTAATGACAGAATTTTCATTTTTGGTTGAACTATCCCTTTAAGCATGGTTCAAACTACACAATTTTCCATGATCTGCTTGATGTAGGGTGTTGTGGGGATTCGTAAACAACAATGGCTGTTGGAACACAAGATTCAATCATTTCATCTAGTGTAGTATGTCATGGAAAAGTTCATTTATTTCAGTAATTCAACTCAAATTGTGAAACTTGTATTAAATAAATTCAGTGCGCACAGACTAAAGTAGTTTAAGTCTTTGGTTCTGTTAATTGTGATGATTTTGGCTCACATTTAACAAAAACCCTCCAATTCACTATCCCAACAAATTATAATACTTCAGAAGACCAGTAAAAAAAACATTTTTAGTGAATTGTTGGCCTTCTGTAAAGTATGTTCATTTATGGTATTCGATACTCAATACTTGGTAGGGGCTCCTTTTACTTTAATTACTGCCTCAATTCAGCGTGGCATAGAGGTGATCAAGCACACCAACACCATGGTCATTTAACCTATTTTTGGTGCTTTTGGCAGTGTGGGCAGGTGCCAAATCCTGCTGGAAAATGAAATCAGCATCTAGACAAATGACTCTGGTTTTCAAAAAACACAGTGGACCAACACCAGCAGATGACATTGCACCCCAAAATCATCACAGATTGTGGAAAGTTAACACTGGACTTCAAGCAACTTGGGCTATGAGCTTCTCCACACTTCCTCCAGACTCTAGGACCTTGGTTTCCAAATGAAATACAAAACTTGCTCTCATCTGAAAAGAGGACTTTGGACCACTGGACATCAGTCCATTTCTTCTTCTCCTTAGCCCAGGTAAGACGCCTCTGACGTTGTCTGTGGTTCAGGAGTGGCTAAACAAGAGGAATACGACAACTGTAGCCAAATTCCTTGACACGTCTGTGTGTGGTGGCTCTTGATGCCTTGACCCCAGCCTCAGTCCTTTCCATGTGAAGTTCACCCAAATTCTTGGATCGATTTTTCTTGACAAGCCTCTCAAGGCTGTGTTTCTCTCGGTTGGTTGTGCATCTTTTTCTTCCACACTTCTTTCTTCCACTCAACTTTCTGTTAACATGCTTGGATACAGCACTCTGTGAACAGCCAGCTTGTTTGGCAATGAATGTTTGTGGCTTACCCTCCTTGTGAAGGGTGTCAATGATTGTCTTCTGAACAACTGTCAGATCAGCAGTCTTCCCCTGTAACGCCACGCCAGCAGAGGGAGCCCTCACCCATGGACTGACTGTTACCGCTCCCTCTGCTGCTTCTTTGGTTATTTCCTGTTTGGTGGCCATATAAGGAGGCCTAAACCAAACAGGCCCCACGAAGTATTGTTTTGCCTGTGCGGACTCTACCAAGTGTTTTTCCTATTTCATTGCCTTGTTTTGCTATTTTCACGGTTTTGTTTCTTGTCATAGTTTTGCCTTGTTTTTGCCTTTGTTTTGTTCTGTTTCATTGCCATAGTTTTTGCCTAGTTTCATAGCCTTGTTTATTTGTTACTTTTGGACTGGTCACTTGGACTTTGACCTTCTGCCTGTTTGTTTTGGATCTTGCTTTTGTCTTGCCTACGTGTATCTGTTTGTTTGGAGATCGACCCTGCCTGTCTTGACTACGCTGTGTTAAATAAAACTCGCATCTGGATCTTACACGCTTCCCTGGAGTCCCGCTACATCCCCATGATTTTGTAGACCATTTTGAAGGCTCATGAAACCTTTGCAGGTGTTTTAAGTTGATTAGCTGATTGGCATGTCACCATATTCTAATTTGTTGAGATAGTGAATTGGTGGATTTTTGTTAAATGTGAGCCAAAATCATCACAATTAAAAGAAAGACTTAAACTACTTCAGTCTGTGTGCACTGAATTTATTTAATACACAAGTTTCACAATTTAAGTTGAATTACTGAACTTTTCCACAACATTCTAATTTATTTTCCACAACATTCTAATTTATTGAGATGCACCTGCACACTTTTTCAGTCGTCCACAACGAATTCCGTCACATTTGTGACACTGGCCAAAAGGAGCACATGCTTTCAAACATGCCAAAATAAAAGAACGACAATGGTATCGGTCTTGCTAGGTGCAATTTTACAATGGAGGAAATGTTTGTGAAGCTATGTAAACAATACTCCTGCAATTATGATGTTTCCTTGAGGGACTACCATGACAGAGTGAAAAAAGTTAAAATAAACACTATTTTACCTGTTCTCTTTAATAGTCTATACTGTCCTTTTCATGCAATTCAGATTTGTCAGGTTTTCTTTCTTTTTGGGGCTTTTCTGATAACAAGATGCAGCAAAACACGCTGTTTGCTAGTCATTGTTTACACTCATGGCACCTTCTGTCTAGCCCTGCCGTATCGATGACAGCATGCACATTGTGTTTAGTTCACGCAAAAATAAAAATTAACATCATTTCATGACACAAGATTATTGTAAACAGCCCACTGTGAATGCCCTCGTAATTCGCTTCAACCTTTTTGAATTTTATGAATGATTATTTTAGATTCAAGTGTGTGTAAGGAATTGGAAGCAAGCAGAATACGGCTGTTTCTACAGCACGCAGTGCCATCTGCTGTTCAAAACTAAGCTCAAAATCAATTCGAGACAGAATCACGACCCATTTTAAAAATCTCAGTATCGATGCAGAATCATTTCTCCATTTGTGATGCATTGATTTATTTTCCCAGCCCTAACGGTACATTCACACGGGGTGTCGTCATCAACACTTGACAGAGGGCATGTCTGATGATTGGTGCTGACGTGATCAGCCAATCACATTACTTTTCTGGTGTTGCATGAATAGGATTGGTTAGCAACTGCGCTAGGGTATTAGGGTCTTGTCTAGCGAAACGATCGTTTACTTTCATTTAAAAAATACTTTTCAATCTCAAATGCTCATCTTGTCTCACTCTGCCTAAACTCTGTGTATTCTGGTTAAAGACAGTTAGGGTATTTTAAAAAAACGTCAATCGTATTTTCTCCCTCAACTTCAAAAATAATTTCAAAATCATCCTACATCACTGCAGAAGTACCGACCCAGTCTATGCAAAGTGAACGTGCGAAGATCAAACACCCTTAACAAAAAAGCTAAAACAGCAATATAGGATGATTTCGAAGTTGAAGGAGAACATGAGATGGGAGTTTTTCGACATACCCTAACTGTCATGAACTTGAAAAAAAACAGACAGAGCAAGACGAGGGTTTGACATTAAAACGTATATAAATTTTATTATTTTTATGAAAATAACCGATCGTTTCGCTAGATAAGACCCTTCTTCCTTGACTGGGATCATTTACAATCGCATTTGGGATCATTTGAAGCCACATTAAAACTGCATTTTGGAAGTTCAAACTCGGTGCGTAATTTCTTTACGACTGAAGAAAGAAAGACATGAACATCGTGGATGACAAGGGGTGAGTACATTATCTGTAAATTTTTATTTCTGTGAAGTGGACTTCACCTTTAAGAAACTAAAGAAGATCTGCAAAGGAAGCTCACCTTACAATAGGTTTTGCAAGGTTTTAAAGGTTCTCTTGAATGTCGACTGAAAAATATGACTGTATGTTTGAAGCCGCTATAAATTGCCAATTTACACCTAGTACTGGCAGTGTACACCACATTTGAACATATGTGCAAATGCAACCCTTATTAAAACTGAATTATGTAGTAATTCGTCCACTTAGAGCATCATTTTGCACTTCTTGCTTCTTTATCTTCTGAGCTTGCAAGAAAATGGGAATGCAGTGTACTGCACAAGTCTGTAATTCAAAGGTGGGTCTAATTTGTCTAGATCTTCCACTCCGTCCGTTTCTCCATCAACATACCCACCTGATATTGCATTGTTGCGTGTTTGGTGTAAGGCAGGGGTGCCCAAACTTGGTCGTGGAGGGCCGGTATCCTGCAGAGCTTACCTCCAATCCCACTTAGACACACCTGAGCTAACCAAGCTCTTACTAGTCGTCCTAGAAACTTCCAGACAGGTGTGTTGAGGCAAGTTGGAGCTAAACTCTCCAGGCCCTCCAAGACCGAGTTTGGGCACCCCTCATGTAAGGCATCAGAAGAAGGGATCACCAAAACTCATGCAAAGCAAACCAACCTGGTTTTGCATGGTATCAAACACTTCCTGTGCACATTTGTGCTAAATTTTGATTAAAAGACCCATGTTGGAAGCTGTTTGTGTGAATTGGTGAACTGCCTGAGACGTTTCAGTGTTGCACAAGCTCTGTACTGACTTTTATTCGTTGGGTCTGAAATTGAAAACAACTTGCGCCTCGACACTCTGCGAATGATGATTTTCAGTTCCCACGTGTGAATCATCATTTGCTGACTTTATGAAACCCGACTGACCAAAATGACGAGCGAAACCTTTAGCTCCACTTCGTCATCCATCAGTCCTGGCGAAATAATTACAGTGGCTGCCTGAGACACAAATCGAGGGGTCGAATCTAATAACCTCCATTAACTCCTCAGACATCTCATACGGCAAGTGCAGCGTAATGAGGTTAGGTCTCCTTCAGCAACAGATAATGCTCGGTCTCAAGGCATATTGCGCTCGCACGCCAGGCTGCTTTTAGGACCCCAACCGTTTTTCTGGAGAAATGGCGTTCTTTGAAGGTGTCCACAGGCGAACCCGGGTGGATATTATCAGCATCTCTCAGCTGAAGCGTGATGCCTGCCAGGGTCCTCAGTGCGGTCGACTGGCAGGCTGTCGCTCAGAGCACTAGGGTTTTTCTTTCCCCTTGTTTTGGCACGGAGGCTGGGGCAGATGCCACATTCTTCCCTCGGGGCTTTGTGTGCGTATGTGTGGATGTATGTTTGGGATGAAACCTGTGGCTGCAGTGTCGTGAGGCAGAGGAGGCAAGCGTTAAATAGTCCAATACCGAGGTCTTCACAACAGATGGGTGGAAAAGCCGACGGTTGTGAGGAGTAGATGTAGGGAACGTGGCACACTCAGAACTGGATTAAAGTAGATAAATGTGTATGGAAACAGTGCCATTTTTCTTTCCTAATCTCCGATTTAGACCGAAACTGAAGATGTAGCACAATTTTGCAAGGGTTTTTTTGTGCATCACGTACTCGAATCTTGAGGTTTGCTAGGGATGTTCTGATTTTGACTCATAATTTTGAATCTTAAACGTGATCGCATTCGTATTCGTAGGTGTTGGAGTGGAAAGTGTGGTTCTACCACATTTTTTTGCCATTCGGATAGACTAATACAGTTAATATCAACATGGAGAGACGGTTTGTGAAATATCATTTTAGAGAAGATTTTTTTATATACCTGTTTCTTTTTAAAATGTCTTTTCTCCATTTTTCTAACTTCGTCTAGGATCCATAAAGTGTCTTTTTTTCCCCTCTAAAGCTCACATATATGGAATATTCTTCGCATAAGACACAAAAATTAAAATATTAGAAGCAAAATCACATTTTCATGACAGGTGCATGTATATCATATATGACTGTCTGATATGCTAAAGAAAAAAATTGCTTAATAATTCCATTATAGGCACATAAGTAATATTTAAATATATTATATATTATTTATTTGTTTTATTGTTGCTATTTTTATTTTAATTTTAAATTATTAATGTAATTTTATATATATATTGCTACTAAGGTTTGCTGAAAATTAAATTAAATTAAATTAAATTAAATTAAATTAAATTAAATTTAATTTAATTTAATTTAATTAAGTACAAATTCAAATGGCTTTACTTTGATTGACCGCACTTGGATTTTATTATATATATATATTGCTATTAAAGTTTGCTGAAAATTAATTAAATTAAATTAAATTAAATTAAATTAAATTAAGAAATTTGCCAATAAAAAGTCTATATTAAAAAATGTGTGTGTGTGTGTGTGTGTGTGTGTGTGTATGTTGCTATTGAGGTTTGCTGATAATTAAATTAAATTAAAGTAAATTAAAGTAAATTAAAGTCGAGTGCAAATGACTTTACTTTGATATATATGTATGTATATATATGTGTATATATATATATATATATATATATATATATATTGCTATTAAAGTTTGCTGAAAATTAATTAAATTAAATTAAATTAAATTAAATTAAGAAATTTGTCAATAAAAAGTCTATATTAAAAAATGTGTGTGTGTGTATGTTGCTATTAAGGTTTGCTGATAATTAAATTAAATTAAATTAAATTAAATTAAAGTACGAGTGCAAATGACTTTACTTTGATATATATGTATGTATATATATATATGTGTGTGTGTATATATATATATATATATATATATATATATATATATATATATATATTGCTATTAAAGTTTGCTGAAAATTAATTAAATTAAATTAGAATTAAAGAAATTTAAAAGTCAATAAAAGTTATATTAAAATGTGTGTGTGTGTGTGTGTGTGTGTATGTTGCTACTGAGGTTTGCTGATAATTAAATTAAATTAAATTAAATTAAAATAAGAAATTTATCAATAAAAAGTTTATATTAAAAAATGTGTGTGTGTGTGTGTATGTTGCTATTGAGGTTTGCTGATAATTAAATTAAATTAAAGTAAATTAAAGTACGTGTGCAAAAGAATTTACTTTGACTGACCTCAACTTAGATATATATAAAAAAAGAAGTATATTTAATATATAGACAAAAGTTTGTTTTCTAAAGTTTGTTTTATATCCTGATTGCATGTTGATATTATACATGTAAATGTACAAAAATCTACATGTGCATAAAAATATCTATGAATACAAATTCGAATACAAACATTTTTTCTTTTACTATCACAGTTTCCATGGAAAGAAATGAGGTTTATTTGAAAACCAAAAAAAATGACACTGCTATTTATAGTTATTACACTAAGTTATAGTATATTTATAGATATTTAGATATATAGATACATATGGCATGACACCTATGCTGCAGCTAAAGATGATGGAATTTATACACGCATTGCCACTGCAGATAATTTACACAAACACTTGCTTTTGACCTGATTAACATTAATATTCATAAATATATGCGAGGTTTTTTTTTTTTTTCCAAGGTGGTAACCACACATTACGGAAAGTAAAAAATTATTATTGTGCTTTCAAAAAAAAAAGTCTAAAAATGAAGCAAGAAATATTTTTTTGAAGCCTACACCGGCAAGGCTGTTTTACGTCCTTGCATCAGAGCAAAGGCTAAAATTAGACCTAAATCATCATGCATTAACGGTTCTCTGAATCCTCTTTGCTCTCTACAATTTATGCTAAGCATTGCAAAATGTCAGTCTAAATTTAGGTGTGGAACAAAGATAAGATTTTGCTCATTTGCGATGAGCCCAACGCTTTGCTGCTGATCTTCTTTATTTTGAATTCTGTTTGTTGATTTGTTGCCCCCTCCAAATGCACACACACACATGCACACACACAAACACACACACACCTGCAGCAGGATATTGTGACACATAACTGACAAGCTCTTATTGGTGAATAAAAATGAAAGCAAGAAGGTCATTCTGAGTA
The DNA here is from genome assembly GCA_012976165.1 of Labeo catla. Classification (NCBI taxonomy): domain Eukaryota; kingdom Metazoa; phylum Chordata; class Actinopteri; order Cypriniformes; family Cyprinidae; genus Labeo; species Labeo catla. The sequence goes on along the minus strand of VONZ01000661.1, from coordinate 91,185 downwards.
TGACTGTGCTGCTGATCAGAGACTAATGGTAAAATATTTCTTTAATAAATTTGCACAAGCCTGTTCCTTGACGTGATCCATGACTATCAAGTGGAAATGATGCTAACTATCCTCAGACGGACATTAGGCTACATATATACTTATCTTTTTTAAAATGTCTGTTTTCCAACTTTGTCTAGGACACATAAAGTGTCTTTTTTCCTCTCTAGAGCTCATATATGTGGAGTATTGTTCACATAAGTTGCAGAAACGAAAATAATAGAAGCAAAATCTTATTTTCATGACAGGTGCATGTATATGATGGACGATACAATGACCTACACATATCTCTAATATGAAAGAGAAAAAGTAGCTTAATAATTCCATTTTAGGCACATGAATAATATTTTAAACGTGTGTGTGTGTGTGTGTGTGTGTGTGTGTGCACCTGGTATTTATCACGTTATGGGGACCAAATGTCCCCACAAGGATAGTAATACCAGTAAATTTTGACCTTGTGGGGACATTTGTGAGGTCCCCATGAGGAAACAGGCTTATAAATCATGCAGAATGAGTTTTTTTGAGAAAGTAAAAGTGTGCACAGTCTCCTGTGAGGGCTAGGTTTAGGTGTAGGGTAGGTGTAGGGCGATAGAAAATAGGGTTTGTACAGTATAAAAACCATTACGCCTATGGAATGTCCCCATAAAACATGTAAACACAACATGTATGTGTGTGTGTGTGTATAAATGTAATCATTTCATTATTTATTTTACTTTTTATTTTAATTTATTTATTAATCATTTCTTAGTTATTTAATTATTTTTATTGTTATTTATTTTATACATATAATTTATTTTATTAACTATTTTATTAATTTATTATTTTGTATATATTGAATTATTATTATTTAATTCATTATTCAGTTATTTATTTTACACATATAATTTAATTAGTGTTATTATTATTAATATTGTTATTAGTCTTTTACACACATATTAATAATTTATTATGTATTTAATTATTTGTATTATTTATTTTACACACACGTACAATGTATTATTTATTTTACATGCACACAGATATATATTAATAATTTATAATTTATTTTTTATTGTTATTTCACACACACACACACACACATTTGTTTATTTATTAATAATTTATTATTTATTTAATTATAATTATTATTTATTTTACACACATATAATTTATTCATTTTATTATCTTTATTATTTATTTATTTTACACACACATATGAAATATTATTGTTATTAATTTTGTAATAATTTGTTAATTTTTATTCTTATTTCTCTCTCTCACACACACACACAAACTTATATTAATATAAATATTTTTTTAGAATTTATTATTTTTTAATTATTTATTTTACACACACACATAAATAATGTATTTATTTATTGTTATTTTTTCACACATGCATATTTATTTGTTTATTTATTAATTATTTAGTATTTATTTAATTATTTTTTATTATTTATTTTACACACACATATAATTTATTGTTTGTTTTTTTTATCTTTATTAGTATTTATTTTACACACACATTTTGTAATTTATTATTAATTTAATCATTTTTAATGTTATTTGTTTTACACATACACACACACATCTCTGTATATAATATACGTATGTAATTTATAATTTATGTAATTATTTTTATTATATATTTCTCACACACACACATACATACATATTCTCAGTTCATTAGCATCCTTGACAAAGAGTTATATTTTGGACTTTGCTTGCAACCTTTACAGCATGTGATCTGTTTAATTGTTTGTGCACTGCTGCAATGTTAAAGAGCCTTAAATCTTGAAAGGAAATGCAATGTGCAGCTAAGTTCTGGTAAACATCTCCATAGCAGGAATGCTTTTGACACCACATGCTTCAGCGGCTGCCCAGAGCAAACCAACCAACATGAGAAACACGTAATTCTGAGAGCGAAAGAAAAAAAAGACGCTGATGATCAGTCTGCCAGTAGCAGGTGCGGCTCGATTCAAATGGCTGTCAAAGCTAATGTACGCTAATCAGCTGTTGGATTTGCCTTTTTTGGCTGTCACACGTAATGAAAGACAAGAATATGTCATCAGACACTTTTTTTCCTCTCGCGGAATTATCAAAGCATGAAGGTGGTGGTGGGCCATTCAGAAGAGGAAGGGAGAGAGAGAGAGAGGGGGCGTCACAAAAAATCAGAAAACAGAAAACAGCCCATGTGGTGGATCATGACAGCAGTCAAGTGAATAACTCAAGAAGGGGAAGCTTTGCAGAATATTGATTTAATGCTGCATTCATGCAGGGAGGATGTTCACCCGCATTACGCACGCTCTAATATTCCCCAGCATACCTTGGGCCTTTGGTTTCCCGAGCTGCTCGGAGAAAAAGAGGCCAGAACATTCCTCTCGGATGGGCATTTAAGCACAATTCAGTGTCTCCAAATCAAAGCGTGAACCGAATCGATCAAAATCCAAAGAAAAGAGCCTCCGATGGTGGAACGCCAGTGATTAGCACTCATTTTGTGGAAAATAGGGTGTAACTGAGCAAACAAGATGGCTTTACGAAGCATCCCGATGAATTGTTTTGCTCAATACTGTGTTAAATGCCACATTAAAGGACATTTATTCAATTAAAATAACTAGGTGAAGGATAGATGTAAATGGAAGATGCTTACAGGTGCAGAAATAAACAGGTATCTTATGAAGAATATGTCATTCTTGAGAATAATGTAAAATCATTTTTAATTATTTTAAAGCAAGATATTATAGTTTTCTAATGTATTTGTTTGTGTGTGTATGTGTGTGTGTGTAGCCTTTAAAGCAAGATAGTATAGGCAAAAATAATAAATAAATTATATATATATATATATATATATACACACACACACACATACATTTTTTTATCATTATATTATATTATGTTTTATTATATTATATTATATTATAGATGTGCAAGGAAGTTGCTTACAGGGTCACAAATAAGCAGGTCTATATCTCATGAAAATATGTCATTCTTGTGAATAATATAAAATATTTAAATTGTCTTTAAAGCAAGATATTATAACCTATAATGCATTTGTTTGACCCAAATATAATATAATATAATATAATATAATATAAGTAATAAAAAAGTATATATATATAGCTTTTAAAGCAACATATAAATAATAAATAAATAAATAAATAAATAATACCAAATTTATGTGTATTTATTATTTTATTATATTATATTATGTTATATTAGATTATATTATACTATATGGTATTGTATTATATTATATTGTACTATATTATATTATATTATAATTAGATTATAACCATTCAGGATGTGATGTTACAACCAAATCACAATAAGGTGAATTACTTTTCTGTCTTTCTTTCTTCCTTCCTTTTTATTGTTTTATTGCATTCATTTCAACATTTTCCTACAGGTGCATGAAATCTCAAATAATATATATATAAACAACAACTAAATACATTAAAAAGTGTTTACTTTTCACTCTTTTTCATAATTTTTCATATATAAAATGCTTGTTGAAATCTGTTATTTGGTTAACAGTATTTAATTAAGATTATATTATATATCATATTATATTTAATTATATTTTGAAAGATAATATATGTAATGATTTAAGAGCTGTTTAATTTTAAGCTTCAATTTGACAATAAACGTCTAGTAGCAACACCTACCAGTTTTCGTTTTTTATATGTAAAATTATAAATTAAAACAGTGTTGGTTTAAAATAAAAGAAACGTCTTTCATCAGAGGGTTAAATGTGTTTACTAATAAAGTTATGTCCGTGCAAACGTCATTTGCTATGTACAATATTTCGTTTGTATGATTTATTTCTATTTACTTACTCTTAAATCTATTATAAATATTAATAAAATTGAATCGCTTGAAATATTTAAATATCATAACGACTTTATCTGAATATCAAATCCGTGATGCTAAATTTAAAAATAAATAAAACCTGCATGATTATGATCAGTAATGCAAACGATTATCACCAAGTAATCAATAAATGAAACTACCTATGCAGAGTCTTACTGGTGCACTGTTTGTTCCAGCAGCTTTGAAGACGTTTTGACCTCAGACATCAGAAGACATTCCCCATTTTTCTTCTCACACATTCTTGCGCACCGAAATCAGCGAGGAGGAGCGTCGGTCCCTCGGCTTGCGCCCAATGGAACAAAGAGCAGCGTTATCAATGTGCGCGCGTCCAGCCAATAGGAGCGCTCCCCCTCCGATGACGCGACGCGGCGGCTCTGGTCTCTTCCCACTGCGCAGGAAGCGAGACGCGCAAAAGAATCAGAAGTTAAACGCAAAGGTAACGCGGCACACGCAACAGCAGGCAGCAGTTTTTGCTGTAACCGCTCGGAGTTTCCCCGCGAATGCAAGAGGAACCCGGCGTCGCGAGCAGAATGAATGGTTGGTATCGATATTACTTGTTTATTCTATGAAAAACACTTTGCAAGACGCGTTAGATGTTTGTCGTAGTCTCCTGACTAACATATCACTCAGAGTTTTAAAGGTTTTGTTCTGATATGTACAAACGTATTCTGCAATAACAAACGTGGGCTACTATTTTAGACTATTTTATAGTACTGTCGATTTTGTGCGTTCGTACATGCTTCAGCTTTTGATTTTATTCATTTACTGAAACACACCTATGTTATGTTATAAACATAGCATAAACCCACCGACTCGTTCAGCCACTAATTGTATTATTTCGGGGTGAAATTATATTTTACTTTATATTTTAATATCCGAAGGAAATTTAGTATCATCCCATGTGAAAATCTGACGCAATTTGTCTGAATTTGACGCGTGCTGTGAAGTTGTGACAGCCGGTGACCTGTGTCAAACAGTTGTGTGTTTGTTTTTCTTCATTAATCATATGCAGACTTGCATAAATGCGGCTCATAAATATAAATAACGCTTGTTTAATATTAATTTAAACATCTTGAGAGTCAGGAAACCTGAGTTTAGAATTAAAAAGCCTTATTTAGATCGCAATGCATTGCAATGAGACCTTGCAAGACTGTTTGATGTCTGAGGGTCTTCAGATGTTTTTAATTAGGACCTGTAAAAAAAAAAATCAGTCTGTCCTGTTCTCTGGGGCGATGCTTTGAAAAAAAAAAAGGCAGGAGAACACAGAAAGTCACTTCAGTGGAGGATCGGCTAATCAAATTTTTATAGCATTTTCTCATTTTTTTCCCTCTCTCTCTCTCTACCCTCCCTCCCTCGCTTTCTTGATCCCGGTGAACGAGTTTCTCTTTGTCTGCTTCTTTGGTAACCACACCTCCCCCCAAAACGCAGCCGGCTCAGACACCTGAAGGCTAGACATAATGATCAACGCAGTCCCCATGAGTCTGGATGCCTGCCAGTTGTTTTCGCTCGTTTTTTTTCACTACTTTGTCTCTTCTTCTGTTTTTCCCCCCCTTGCATCTCTTGCCCTGCACAATCAAGGGGCCAGCGCTCAATGTTGGGGGCCAGTATGCAGTATATGAGGGGCCAACTCTTCCGCAATGTATGGACCACGGAGAAAGAAGTCTGGCACACATGCAAGGAGAAGCATGAACAACAATGTCTCCTTGTGTGTGTGTGGAAGCAGGAGTCTTTATTCAACCGTGCTGTTCAAAATTGCGTATCGGGGTTTTTTTTACAATACAAAACCTGTCAGTTTTCAATGCATGTTTTGCTTTCGCAAAGAGCGAGGTTGGCTTATTAAGATCCAGATGCTTTTGGTTTTCTTAGATCTGTGGATTAGACAAAACATTGGATTCTCAGCTTTTTTAAGTGCTTTGTCTGTGTAAGATTAGGTTTACCGCATGTGAAATGACATACAGTGAGGCGTAATAATGCAAGAATGAGTGTGCGATGAGGAAAGCTGAAGGATGGAGTTGTGGGTTGATAAAACAACCTTTTTGTACCTTTGCATTATAATTTTAAAAGAATTGCATATTGAACTACACAAAAAAAAATAACAAAATACATGCAGGATTCAAATGTTTAATATGGCAGTTTAAAAAAAAATGAGTAGTTGGATGCTGATGTGCAAATAAAATATCTTAATTGATTTTATTACTATTTTTCAAATTATAGTTACACTTACCACACCCAACTCTAACATTTGAATTAAATTAGTGTCATATTTTCCTGAATAAGTGTCGCCATTTCGACGTGCAATATTTTGGATGTAGGCTGCTTGTGTTTTCTCACACGGCTCAGAGCCGACATGTTGGGAGTACAATGCCACTAAGTAGACGGCAGATCCTTTCTTTCTCGCTCTCCTCCTCTGCCATAAGCCTTTGAAGGGGCGTAATAAAAGGTTCAATAGAAGCAACAAGCTGTTTTTTTCTCTCCTCTCACGCGTTCTTTAGGCATTCTACCTGCGCATGAATAGGAGGCCACTGAGACTCTCTGACAGAGGAAGAGTGTTTATTGAGGGCTAAAGGGCTCAATACAATCAGACAGCCTCACGTAGAGAACCGCGCGGCTTGGGCAAGAGGCCATGGGCGTGTGTTCTCCCTAGCGTCACACCCATTGACTCAGTTTTGAGCGAAGCGAACCTTTTGGGCTGCTGAGGGGAAAAGCGTATAGAAATGCACGTTGTGGATATAGATATCAGGTGTGTTTTTGGTAGATGTATTTTTGAGCATCACAAGACTTAAAAGTAAATGTTCTTTATTGGCGCTTATGATTCCATTTAGAACATTGGAATCTTTTCATTCCACAAAAGATTCTTTAGAATTTTAAAATGATTCTTTTAATAACTGTTCAGTTAACGGTTCTCTGGGGAAGCAAAAGTGGCATTTCTTTGGCAGCCTTTTTTTTTTTTTTTTAAGAGTATAAATCTAATTAATTATTAAACATTTTAGAGAGATTGTTAAACACTTTTGACATTTGTACCATCAGCACAGATGAATTCTAAGAGTGATTCGCTATGCTAATGAGCAGTTTTGCTTTTCAGTTGCAGTTTTCGTTTGTAGTTCTTCACACAGTAGCTGACTGGTTTTTTTTTTTATATGTGACCCTGGACCGCAAAACCAGTTGTAAGTAGCATGGGTATATTCGTAGCAATAGTCAACAATACACTGTAATGGTCAAAATTATAGTTTTTTTCTTTTATGCCAAAATATTTTAAGATCATGTTCCATGAAGATAGTTTGTAAGTTTCCTACTGTAAATATATCAAAACTTATTTTTTGATTAGTAATATTGGAAATGCATTGCTAGGAACTTCATTTGGACAACTTTAAAGGTGATTTTCTCAGTATTTTGATTATTTTTTGCCCCCTTACATTCCAGATTTCAAATGGTTGATTTTCAAATATTGTCCTATCCTAACAAACCATACATCAATGGAAAGCTTATTCAGCTTTCAGGTGATGTATAAATCTCAATTTTAAAAAAATTTACCCTTATGACTGGTTTTGTGGTCCAGGGTCACATATGTTTTTTGGTAGGAGGGGAAAAAAAGACATATTGAACCACTACTAATCTGAATACTGGTGTGGATACGTCCTTGTCAATGTCTAAGGTGGTTAAAGAAATAATTAGCCCCAAAATTTTGAATTTTTAAAAATTTATTTTTGTGTTCCGCAGAAGAAAGACATTCAGAATGTTCCATTTTCAATTATAAAATAATTTAGTAGAGAAATTCAGGCTATGCCTGCATATATTTGTCCTAAAAATCTCAGATTTTTTAATTAATATTATCTTATGTAGCAGTTTTCAATTTAGTATGTATAGAAATACATCCATTATGTCAGCTAAGCTTAAACTACGCAGACTAGCATTAAAGGAAAATATGTAATAATATTTATGCCTGCTGAATTATGGGGTGGAATTTGAATGGAGGGTTCTTGACTTATTCCTCTTGCGCTCAGTGTGAAAACGCGTCGCCGGGTAGAGGTTAATTGTTTTTAGATCTTTATGTGTCAAGAGAAAATGGAGAAACTGGTGCATAATTGAGCTCCTGGTCGTTTGAGTGATTATGGATTAACGCGCCTCTCCAAAGGCAAAAGACGGCGAGGGAAGGAGCGAAAAGAAAGGACGAAAAGACCCATGTTGTGAGCTGCAACCACAGGGGTTGTCTGGTCTTTTCAGAGCGAGAGGGAGTGGAGGCTTGTTTAGTCAGTGGCCCTTGGGGGCTTGACCTTTGACCTGTGCCGTGCCCCTCTGTGCTCCAGGTGCAGGTCGGTTCTCCACGGTTTTCATCGCGCACACATTCACTCTAGAGGGCTGGGGTTAATGTTGCGTGATGCCTTTTTATTTTTTGTTTGTACGAGGTGGGGCTGAGACCAAAAAGGTTGCGAGGGTGGGCGTAAGAACCTAGTTTTCTTGTAGTGTTTGTTAAAGCAGCCTTGAAGTTCATGGAAGGCGCAACTGAAGATAATGCAGTGTTGTAATATTCATGAATGCATTAATCAGGAGGTTGTCATGTATAATTATTACAGTGTTTGATAATGCCAGAGCAAATCACCTCAGGCAGTGGTGATTGCTGCCTGATGCTATTAATGTTCTTTAATAAAATGCCCGTGTGGGCCGAACCATCAGCGCAGCCCGGTAGTTAAGTGCTGTAAGGTTAATGAGGCAATTTACATACGTTCTGCCGCCATCTGGACACAGTGCGAGACAGCTGCTTGCTCTTATTTCATACTGTGTTTTGGGAGCTAACCCGCAGAAATGTCATTCCAGTACATGCAGAGAGCTTGTTGAACACTTTTGACTTTTGTCCCATCAACACGGATGAATTCTGGGAGAGATTTGCTATGCTAATGAGCAGTTTTGCTTCTCAGTTGCAGTTTTCATTTGTAATCCCCCACACAGTAACTGATTTCTAAAAAAAAAAGCAATAAAGATACTGATTTGTTTTTAATTTGTTTTTGAGTAGTGCGCATGCAATCAGTTCTTTAATTTTTTTGCGGTATCTGTTGTACATAAGGTTGCTTGTGATAATTAGGTGCGAGCAAAACAAAATTCAAGAGCTTTTTATTTATTTTTTAAGTTTGAGCTCATTGTGCATAGCGTGTACATGTTCAGATAAGTCTTTAATGGTTTTATAAGTCATCAATCACTGATTAAATCACTGAAAGTGAACCAAACAAAGTAGCATGATTCGAGATATAACTGACTGACCATAAACTAGAGATCTAGGTCACTAGTTTTTCCCTTTTAAATTTTCCCTTTATCCTGTGTATTTTTCCTCTTTTGTGTAGTGGTTCTTACCTCTTTTTTTAGCTGGATTAAGAATTGCAGACTCCTTAACACGCTAGCTACATCAAACCAATTATGTGCAGTTTTAAAAAGTGTCCAAATGTCCCCTGGACCATAAAACCAATCATAACTCATAAGAATAAATAGGCTCCATTGAAAAAATCTAAATTGCCTTTAAAGTTGTCCAAATGAAGTTCTTAGCAATGCATGTTTCTAGTCAAAAATTATGTTTTGGTATATTTACAGTTGGAAATTTACAAAATATCTTCATGGAACATGATCTTTACTTAATATCCTAATGATTTTTGGCATAAAAGAACATTAATTTTGACCCATACAATGTATTGTTAACTATTGCTACAAATAAACCCATGCTACTTACAACTGATTTTGTGGTCCAGGGTCACAAATTGTCTTTCATTTGTACCTTTATGCTTACATTCTCTCATTTTTACTCATCAATAATGTTGCTAGATGGTCATTTTATTTCTTTAACTGGATGACTTATTTTAGCTAATGAACCAAAATGCTAAGCTAAAACGTTTGCTAGCTTAAGCTAAAAAGTTATGTACATATAACAAAATTTTGTAGCGCAATCAGTTCACGGTAATTCAAAGTTGGTACTTTTTTGGCAATTGTAATGATTTAAGTCTGTTTTTTAAGAGTCCTTCGCCATTGTCTCCAGTTTGAGAACTAGAGGTACGAAAGCCTTCGAAATTATTCTGGATCTTGTAGGCCAGCCAGCATTTTCAACAAACTGCTTTATACCAATTGCAGTAAAACGTCCTCCTCATATACAGATAATTTCACACCACTTCCTCCGAGGGACTGGACAAAGAACAGCCACTCTGCAATCGATAACCAAGCGAGAGAACGACCGAGGGCTGTTAAAGATGTGCAGTTTGGATCCGAAGTAGGTAGACACAACCAGGATCCCCCTCCGACAGCTGAAAGCAAATAACTGTTACTGGGCTATCCGTAAAATTGCAGAGATGGACCGTGAAAGGGGGAGGCAAAACTGTAGAGTTGGTGGTTTCCTGCTGGCTCCGTTTCAGGCTAGGTAGACTGACGGGGTTTAAGCGACAAGCGACAAGCGTCGAGCGCTCGCCGTTGAAACCTGACTGCGTTTTCCGACAGGCAGAGAGGAAGGGTGGAACTAATTCACTGTCGCCCCTGTGCACCGCTTGATTCTCTCTCAATCCCAGCGATTAAAAAACGATCCTGCTCGAAAACGGCATCGAGTTAGTTTCAGCGGACGTGTTTGTTCCAGTTAGGAGATCGTGCAGAAAGGAAGATGGGAATTAACTCTCATTGTCAAGAGCTCAATCCAAGATGAAAGCCGTCGGATGCGTACTTTTTACAAATTCAGCATTTGTCCGGTTTTGTGGCTCTATCAAAGCGGAGCAGCACCAGGGAGCCTTTTTTGCCTCAGTTGTGCTGCAGTGCAAAAGATATAGTATCATTTTATTGTTCGACTGTTCCTCATTTCACGTCAAAACTCTGTTGTGTGATCCATTCAGTCCAATTCTAGGGAATGGTCCAACTTTCAAGTTGCGGTTGATTCATTTAATGTCTTTGAACCCTATTCGTGTGTTTGCAAAGTGAGCTAAAGACCTGCGAGCGGTAAACTTCAAAGCACTTCCATATTGTACTTATTACAAGAAGTGCATCCAAGCATTAGTGGCTCTCATATCCAAAGCATTTATCCACAGCTAGCAGAAAGGAAGCTTAAATTGGCCAGCCATTGGCGTCAACATTTTGCGCAACCCTTCCACAGTGAATAAACCACCAGAAGGTTACTTTTTGTTATCTATATGGTGGCTCAGCCAAATTCATAGAGGATGTCTTGAGATCCATCACCTTCAGGTTTAGGACTCTCACGGTAGATAAATGGGGATTACGTTTCATTCATTCGGTGTTGTTATCAGACTTGGTGCTGGACAGTTTGTTAGTTGTTCATTGGGTACTAGGTGCCAGTTTGATGGATGTTTAATTGAGACATGGTGGACAATGAACTTGAAGCCCCCAAGGGACCACTCAATTAGTTTAGCACCACTGCCGAAGCCTCCGTGTTTTGTCAATGTGAGTACAGGGACTAGTAATCTCAAGAGGTTTCCATGGTCTGTTTACAAATGCATCCAAACTCCCTGTGGTCCTGCCCTGGTCACCTCCTAATTTGAGTTAAACAGTCCTTTTAAAAAACATTTGTGCTGGAGTAAATTTGGCGTGTGACTATTGTCAAGCTCCCCCCATTGACTTGTGGCATTGCCTTTGTTTGCATTTGCATTAGCATGGCTTTTGCTTGCACCTGAAGTCAGACCCACTTAGGGTGCTAGTCATCAAAATTGACTTGTCATTGAAGCATTTCAACATTTTGAACGTATTTCGACATTTCTTCCTAGTACAGAGCATTCACTTCATTTCTCAGCTGCAGTTTTATAATGTGCTGTATTAAATTTCCTCATGCCCTAAGCATTTAAAAAAAAAAACATGAAAAAATTGTTAAATGTGTACATTACACTACATGTATTGTTGTGATAAAATATGATAGAGATGTTTTTAAAAGTAGTAGTATATGTCAGTGTTTTAAAAATGCTTTTTAAATCCTTCCTGTGTTAAACACTAAGAATGTTAAGTACAATCTTGAATTATTCCACTCAAGGTTTATCCAGGGATTGCCTGAGGATTGTGGAATCAGCACAACCTCTACAGCAGTGCTCATCCTCAGTCCAAACATTTCTCTCTCAGCTCTACTCATGGCTACAAGTGGATCTGAACGATTTTTCGAGTTGGGGGAAAATGCTTGTGATTCAAATACCTACAAGTACACCCCATACATGCTCAAAATAACATACTCTGTGAATGCAAATGCTGTGCCACAAGGGGAGCTGTAGCGAACTTTAGCATCAACTGTTTTCTTCTACTAGGGCTGGGTAAATAAAGCAATGCCTCACAAATTGAGAAATGATTCTGCATCGATTCTGAGATTTTCTGAATGCATTGCGATTCTCTCTGGAATCGATTCTGAGCTTAGTTTAGATGGTGCTGCATGCTTTAGAAACAGCTGTGCTCTGCTGGCTTTCAATTCTTTATGCACACTTGAACCTGAAATAAGAACCCGATATCTTTACTAGTACGAACAATTTTTGCCAATTCGTATGAATTTGCATGAATGACCTACCCCTAACCCCGCCCCTAAACCTACACGTCACTGGGGTCTAGACAAGAGTGTGGGGTCGTACGAATTTGTACATATTAGCCAGCTCATAAAATATGTATGAATTGGTCAGGAGACAACGTTGGAAATAATCATGCAGTTGGAAGTTGGAAAAGGTTGAAGCGAATTACAGGGGTGTTCACGGTGGGCTGTGTTTACATTAATCTTGCGTCATAAAAACATTCTGAGCCGAGGTGTAATTATGTGACTCACAAACGCACAAGTGCTCTTCAGCGCTCTTCTTCGTAAGCATTTAAGTGCGCAGTTAAAAACTAGATTAGAGTGCCATCTAGGGTTGCAAAGGGGTGGAGGATTTCCAGAAACTTTCCAAAAATCCCTGGAAGATTCAGAAAAATCCTGGAAAGTTTCCAAAATTTCTAGAATGTTTCCGAAATTTACTGGAAATTTTTCACTTTTTTGCAACCCTAGCACCACCTGCTGTTAAAAACTAAGCACAGAGTCGATTTCTAGAGAGAATTGCGACGCATTCGGAAAATCTCCTGAATTACCTGAAATGTAACTATCTGGCACACTACTCATTCTGTTAGGATTTAGCATAGAGGCATAAGTCTAAAGTCACAAATCTAACATAAACACATGGAGAAATTGAACATGATGTGTTTTCATGTCTTTAAGATGTTCAAAATCTGCCTGCATCAAGTAAAAGGCTACCATAAACATTGGCATTAAAATTAAACAAACCATAAAATGCATTCTCAACATTGCAACAAGTAGCACTATAATGGGCATTAGCATGAAATACGACATAGTCTTGAAGTGTCAATTTGTTTACAGCTAGCTAGTTAGTACCTGAAAAAAGTCAAGGTTTAACGTCATCATGACATCAAAATTGACCACTTTTTTGGAAAATATTTCAGCGTCTTTATAAATAATTTATCCAAAACGTCACTTTTTTTTTTTCCCCAAATGCCAGGTAACATCCCGCGTAACATTTGCAACAAATTAGCAAACAACAGCAATCAAATCAAGTCCCATTTGACAAAATCAAGCCCTATCCTACATTTTGTTGTTCACTGTTATACATTATGATAGGTAAGAAAAGACAATTTGGAATTATATTTCATTCTGTCTTTAATGAAACTGATTCTGTCAGGTAACTATCGCCCCCTATAGTAATGGAGTTTGTTACATCAAATAGTAATGCAAGGTCAGTGCTAATAGCCTTTTGGTTAGTGCGCCGACATATAGAACAGCTGTGCTTGCGGTGACCCGAGTTTGAATCCTGTCTCGAGGTCCTTTGCCGATTCCGCTCCGCTTTTCCGCCCAGCTCATTCCTGTCATCTCTCTACTGTCCTGTCTATTAAAGTCACAAAAAGCCCAAAAATATAACTTATAAAATGCAAGAACATACATGTCCAATTTGTATGCATACTTGCATAGAGCATGTTTCTGGCCTGCCTACCAATTTGGCGTTACCAAAATATAGGCTACATAATCTGTGTTAATGCTAATGAGATTTTTCGTTACGTAAAAACAGAATGCTCTATGAGTTTATTTTTAATTGGTTTTTAATTAGCTTAAACATGTTCCAAATCTGTTTGCATCTTTCCCAAGATAAATGGCTACCATAAACATAGCCATTAAACCAAAGCAGACCATAAAAACGACTATTTAAATTAAAACCAGGGAAATTATGGTTTCTTACGATCTAACGGCGAAGAGAACTGTGCCACGGGGGAAATAAAAGACACATCCATACAGGCTAAACATCTTGAAAGTCTGCCTTGTAAATGGGATATTATGCACATATGTAAAGGAAATTTAGTTTATAGCAATGTTTTTTTTCAAGGTGGATCCTAGAAAGTGATGCACAGCTGAATTGTTGATTCCTAGTGTCTATCTACAGTATCTTTGTCTCTTTTTCGGAGGGCTTGTACACTGACGGTCGCCTCATCTCCTACCCCCTTTTGAAGCCCCCTCTGGTATTGCTGAGTTGACAGAACTGCAGGAATGGTAGGAGCTTGAAAACGAGAGACCCTCCCCGCCGCTCGCTATCTCACTTTTCACGCTGTCTTTCCCTCTCTCGGTCTTGTACAGGCATGCCTGTCAAGCGAGCGGAGGGTGGATGGGGGGCGCCGAGGGAGAGGAGTGGTCTGGGGTGAACAAAGGAGCACTGTCACCGCTTTTCAGGGGTTCTGGGCTGTGCAGGGTGAACGGAGAGCCGGGTGGGGGGTGGCGAGAATGGCAATTAAATATGGACGGGCGGCCATTGAAACCGAATGTAGAGGAGGACAAGCATTGAGTGTTCAAACCTCCAAAGAGCTGTGGAAGCTCTATGTTTGTCGTTCATTGTGCAATATTTGCCTAACCCTTTATCTGTGCAGCTGTGGCCTAAAAAAAGAGAAGGGGAGCGTGTTGAATAGCCGCACAGCTGCTGGCGATTTGATGAGCGTCTATTACCACTACAGAGTCATCCTCTTGTGCTGAAGTCACCTCTCCACACAGTGTAATATAGAGCAGGGCAGGGCCAGATCAGGGCAAATGTTTGATTTGTCAAGCCTGGCTCATCCTTTCAGGGCAAAAACACAGCTGGTAGTCGCGCAGTCACGACCCCGACGACTGGGAGGTGTTGTACTGTCGTGACTTTTCTCCGTAATACCCTTTGTACGTCTCGCGGGTGCTGCGGGAAAGATAACGGAAAGTATTTTAATGTAATGATTGGAATCCGCGGCCTCGTCTCATCTTGTCAAATTGGGTTTTTTAAATGAAACGCGCCGCCTTCTGCTTTCGCCTGACTTTAGACAGTTCCATCTGGTGAAACGATTTCCTTATCGTTCTTCCTTCCCCCCTCTGTATTTCATAGGTTATCAAGGCAGCAGAAACAGCGCTAGAGCGAAGGAAGCTGTTAAAAGATGCAGCGCTGGGAGTCTTTTAAAGCCTGGTTCTTCTGGCGACTCAACCACGGAAGTCAGAGCGCTACAGGCCGAAGACGACCGATAAAGGTAACGAATTTATCTCTGAGGACTTGAAATGCACATTCTGTGTCCTCAAATGGCTCCTCGGCAGAGTCTGCAAATGTGCACATGTGTGTGTGTTGGGCATTTTGCCATGTGATCCAGGTGCAGAACATGTTGTTTCGTCTCCGGCTCATCCTGCACGTTCAGGCGTCAGTTCCTTGACTGATTATCTGCACCTTCATCTAACCTCGTCATGTTAAACCGACATTTGAGACTCCCTGTATTTTACTCACTGCAATTACCTCACCACAAGGCACTGTGACTACTATTATGAGCGAGTCTGGAACAATATGTCATCTTTAGGGTTAAGAGATGCAGCGCAAGAATTTAATTTTGAAAGATAGCTGTTCTGAAACTTTGTGATGTCTGGCATTACATAAAAGTTAGTTTTCAGGTCGTCTAAAAGAGTGACATTTTGAGTATACAGTGATTTGTAGTTGCAGCAAGGAACCGTTTAAAGGTATAGTTCATCTAAAAATTGAAATTCTGTCATTACTTACTCCTCCTCATGTTGTTGCAAACACATAAGACCTTCATTCATCTTCAAAACACAAATTAGATATTTTTTAAGAAATCCAAGAGGTTTCTGACCCTGCATAGACCGCAACGCCACTACCTAATACTAATATTCTCATGAACGCACATCAAAGACTGACACGGAAGAGAAGAAATTGTTAAATAATGTCATTATTTTTGTTTTTTGCACACAAAAAGTATTCTTGTAGCTTCATAAAATTACAGTTAGACCACTGATGTCACATGGACTACTTTAACGATGTC
This sequence comes from Labeo catla, assembly GCA_012976165.1. Lineage (NCBI taxonomy): Eukaryota > Metazoa > Chordata > Actinopteri > Cypriniformes > Cyprinidae > Labeo > Labeo catla. The sequence continues at coordinate 74,991 of VONZ01000661.1, read as the reverse complement.
CTTACTACTTTTTTAGACCTTGAATGTGTCAGTTGGGTCAGAAAGCTCTCGGATTTCATCAAAAATATCTTAATTTGTGTTCTGAAGATGAAAGAAGGTCTTACAGGTTTGGATCATAGTTATGGTGAGTAATAAAATGACAGAGTTTTCCATTTTGGGGTTAACTAACGCTTCAACCAAGTCATTTATTGCCCTTTATGTCGTTCCAAAACAGTAGGCTTTTTATGCTGAATGCAAAAGAATAATTTATGAATACCTTTTATAGTTAGGGTGTCTTTTGAACTCCTATAAAGACAAAAAACACTGTAAAGAATCAGGCTCATACAGTTTGAAATTTAAGTCGTTATTTACTAAAACTGTTGTCGCTGATTGGAGGATATAGTGTATAAAATTACTTTTACAATGCTTTATGGTGTTTTTGCCCTTTTTCGAAGCATTACAGACAGTCGTTGTGTAAAAAGCGGTGTGACCTAACAGCACAATGGTTTTGGAACGACATGAAGGTGAGTAAATGATGACAGAATTTAGTTTTTCTGTGCAGTCCTCATTTAAATGTTGCTTGTGTGCATGGTTTTTTACAGCTCTGGCCTTGAATCCAAAAAGATCAGAGTTACCAATCAGCCGTTTCGTTTAAAGTGTTTGCTTTCCTCCAGGGCCAAAAATGTTGCATTGTGCTGCCAGTTAGTATTCCCAAGACCAACTCTCAGCCACTTAGTCTAAGAGCATTCTTTATCCATACTAAAAGCTTGAGTAAATTATCTCTAGTCTGTCAAGTGGTCAGACAGACTGGCCCTGTAGGATTATAGGTAACACAGATATAAAAGCTGGATGGCCGGAAGGCTGTAATTTCTTCTTCCTTTTCTATCCCCCATTGGACCCACCCTCCCTTGCTCTCGTCCCTTGTAAAAGTCTCAACAGACTTTTCCGCAAGACTAGTTAAAGACACTGGCTGTCTCTTTTTCCAGCGGACACTTGCTACATTTCCTTACGTCCTCGCTCCGCCCTTTTGTAGACCCCCACACACCTCAACAAGTGTTTAAAAGCTACTTTTATTCCCTCCGGCGACGACCTCTCCAGCTGTTGTCCTCCTGGACGTGATTCACTCAGCCGTTTGATTCCTTCTCTCTCGCACCTCAACCTCATCCTCTCCTGCTGGGTTAACAACGCACCTCCGGCCTTTGACTACTGTTGCGTGGCAGGTGAATCCAGCTCAAAGCTCCCTCTAAATAAGTGGGATTGGATGCGGGGGTTGGGTCCTGTCGTTGAAAGCGCTAAATGAGAATGCTTAAACTCTGCTATTTTAGATCCTTCTCTAACCCTTATTTGTAAGAGTTCTCCGTCATGTCTCCACTCCCATGCTGGGAAGCCCCAAGGTCCACTCACCCTATTCTACGTACCCAGCAGGAGGGTAGCGGCTAGCATGCTAGCTGGTTTTTGCGAGGCTAACGGTGCATTACATGGCATATTAGCAAACACGGCCCTCAGAGCATTCATAAAATCACAGTGTGGAGGGACAGCTAACATTGTCCTTTAGTAATTGGCACAAGCTTGGTGGGATTTAGAACTGTCAAGGAGGATTTTAGGGATGGTTGAACAGTGCTGACAGATGAAAATTTATGAATTTATACACGCCTGATTACGTACAGTCAATGCTTTTTCGTATTTCCTTATAGTATTCCACTCTGTAAGTACGTCTATGTGAACTTTTTGTCTTTGTCTTTCTGTCCAAGCTCATGTGACGCATCACCTGTGTTTTTTGGAACATGCACACAAAGTTGAGGCCAATTGTGACCCTGGACCACAAAACCAGTCAGAAGGGTAAATTTTTTTAAATGAAGATTTATACATTATCTGAAAGCTGAATAAATAGCTTTCCATTGATGTATGGTTTGTTATGATAGGACAATATTTGGCCGAGATACAACCATCTGAAAATCTGGTATCTGAGGGTGCAAAAAAATCAGAGAAAATTGCCTTTAAAATTGTCCAAATGAAGTTCTTAGCAATATATATTACTAAACAAAAATTAAGTGTTTATATATTTCCAGTAGGAAATTTGTAAAAATATCTTCATGAAACGTGATCTATACTTAATATCCTAATGATTTTTGGCATAAAAGGAAAATTCAATAATTTTGACCCATACAATGTATTGTACAATTGCTATTGCTAAAAATATACCTGTGCTACTTTCGACTGGTTTTGTGGTCCACAGTTGTAGTCCATTTAACATTTACACATACTGGGAGAAGCCGTGCTAAAGTTGCATAATCTAGATCGGCTAGTGTGACTGGTACAAATTCAGTCAAACTAAATTGATTATATTAACATTTTAAAAAATTATTTATTGCTTTGTCTGACTAAAATTGCTTTCCACTTGAGAACAGTTTGGAGAAGACATTAAAATGCAGAGAAGAAAAATGAGGAACGCAAACCACACTCAAACACTTGCTTACCTAGTGAACAGGGAATGTTTTCACAACTAACATTTTTTAAAAATTATATAAATATTAGGACAAAATGTTCTCCAAAAAATGGAGGATTTGCTCATCCTCAAGCCATCCTAGGTGTATATGACTTTTTTTCTTTCAGACGAATACAATCAAAGTTATATTACAAAATGTCCAGACTCTTCCAAGCTTTATGATGGCGGTGAATGGGTGCTGAGATTTTGAAGTCCAATAAAGCGCATCCATTTATCATAAAAAAGGGTCCTTCACATGGCTTTGCAGGTTAACAAAGGCCTTCTGAAGTGAATTGATGTGTTTGTGTAAGAATAATATCCATATCACATCTTTAGCTTCAGCTGACTGTCATACGCGTGTTCATGAGAGAGTTGCATTTCAGCGGATGAAGTAGGATGTAGGTGTAGCATAAGCTAGAATATGCTAGTCTCGTGAGCATCATGTTTTGTTTACAGCAAAGGAAAACCAGTCTTCTCTTGGCTTATATCAAAACCCTCAAAATCCCAGTGCGTATACGTAAGTTAGCAAAAGCTAGAGATCATGCTTCATAAAGTTTTAAATATGGATATTTTTCTTACAAAAACGCATCAATTTGCTTCAGAAGGCTTTTATTAACCCCTCAAAGAAAGTGGAGCACTTTTTATGATGGATGGATGCACTTTATTGGACTTCAAAATCTCAGTGGCCTTTCACTACCGTTATAAAGCTTCGAAGAGTCATGACATTTTTCAATATACCTCAGATTTTATTTGTCTAAAAGAAGAAAGTCATATATACCTAGGATGGTTTGAGGGTGAGTAAATCATGTTGTAACCTAAACATATTACCTGGGTTAGCATCACAGGACAAAGTGTTCCTGTAGCTCAACTGGTCATATGGTCAAATGTATATCTTGAATGCACTGTATGTCACTTTGGATAAAAATGCACACCGTAAATGTGACCTCTAGGACAGGGGTGGGGAACGTTGATCCTCGAGGGCCGGTGTCCCTGCAGAGTTTAGCTCCAACCCTAATCAAACACACTTGAACAAGCTAACCAAGGTCTTCAGGATACGTTCCCCACCACTGCTCTAGGATATGTTGCATATTCATAATTTAATACTGGAAAATGTAACTGAATATTGTCCGGAAATTGTGTGTATTTATGTAAGTGGGAGGATAGTTTACCTGCTACTTTGCAGCATGCTAAATGAGTGTGTTTCCTGGGCCCGTGCTAATTAGGTAGCTGGGCTACAGGACCTGAGCGATAGTTACGGGCATGAATTCTGGACAGCTTTACTACCTCTGAAAGCAGCGCCAGGGCTACGGGCACTTGACCAGAGAGAGATTATCTGGGCTTTCTTTCCTCCCTGCCTGCCAGTATAAGCACAGCCAGCCATTTCACTTATCGCCGGAGGTTAAAAACCACTGGCGAACCACATTGTGTCTTTATCTTGGTGGTTCGTTCTGTAGCGTTTGAAATGATCGTAGCATTTCAGGGAAACCTGGACGGAATATGAGAACGGTTATTCCTGCTAGGTTCACGAACCGCTTGAAATCCTTGGCTCTGCCGAGGCTTGTTTTGGACACAATGGCGTCCAGTAGATTCCCGACGTATTTCTTTTATAACCTGGCCGTGCTGAACCTTCAGATGGACTGAAAGCTCTTTAGAGCCCAGGGTTTGCAAGGGGTCAAAATACTCTTTACACCACTGATCTATAATAGAGAACTGCATTGCTCATTACGTCATAAAAGTGAAGCCACCGCTCCGCCATATTAGTATTCCCAAGTATTCACATTCTATGGAATGAATAGGAAATTGTAAGATTTTAATGAGAAAACATCACATAACAAGTCAGTGTTTTCATATCTTAGGTCTCACTGTACATTTTCACAATGTAAACGTCCTAAACATGTGAACGGTTATTTGTTTAATGTCAGGAAATTTACATTCATATAGCCTACATTACAGTCCAGTACATCAGATGAACATGATAAACATTTGACGTTCAACATATGTTTACAAATTACAGGGTGCTTATTCAGAAATCTGAATGAAGATTTATGCTTTGTATATTGTTTACTCACATGGAAACAGTAATGTTAAATCATTACAGAATTTGCGTGATCTTTAAGAGTCTGAAATAGATGTTGCTCAATCAGGCACATTAAAAATATACACATCATAACTCTGAGAAATAACGCTGACTACATACAGTATGGACTTAGAGACATTAAGCTTTATTTCAAAGATTAAAATTTTAATACAACAAGCAACTAGGGCTGCACGATAAATCACATGCGATATACATGCCCATTTTGTCATTAAAGCCGGTTCTGTAATCAGCAGTAAATCTCCATCACGTGCGTGCTTTCAGATAGAGCAGCATCAATACACAGAGCCGTAGTTCTTGCATTTCTTCTTGAACCTGAAAATGAAACTCGCATATTATGCTGATTATTGCTGCTGATAATGGTCAGTTATTGTCATGTTTTGGGCTGCACTAATCTGTCGGACCGGAGAAAATACTTGGACACCATTCACATTTGTTCTTATCATTTCAGGTCAGGTAGGCGAAATATTAGGCTAATATCTTAATTAATATCGCTCGTATGTATCTTTACCACAACATATTCAGTTGTACATTAACCGTGCAATCAACGCTGTTATTTACATCCGAGTATCACCAATATGGCTGCTCATCCGGGTAACTGACCAAACCGTGACGCAAGTGCAAACCCGCTATTGACCTAATGCTGCGTTCCAGACAACTCGGATGTGGGATATTTCCCATCACAATCCCAGAAGTAATGTCTGGATTTAGTAACATTAAAAGCATTTTCAAACATTAAAACACTAATGTTACTAATGATTTAGTAGCATTAAAACATTACACGTATCTGGTGACATTAAAAGAGCGCCGTTCCATAAATTTTTTCTGGGTTGAATTGGGAAATATCCTAAATCTGAGTTGCCTGGAACGCAGCATTATTCTCCAGAGAAACAAGCGCGTCACCATCTTTAGAATATGGTCTTTGAACTTACGTTTATGCGGTAGCTTTGTATATTTATATGGCATTGCTGTCTAAGGGTAATTTAGCTGGTAAAGTGGATTTATGTATTGTAGAGTTAACATAAGTTATTGTGAGCATGGTAATGTTTAAAGCAAATGTCTTAACAAATGTCAGTAGACCAGGAAAATTTTAAAACGAGCAGTTCATTCATAAATCCCTGATCACTGTTCAAGATCACTGTTGAAACGCAACTGGAAGACAGAAGACAGCAAACACAGCGCTAAAAAGGGGCGGGGCTACATAAGGTCAATAAATAAAGAGAAGGGAATATATTTCAGCACTCTCTGGGAAATTATACTGTATATAAATCGCGGGCATCAGCAAACCACTACTAATACGCGGGGCATTGAAAATGCTTTTGAATGCGGTTTACTTTTTACTTTCACTTTCGAGATTCGCAATCACATTAACTCTTTGTTTACTACTGAGTGGCAGTTCTTCACACACTGTAAAAAACAATTTGTTGAGTCAACTTAAAATAATTTGTAACCTGGTTGCCTTAAAATTTTAAGTAAAAGAAAAAGTTTATTTAACTTGAAATGTTAAATTATACTAAGTGACAACTTAGATATTTGAGTTGAATCAAGGCAGCTGGGTTACTTACCCATCTGTTAAGTTTAGCAAACACACATATCTAAGTTGTTACTTAGTACAACTTAACATTTCAAGTTGACTAAACTTATTTTGGTTGACTGAACTTAAAATTTTAAGGCAGCAGGGTAACAAATTATTTCAAGCTGACTCAACAAATTGTGCTTTTTATTTTTTACAGTGCACAAGATTAGATGTTTGTCATTGGTGCTCAGAATCTACGAATCAGTCGCCATCATCCTATCAGTCATCCCTCCTTACTCTGTTATGTGGTAAGTGAAATTTTATGTACTGTGATGTAATAAGCTACTGCTAGCAGTTGGCTAACCGTATCTCTTTAGAACGCGTTATCACAAGGAAACTGCCGGATATTGATATTGTACACATAAATAAAGCACTAGGTCAAGATGTCTAGTCCAAACAAGCAATGTTGTAATCCGAAATTGATAAAACGAGCAATGCTACAACAGCCCCTCCCTGCCCGTAATGCATTTCGAGAGATAAATGGTCTCAAAGAGATTAAGTCGGTACAACCACAAGCCAAAGCGGTATAAAATGTGCTCATCACACTCAATTTGCCTAGCAAATTTGTAGCCGTTAATGCTGCTGTGGGAAAATATATTGAGTTACTTACCACCTTGTGTCTTTGCTGCCCAGGAGCTGCTCACGCGAGTTCAGGGTCATTACCCTCGCTGTCAATGACAAATGGAGCTTGATAGCATCTGCGCTTAGCTACAATGGAAACAGATTAATACCTCGGGGTGAAACTTTGCATATTACGAGGGGGGAAGGAGGGGGGCGATTGCACCCTCTTCTGTTTTCTTTCGGCGTCCCGTGTTTTCCAGCCCGAATAGTTGTTGCTCTCAAATGAGCTCGTTTTAATGGATCATTTGAAGATTTCGAGGGGAAACGGTTTGTTTGGATATGCTAAGAAGATGAATGCCACTAAGACAAAAGATGAATCATTAAAGTAGGGAAAAACAAGCCTACCCTGCACTTTGCCTCCTGCTTCGTGACTGTCCCTGATATTGTCATTGTAAATTACAGACTATCAGGGGCCATGGAGCGTCTTGTTTTAGGAGACAGTCTTTTATTACACTGTCTCAGAATTTATGACGTCCTTTCATCTTAAAAACTTACCTCTGGATGCTCCTGCTTACAACCCATAACATTTTCTACCTCAAAGGTGTTTACGTTTGCATGTGGGCCTGTGCTTTTCACAGATGCTTTTATCCAAAGCGACTTGTATATTGTTTTTCAGTATGTTTACCAGTGTGTTCCCTGGGAATCGAACCCACGACCTTGACACACAAAAGACAGGTTTACAAATAACAATTGCTATGTGTGTTTTTTAGCCCTGAAAATGTTTACACATTAGTTGTATAGCCTTATTTTTAGTTTTGAGTCAGACCTCTCTAGGTTTGTTTTCACTAAAACTAAAGATGATAGTCATTTTATCTCGGAAAATGCCATTGTAAGTGCTGGAATTGTCTATTTTCGATATAAGGTTTGGGTGTGTAATGGCTGGTTTTCACTGTGGCGAATTTGTACTCTGTGTAAATCTTGAAGCGCAAATGAGGGAGGTAACTGCTGTTATGTCGACGTACTTTCAAGTCCATGGCACACCCAGAGGATGGAGACAATTAAAACATCTAAAGCCTTGTTTAGACGGCTAATCTGGGTGGTCCAGAGCTTGGGCGACAAGTTACGACTGGTTTGCGCCACAATAAAGTTGAATCAGTATGTATGGAGGCTGGTCTGTAGAAGCCACTGTGGAGATATTTGAGGTTTTAAGTGCAATAGAAATCGGCTCAGTTTCATGCAGACGTTGATATTATTCAATTAAATGTATTTCTAGTACATTGTGCACCGTACGACTTCAGAGCACTTTGTGGGTGGTCCTCATTTAGGTTTCTGGCTTGTGTATATATTAGCTTGCGGAAGACAAAAATTGCGTGCCGCATGAAGTTTCCAAAATAAAAGTGTTCATCAAGTTGTCAAGTCGAAGAAAGCTTGGAAAGTGAAGCCGGATGACTTAACGTTGGGCAATTCTGTGCATCACGTGGGTGTTGGAGTCGTAGGCATCTGTGAACAAATTAAACATTTTTATTAAAACTGATTTTGGGGATTTTCGGTGTGCCTGGAGAGCTAGCGGTTCTTGGGACTGAATTAGATTCTCAAGTGTTTCTCTTGTACAAGGATGAGATTAAAGGAGACTTTCACTGTTGTTAATTTTTATTGATCCTAAATAAAAAAAGACATTTCTCCTCTAGTGTTTCTGAAAAACATCTCAACATCTGAACAGTGTCACAAACTGTGCTCAAATTTGTCACGATACCAACGTTTGCTGTCAGAGATCCAGAGAATTCAGAACATTTGCATGAATTTCTTAATTTAAAATGGTCCAAACTATTATAGAGCTGATCTCACTTACAGTATGTCAACAGTTGTATAATTTGTGTCTTGTTTTATTTCTTCTAAAGATTTTTAGAAGAAACATCTGAGACGAAAGGGAATTGGATATTATGTCTCCTGAGCTCTTAAAGAGAAAGAAATTTTCCTTTGGGAAATTTTTTCTCAAGGTCAACTTTTGGTTAATTTTCTGCTAAAGATCAATTGATTAAATTTGATTTAAATATTATTTTTCATACAGTCTTTATGTCAAAATACAGATGTATTACATTTACATTTGTTACATTTAATGTTTTAACTTGCATTTTATTGAATTATATAAATTATATTCATTTTCATCTAATTTTTGCTCTGATTTATTCATTTTAATTTCAGTTTTGTCTTTTATTTGTCTCATTTTTGCTTAATATATTTTTTTATTTATTTTATTTTTTTATTTTAATATTTTTCATTCATTCATTTGTATCTGTTATTGATTTATTTGTATCTTTTTTTTTCATTTAATTTGTACCTTCATTAATGCATTCATTTTCATCTAATTTTGTTTAATATTTATTTATTTATTTTTCATTTAATTTGTATCTTCATTCATGAATATATTTTCATTTAATTTTTATATTTTATATGTATTAATTTTAATTTCAATGGTATCTTTGGTATTTATTCAGGCATTTATTTTTATCTAATTTTGTTTCATATATATATATATATTTTTTTTTTTATTATTATTTATATATTTTCATATTTTTCATTCATTCATTTGTATCTGCCACTGATTTATTTGTATCTTATTTATTAATTTGTGTTTATTTATTTTTATTTTCATTTAATTTGTATCTTCATTCATGCATTCATTTTCATCTCATTTTTATCTTTTATATTTATTCATTTTAATTTCAATTGTATCTTTTTTATTTATTCAGGCATTACTTTTCGTCTAATTTTGTATAGTGTTTTATTTATTTATTTTTCAATTAATTTGTATCTTCATTATCTTTTATATTTATTCATTTTAATTTCAATGGTATCTTTGGTATTTATTCAGCCATTAATTTTCGTCTAATTTTGTTTCATATTTATTTATTTTATTTTATTTTTATTTTATTTATTTATTTTCATATTTTTCATTCATTCATTTGTATCTGCCATTGGTTTATTTGTGTCTTATTTATTAATTTGTGTATTTATTTATTTATTTATTTATTTATTTTCATTTTAATTTAATTTGTATCTTCATCCATGCAATCATTTTCATCTCATTTTTATCTTGTATATTTATCGATTAATTGATTTAATTTTATTTGTTTCATTTATTCATTAATTTCACCTAATTTGTTTCAATTTTATCTTTTCCATTCATTCATTCATTCATTTTAATTTAATTTAAATTTTATTGATTTATTTGTATCCTATTTATTCATTCATTTTCATTTCATTTGTTTCATTTAAGCTTTTATTCATTTTCATCTCATTTTCATCTTTTATATGTATGTATTCGTTCATTTTCATTTTGTTTGTCTTTTTATTTATTGATTACATTTCATTGTATATTTTATATTTATTGTAAACTTTATTTTTACCAAATATTATTATCTGAACAGTACATCTGCATGAGAACCAAAATTAAATGTATTAATTATTTTTCAGACAGATTTTATGCCGAAATACAGCATAGTTTGATTGGATACACAACCGTTGACATCATGATAATGAAAAAGGATAAACCTATTAGTAGTAGTAGTAGTATTTTTGTCCTAACTATGCATTTAAATTTTTATTATTAGAAAACATGCAATATCTCCTTTCTGACTGCTCCTTCCTACAACTTTGCCTTTAATTTGTCTCCAACTAAATTGTTATTTTTGCCTTCAGTATTTGGAAACGAACTGATGTAGTTTCAGCTCTTGTCTCTCAGGTGCTCTTTGTGTCCGACGGCAGCATAGAGAGACTTGTGCGTTTCACGTGTGTTGTCAGTTTCCTTGGTTTCTCTCTTTTCATCTTCTGTCACTGCTCCGTGTGAGATTGGGCGTCACAGTGTTCTCACATGTACCTGGCCTTTGAGATATCAAAGGTTGACTGCCATCTGTCCTAGCAGGCTAACACAGACGCGTGAGACAGCGAGTTTCTCACTCAGGTGAAGCCGCTTGGCTCCGAGCAGCTTTATCTGTCACACGCAGAGGTAGACCGTGTTGAAGGAGCACATAAGGAAACAGTTCAACACGATGAATTGCCTTTATCTTATAGATAAATAGGCATTTGACCACCGGAGACACTGAGGAAGGCACGTCACACGTAGTATTTAGATTATGGGCGAGTCAACATGAGGTTTTCCGTGTCTTTTGAAATTTTATCTTTAGCCGCCTATATTTTGAGTGTTTTGTTCCAACACATGTTTCAACGTTCAGCTGAAGTTTCTTCAAAAGCTGCTTGTGATTTTGAATAAGGAAAAATCCATTTGAATTGCAATTGTTCATGCAAATTTTGGTTGAATCGGCTGAACTTGCAAATGATGCTGTATCACATTGATAAGTACAGATATAACTTAGCACTCCTGCCTAGTGGCATTCAAATCAGAATCGAGTGATTCAGTGCAAGTGGTTGTTTTTAAATTTCCTTTTATTCTGGGAAATGTTAGACCATTAGACTAATGATCTGTGGTCTCATATTACACAGCAAAAATAACTTTTAATTTGTATTTGAATTTATTTATTTAATTATCCTATTCAGTTTCATCTCATTTTTATATTTTGTATTTATTTATTCATTTTAATTTATTTATTTAATTTTAATTTCTTTTTCATTTATTCAGGCATTTATTTTTCTCTAATTTTTGTTTAGAATTGTTTAACTAATTAATTAATTCATTTATTTCAGTTATTAATTTATTAATTCATTCATCTCTCTTCTTTTTTATATCTGTTCGTGTATTTTCATTTAATTTTTCTTGCATTTATTCATTTTCATTTCATTTCTATCTTTTTCGTTTATTCACAAATTTATTTTCATCTCATTTTTAAGGTTCATATTTGTTTTAATTCAATTATTCATTCATTTTAATTATGCATTCATTTATTCATTCATCTGTGTATTTATCCTATTCATTTTCATCTAATTGTTGTCTTGCATTTATTTATTCATTTTAATTTCATTTGCAGTTCAGTTATTCAGGAATTCATTTTCATCTAATTTTTAAATTAATTCATTTATTCAAAAAATTCATTTATTCGTTCATTTTGATTGTTTATTTATTCATTCATATGTTTTAATTTCATTTGTATCTTTATTTATCCTATTCATTTTCATCTTTTCTGTGTTAATTCATTTTAATTTCTATTTATTTCTATTTATTTATTTGTCTATTTATTTAATTTAATTTTAAATTGTATCATGTTTGGCATTTTATGTTTCCTTTTTTTAGTTAATTAATTTATTCATTAATTTATTTATTTTAATTACTCATTTATTTATTCATTCATCTGTTTTCATTTCATTTGTATCTTTATTCATTTCTTTTAATTTAATTTTTATCTAATTTACACATTTATTTAATCATTATCCCATAGATTTTCATCTCTTTTTTTATCTTTTGTATTTATTTATTCATTTTAATTCAATTAGCAGTTTCTTCATTCATTCAGGAATTCATTTTCATCTCATTTTTGTATCAGATTTTTTTATTCATTCATCTTTTTTCATTTGTATCTTTATTCATTTATTGTCATTTCATTTTTCTTTTTTATTTATTTATATTTATTTTGTTTATCCTATTCATCTCATTTTTATCTTTTGTACTTATTTATTCATTTTAATTTGTATTTATTGTTATTTATTATTTAATTTTAATTTGTATCTTTTTCTTTTAATCAGACATTCATTTTTGACTCATTTTTGTTTTGTATTTTTAAATTCATAAATTTATTCATTTATTTATTCATCAATTTTCATTTAATTTGCATCTTTATTCATTTATTTTCATTAATTTTTTATCTTTTATATTTATTTATTTATTCATTTTATTTGTCACATTTAATTAATTTATTAATATTATTTCATGTGTATATTTTTCATTGATTTTAATTTTATTTAGATCTTTTATTATTTATTTGTGTCTTCATTCATTCATATATTTCATTTCTTTCATTTGTGCATTCATCCATTTGTTTTCATTTCATTTTAATCTATTTTATTTATCTTTTACATAAATTTCATTACATTTCTTTTGACTTATTAATTTATTACATTTTAACTGTGTCTTTTACATTTATTTGAAACTTTATTTGTACGAAATAATAATACCTAAACAAGTTGCATGAGAACCAAAATTGTGAGATATCACGACTTGTTTTCAGAGAACACATCTTTCTCAATGAAGTTTACATTTCTTGCCTCATTGGCAAATTACTTAAGCATAACTCCAACTAAATCTAACAGAATTTAGTAAAGCACAACTCCTGCCAAGAGACAGGAATCACGGGCTCCCCTCACGCTGACCCCTCCAAGTCTAGAATTTGTACACACTGTGAGTGTTTGCTAAAGGAAGTCCAGAAATCTTTCAACTTCCTTCCAAAGTGTTTGAAGAAATCCTCCACGTCCTCCACGCCCTTAAATGATTTGTAAGAATGACCCAAAACGCACCGGCTCCTCATGTACTTTATCACAGATAGGGGGCTTAAATCTCCTCAGTCTATTAAGATATCATTTTGAAAGAGACTTGATAAAAAGAGCACACCTTGGCCATTTTGTTTCATTTTTTGCTCTCTCTCTTCCCATCTCTCTCAGGTCCAGACATGAAGGAGACAGCGTCTTGTCTGTGGCATCTCACAGTGAGAAGAGCTTTCAGCGTGTCGCGAGGTAATTACTCTTCTTGAGGGAGGGCGAAAGCTGTTTATTGTAATTATGTCAGAGAAATGAAGAAGCATGCTTGTGAGATGCTCAAACATTGTCTCAACATATTTGGGGGGGAAATTTTCTTGAGTTATGCGTCTACATAATACCCCAACATCACATTCCCAGCCAGCTATCACATTCGCTTGTGTTTAGACCGTCAGGATAATGATTGTGAAAGCGTATCGTAATGTGTGTGTGTAGCCCGTGGCCCCATACACTCGACGGCGACCGCTCCATCCGCACAATAGCAAAATATCCTGCTTCTCTCCATAACAACAGCCTTGCTGAAGTGGCGGGATTAGAACATGCCTGCCCCGGCCAGGGGTTGCCATGGGAAAGAGCCTCCCGTATTCTGGATCTGTTTTCCATTTAGCCCGCCGGTCGGGGATCGAGGTTTTATGTGCTTACACTATCAATGTTTGGCCCATTAATCCACATCTGCAATTATAATGTCCAATTAGAGGCCAGGTTGGCTCGCCTTTGTGTTACCAAGTCAGAGGGGGTTGGAAAATAGTGTAATTTTGGACTGAAAGGGGCATCGGTTTGTATCGCGATTATTTTATGCCCGCAGGCTATCTTGTTAATAGTGAGTATGTGATGGTAGGATGGTAGAGATTGCTGAAAAAAATGAAGGAGGGAGTCACAACAGGAACACAGGTATTGAGGGTCTGGAAACGCCACATGAATGTAATGTACAGTAGAGAAATCGGAGAACCAACAAAGTAACCATGGTTTTACTACACTAACTGTGGTCTAACTATGATTTTTCTAGAAAAACAATATATACTACAAAAATAACCATGGTTTTAATACAACATTTGTAGTAAAACCACAGTAACTACAAAAATATAATTGTTTTACTACAGTAATCACGGTCTAGCTGTGGTTTTACTACAGAATTTGCAGTAAAACAACAGTAACTGCAAAATGAACAGTGGTTTTACTACAGTAAGCGTGGTTTAACTCCTTTTTTTGTAGTAAAATCATATGTATGGTCATGGTCTAATGATGGTTTTTGTAGTAAAAACACAATAACTACAAAACAACCATGATTTTACTACACTAACCATGGTTTAACTCCTTTTTTTGTAGTAAAACCATAATAACTACAAAATAACCAGGGTTTTACTACAGTAACCATTGTCTAACTATGATTTTTTTCTAGAAAAATAGTATTAACTACAAAAAATAACCATGGTTTTACTACAATAATCATGGTCTACATATAATTTTCTAGAAAAACAGTTAACTACAGAAATGGTTTTACTATAGAACTTGTGGTAAAACCATAGTAACTACAAAATACCATGGTTTTACTACAGCATTTGTGGTAAAACCACAGTAACTATGAAATAACCATGGTTTACTACAGTAATCATGGTCTAGTAGTAAAACTATAGTAACTACAAAAATAACCCTAGTTTTCTAAGCATTTGCAGTAAAACAACAGTTACTACAAAAACTGTAACCATGGTCTAACTATGGTTTTTGTAGTAAAACCATGCCAACTACAAAAATAACCATGATTTCACTATAGTAATCATGGTCTAATGCTGTTTTTTGTAGTAAAAACACGGTAACTACAAAACAACCATGGTTTTACTACACTAACCATGGGTTAACTCCTTTTTATGTAGTGAAACCATAGTAACTACAAAATAACCAGGGTTTTACTACAGTAACCATTGTCTAACTATGATTTTTTTCTAGAAAAATAGTATTAACTACAAAAAATAGCCATGGTTTTACTACAATAATCATGGTCTACATATAATTTTCTAGAAAAACAGTTAACTACAGAAATGGTTTTACTATAGAACTTGTGGTAAAACCATAGTAACTACAAAATACCATGGTTTTACTACAGCATTTGTGGTAAAACCACAGTAACTATGAAATAACCATGGTTTACTACAGTAATCATGGTCTAGTAGTAAAACTATAGTAACTACAAAAATAACCCTAGTTTTACTAAGCATTTGCAGTAAAACAACAGTTACTACAAAAACTGTAACCATGGTCTAACTATGATTTTTGGAGAAAAACTATAGTAACTACAAAAATAACCATGGTTTTACTACAGTAGTCTTGGTCTAATGCTGTTTTTTGTAGTGAAAACACAGTAACTACAACCATGGTTTTACTACACTAACCATGGGTTAACTCCTTTTTTTGTAGTAAAACCATAGTAACTACAAAATAACCAGGGTTTATTACTACATTGTCTAACTATGATTTTTCTAGAAAAATTGTATTAACTACAAAAAATAACCATGGTTTTACTACAATAATCATGGTGTACATCTAATTTTTCTAGAAAAACAGTATTAACTACAGAATAATAATAATAATAATAATAATAATAATAACCATTGTTTTACTGCAGTAACCATGGTTAAAGTCCTTTTTTTGTAGTAAAATCATAATAACTACAACATAACCAGGGTTTTACCAGAGTGACCATGGTCTAACTATGATTGGCTCGAAAAATAGTAATAACTACAGAAATGACCATGGTTTTACTATATCATTTGTGGTAAAACCATAGTAACTATAAAAAACCATGGTTTTTAAATTAAAACCATACTAACTACAAAAGTAACCATGATTTCACTACAGTAATCATGGTCTAACTATGATTTTTGTAGAAAAACTATAGTAACTACAAAAATAACCATGGTTTTACTACAGTAGTAAATGTATGGTCATGGTCTAATGATGGTTTTTGTAGTAAAAACACAGTAACTACAAAACAACCATGATTTTACTACAGTAATCATGGTTTAACTCATTTTTTTGTAGTAAAACCATTATAACTACAACATAACCAGGGTTTTACCAGAGTAACCATGGTCTAACTGTGATTTTTTTTGTTTTTTGTTTTTTTTCTTAAGAAAAGTAGTATTAACTGCAAAAAATGACCATGGTTTTTTACGATTTTATTATAATAGTGACTCATTTATACTGTGGAAAAAGGCATTATTTTATAAATATTTTGTTTCCAAAATGAAATTATTGGCTTTTATAGTCACAGCAAATTGTCATTAGCACCATTAGGATGTACAATGGAGTCTGAAAGTATGACATTACATTGAAAATCTTTTTTATTTTTTCAGTTAAACCTAGGTTTTATTGAAGCCTAGCGGTTTACTGGCATGTTCTGTCTCCACAGTACCTACTGTATGAATAAAAATAGCCAAAAAGCACAAGTGTGTATATTATCTCTCATCTGAGATGTTACGATCGCAGCGGTAGGGGCTGTCAAGCTGTGCGGTGCATGTCTCTGTGGAAACCCTCGGCAAATGGATGTTCACTTTCAGCGCACAGCAATAAATAATCCAGAAAAATGATTGTGTCTACAGCGGAGGAGGTGGGAGACTAACGAGCCCGCTGGTACTCATACTGTCGTTAGCTTCCTGCTCTATAAACCACTCCCACATCTCACTTGAGGGAAATTTAAATACAAGTAACACAGAGGATGCACCTAGTGCGCCTGCTGCTCTGGTAGTTTAGCCGCTAATGTTGTGTTTGTAATCTTAGCTCTGTGGAGATACACTTTTGGTTACTTACACTGGTAGGTGACACGTTAAAGGCAGTGGTGGGCTTAATGGCTAAACAGATAGCCTGAATCTTATACAAAACTTGCATTGGACAGTCAGCATAATAAATAGCATAGCACGTTTTTTTCACATGACGACTTCTTTTTATGATTTAAAATACCTTTTTAGATAAATAGCAACATGCACTTTGTCTGTTACAGTTAAAGTTGTTTTAACGTAACAACAGCACATTCCTACAGTACAGCTGCCATATTGGACTGTTAGCCTAAAATAACATGTATATGTAGATATTTTATGAGGTGGCTAATTCGTATGAATTCGTACAACCTCACTCATACAATTTTGTACAATTTGTTTAGAAAAAATGTTTATTCAAAAAATGTTTATTCAAAAAATGTTTATTCAACTTGAAATGTTAAATTATACTAAGTGACAAATTAGATATTTGAGTTGAATCAACTTCAAATTTTAAGGCAGCTGGGTTACTTACCCATCTGTTAAGTTTAGCAAATACAAATATTTAAGTTGTTACTTAGTACAGCTTCACATTTCAAGTTGAATAAACTTATTTTAGTTGACTGAACTTAAAATTTTACGGCAGCAGGGTAACAAATTATTTTAAGCTGACTCAACAAATTGTGTTTTTTTTATTTTTTGCAGTGTAGGTTTAGGGGCGGGGTTAGGTCATTTGCACTCATACAAATTGGGGAACTTGTAAAATACGTACAATTTAGCAAAAATCACATGCATGTTGGTTGCTTATGGTTTTCTTTACATTCTTCATATGTTTTTTACATGACTACTTATTTTTACAATTCACAGTAGCTTAAAATAATCAGAAGATCATAAGTTAGCTTTTATTGCTTGTTATATCATGGTTGGGTCCAATATGATTTTCATTACGTTCTTAATACATTTTACATTTTAATACATCCTAACTTTATAGAAGATAGCTTTTGTCGCTTGCCAGCAAAAAGACAGCTTTAAAATATTCTCTTCGTATTTTCTCTGTATTTTGTTGCACACATGCATTGCGAAATGGTGTTTATTTGAGCAACCACAGTTAAAATCTGTGTCATCATGTTCACAATGCCAAAAATGTGTGAAACGGACAAAAAAAATATCATGACTTCAGATGTCCATGATGGAATGATTTTCAAGGTTATTGAGAAGCTATCCTAGTATGCTAATATATATATATATATATATATATATCCACAATGACTTTTTGGCTTCCTGTCAGTCAGTAATCTTCATCCAGTCATTCATCCAAACACATGCAAACCATTTTTTTTGGTCCTCAAGGACTTTAAAAAAGGCTGCATGGCTGGTGTACATCAGCGCAGATATTTTTGTTTGCCTGATATGTGACGAAGCCATGTTTTTTCGGTATCACCAAAGCGTGCAATTAGAAGCGGTGGCATATGTGTGTGTGCGATGTCCTCCTCCTTCGTCCTGATAGAGGCCTCTTGTGTGAAGATCTTACAGACCCAATTACTGTAATCACGATGATCAAAGAGAGGGTGTTGAAGAGAAGAGAGCGGCAGTCAAGTCAAAGTGTGGCAAAGAGAGAGTGTGTGTGTATCATTTGCGTGGGGGTAGGGGTGCGGTTAGCTGTTCGATTCACATCCATCATCTGTTTAATGTACAGATTCATTTTCACCTCTCTCAATCTCTTTCTTATTGTGTGCATGTATATGTGTCTTTGCAGTTACCAAGGTTGATTCAGGAGATAGACTGGATGAGGTGGGAGGCCAAATCCCTCCTGGCAACTGACCCTGTCCTGCACCACAGTAAAGGTGAGGGTTATGGGATGATATTTTGTCTTCTGACTTAAAGGGATTGTTTACTCAAAAATGATAATTCTGTCATTATTTACTCACCCTCAAGTCATTCCAAACCTGAAGTTTTTTTCTTCTCTTGAACACAAATGAAGATATTTCAAAGAATGATGGTAACCAAACATTTTCTCCATACCTCCATTGACTTCCACAGTATGGTAAAATATATATATATATATATATATATATTATGGAAGTCAATGGCTACTAGCAGCTGTTTGGTTACCAACAAATTCATACGAGTTTGGAATAATATGGGATTTTTCACTTTTGGGTGAACCATTCCTTTAAAGGTGCTCTCAGTATTTTTAAACAAACAGAAATAGTACTAAACAAATACTACTACACTGTAAAAAAACAATTTGCTGAGTCAACTTAAAATAATTTGTTACCTGGCTGCCTTAAAATTTTAAGTTCAGTCAACTCAAAAAAAGTTAATTCAGCTTGAAATGTTAAATTATACTAAGTGACAGCTTAGATATTTGAGTTGAATCAACTTAAAATTTTAAGGCAGCTGGGTTACTTACCATCTGTTAAGTTTAGCAAACACAAATATCTAAGTTGTTAATTAGTACAACTTAACATTTCAAGTTGAATTAACTTATTTGAGTTGACTGAACGTAAAATTTTAAGGCAGCAGGGTAACAAATTATTTTAAGTTGACTCAGCAAATTGTGTTTTTTAATTTTTTACAGTGTAGTGATTTTAAAAGAGATGTGATTTTTAAAAGTGATATCAGTAGCCCAATAAAAGCTATTTTATTTTACATTGAGTGGGTCGCCTCATGGAGGCGGCCATTTTAAGACATTTTCCTGCTTAAAACAACTTATTTTAGCCATCGTAGTATTGCAAACTTTCGTTTGCGGAATAGATTAATCATGGCGAACTGAAAATAGAGTATTTCTTCAATGATATTAGTAACTAAATGCTTTTACATCATGCTACATCCACACCACTAGATGTCAGTATGTCATTCTAGAAATTGCTAACAGCACAATATAAACCAAAAAATTACTGAGGGCACCTTTAAAGTATTTGCCTTTTCCTCATCTTTTGATTAGACTTTCAAGATAATAGTTGTTATAGTGGATCATTTTCAGTATTTATTAAATAGTGACACATTTCATATGACTATGCTATAAATCTTTCATATAACATCTGCTCTCTTTTGTGTTTTCCTTTTCTTGCTTTCTCTCTCTGTCTGTTGGGTTACTGCTTTCACTTGGATTAAGGCCAAATGTTATCTAAGATTTGTAGATACTGATTCGAATCATTTTTGTTAGCAAGACTGTGTTTGATAAAAGCCATCACCTGCAACATTTTGTATTTTAATTGTATTTGTATAATAATTTAGCAACAACTTTTGTATTGTATTTCCAAGTGAAAAAGCAATCCATCTGGAAGTAATGTAGGGCGGGGCTTGATTTAATAGAGAAGAGGTGATGAAATGTTATTGGTTAATATTTCTGCCCCGCCCACATGGCCTTGATTACATCAGCAAAAAAGCTAAATGTTTTAGAGCTGCTACATATCAGCTTAAGATTTTAAAAAGTGTATACATACAAAAAGTGTTTACATTTTGGATTTAAAATGAAATCTAATAATAGCATCACTAACCATGCATAAACGTTGTTTTCTCAAAAACACAAACATGTACATTCATGCTCCTCACATATTATTGTAGCCCATATGTTTTTAAGATACTGAAAAAAGCACAAATGTCAGGGCATGTCAAAACTTCTCCAGGGCCCCAAAATCCCCTCAGACCCAGAGAGTTAAATAATGCAGAATAAGACAAAGGGCATTCACTGAGAAAGTAAATACAGTCAAGTTTGTTTTTATGTTGTGTTTAAAGGCCTGTAAAGATTTCCAAACCATCAAAAGGTTATATATGTTTGAGCGCAGTATTCATTGTGTTGTATTTTTGGAGTAGGTGACCTGTGCTATGTCCTTCCAGTATAGAGAGGTGGGATGCACCCGCCCGCTGCTTGCCTTGTCTCCACAGCGACCTCTGCACAGACTGTCAAGTCGACTCACCATCAGGCCACCGTTTGCCTCAGTGAACATTCAACGCTGTCGGTGAGTTTGAGCTAAATAGAAAAAAACCATCGACCGTTGATTGTACCCTGCGGCCAAGCCCTACTGAGCCTTGCGTCTCCCCACCACCGGCAAAGACGAATGTTAGCACGGACTCCTAGAGACACGACGGTTTTGTCTTCCAACGCTAACGGCAGCCTTGGATGCCGCCTGAAAAGTTTGACTTTGAAAACTCCAACAAAGGTCACAATCAACATTCATTGCTGTCGGTGGGTTGGACTGTTAAAGAAAGCTCACTGAACAATGAATGCAACTGTGTCCCAGATTTCCTTCTCGCAAAGTGGCATCGGAGATAAATATTAACTGACAGAGCTGGATGTACTCATTTGCTCATCTCGCCGAGTTTGTTTGTGGCTCTTCGTGGCAAAGACGCAAGTGGACTGAGAACGCCATGTCAAAGGCCCCTTTAAGGCCAATGAATGTTTCCTTTGTATAATAAATAAAGACAAGACATATCCAAAACCAGTCTAAGCCTGTGAGTCTAAAATTTATTAACTGGAGATGTGGTGTAGTGGTTGGTGCATGTGTTGTGCTGTTTTTTTGTATATCTGCAATCATTTTATAGACATAACGGCATTTTATAAATGTGGCAGTTGTGGTTACCAGAATAATTCCTTAAAAATACAGCAAAAATGTAAACATATTTACAGAACAAGCTGTAAATATTAGTTTTTCTTTTCAAAAACTGAGGTAAATTCTAATATATAGAAGGTGCACAGTGTTATACACACAAATCAAAACACTAACAGGGTAAAACACGACACAAACAACATAAGTTGTAACATAAAACCCTAATATGCATAACTCATAACAGTTAAGAAACACAATTATTTAAATAAAATGCCATTAAGTGCCATACTAAAAATTCTGGGAATGTTATTTTATGGGTTTTACTGTAAATTATAAGATGACTACTTTTTCTTTGCTTCCAAAACTGTGCATTTAACAGAATTTCACTGTGAAATTACATGAAATGTTTAATTTATTACAGGTTTCACTTTATAGGCGAGATTTCAGCGTCATTAGCCGCTATTGGGAAATAACGAGAAGAGTAACTGTTTGCACTACAAACTAGTGTGTTCATAATTAAGATAATACATTAAAATAATTTGCAATATTAAGCAGCAGCTCTTTTGTACAGCTAAAATTATCTGGATGCGGATGAGACCGAAAGCCACACCCATAAAATTTACAAACGGCCGCGCCCGCTCTTACGGAAAAATAAGGTGGACAGAGTAAGGAAACGTACCGTCTAACAGTTAACAGGTTTTTACTATAGCATTTTCAGTCTTTTGCCGTTAAAACGAGTCATTTTTATTGTGTTATAGTGTGCACATATAATTACGTTTTTAGGTGATTATATAAAGTGTTTAAAATTAAGTTTCTTTTAAGATTGACTAGCATTTTTACACACGGATCCAATATCCTGTAATAAATGGCTAAAGGAAACTGCAAATATGTGGTTAAGAGCTCAATAAACAAACAAAATATCTTAAAATACACATCCTATTAAAGAGTTCTTGCACTTGACCAGTAAATTCAAGGCTTGTGAGATCATCCACACGTCGCGTTTGAGCTGAACTAAACCGATCACGGTGAAATCAGAGGAGGATAGCGCGGGCCGTATCTTAATTAGAGGCTAACGGTTTTAATGTCCGTTTCTAGGCCAATCCAAGATTATGTCACATTGCTGGTAGTTTATGAAAAATTAATCCAAATTAAATTTGTCAAGAAGCTGAAGTGGCTTATCGTATCACTGTGGGTGAGAGCCCCACGGCACCTCGGTGACATTGCTGACAGAGACTGACTCCTCCGCTTGCCGTTGAGTTTTTTTTAAACGACAGTCAATCCACCGGATTAATTAACATCAGATTACGGCTCCATCAGAGACCTGCTGTGTGTGATTTCGCAACGCTGGGTTACTTTACTTACCGTGGCGGTGAGGACGCTGGTCTTCGGCGATTATACTTTAAGAGTTAGGCTATTTGATGAAAACTGTCACATGAAGGATATTTGGAGGCTGCATTAACAAATTCAAAACATCCTTGTGAAGTAATTCTGATGGCCTTCGTGTTGTCAAGTCCAAAGACGGTCGTGTTTTGATTCCAGTCATGGACACTGTCATTTTATCAGACAAATTATAAACTGTTATAGGCTTTTATATTTTAGCACTTGTTGGGTAATGAACTTTATAGACTATATAAACTACATTTTACTTCCATTTTAAATAGCCAGTGCCTATTTAAACATGATTTGCTACTTGCTAGTTGGTTTTAGGGTGTTAAGGGGCAGGGCTTTCACGTTTATAAAACGAATTTGATTTGACCAAAATCTGTGGAGTACAGTGTGAGTGACCGATGTCTGTTCTTCAGAAATGATTTAAACTTTAATTTGCTAATGAATGAATAACAATTAAAACTAAGTAAATAAAAATTCCCACAATTTTGTGTGTCTACTACTAGTACATTATATTTGTAAGCTATTAATGGCATTATATGTGACCTAGGACCACAAAACCAGTCATACAGGTAATTTTTTGTTTTTTCTTTGGAATTGAGATTTATACAACTGAATAAATAAGATTTCCACTGATGTATGGTTTATAGATACGACAATATTTGGAAAGATACATCCATTTGAAAATCTGCAATCTGAGGGTGCAAAAAAGCTAAATATTGACAAAATTCCTTTAAAGTTGTCCAAATGAGGTTTTTAGCAAGGCCTATTACCAGTCCAAAATTAAGTTTTGATATATTTACGGTAGGAAATTTACAAAATACCTTCATGGAACATGTTCTTAATATCCTAATGATTTTTGGCATAAAAGAAAAATCGATCATTTTGACCCATACAATGTATTGTTGGCTACTGCTTTAAATATATCTATGCTACTTATGACTGGTTCACATATAGTATTATGTATAAAAGAATTATGGAGTCTGTGCCCCTTAAGTAACAAAAAAACTGATGGGTAAATAGGTCAATGACAAATAAATTCAAGAAAGAAAACCAGTAAGCAAATATGCAGTGCAAATCAATGTAAGAGCTGTACATTCCTCAAAAAATATCAACAAAGAAGAAATCAAGCAGTTTGAGCTGAAATAACTGAAGAAAAACAAACACAAATAAATCTTTTTTTAAAAATCTGGAGCATCTTTTTAAACTCCTTCATAAAACTGACCTATACTTTTCAATATATATGGTAACACAACATGTAATTGTCTGGAAAAGAAGGTTATAGTTTGCTTTATGTTGTAAATTATGTTTAGTTTGTTTTTTCTGGATGCTATATGTCCTTGTGTTGTTTTATAGTTGGTCTATAAAGTTTACTTGGGCTGGTAAAATTTAAATTTAATGGCCAATTTGCTACATAACTGACCAAACAATAAAGAATATAAAGAAGTAAGTTTATTTTTTTTCATTGTAAAGTTGTCTAATTCCTCCATTTTACCCAGCAGGCCTGAGGGCATCACCCCAACAAACACACGTTTCCCTAATGTTAGTATTTGATTACAATATACACCAAATGTAAATGCTCTAAGTTAAAACTTTTTAGGTTTTCGGCTATATTTGTTTAAACAATTGTTTGCTATGATGAAAGCAAAATCAAATCGTGTGAGACACATTTCCGAGCATCTGTACTGTACAATTCCTGCCTCTTGTTGTCCTCGAGCCCGTGTTCCCATCATAAGCGTGTTGGCTTTTGTATAATAAACACAGAAATGAGAATTCTGTATTACCGTCACTTCCTTTGAAGCCCCTCATTTGCTCATTGTGTGGGTATCTATAATTAAAGCCTTTAGGCTTTTCAGCTCTTGTTTTCAAAGCGCCAATTCAAAGTTACAGACCTCAGCAGTATTTTGGGACAGGCCGTTCTGGGTTTTTTTTTTCCTAATTCTGAATGTCACTGTGGTTTCCAAACTGGCAACAGGAAAT
This sequence comes from Labeo catla, assembly GCA_012976165.1. NCBI lineage: Eukaryota > Metazoa > Chordata > Actinopteri > Cypriniformes > Cyprinidae > Labeo > Labeo catla. The sequence continues at coordinate 50,147 of VONZ01000661.1, read as the reverse complement.
GTGAAGACTGCAGGTGTTTGAGAAGAAGAGACTCCTGGAGAGCCGAGCATCAGACAAGAGGATTAACTCAAGTGAATTTTCGCGGTTAGACATTTCGAACTGTGTACATAACTCGACGGTTTCCTCAAATATGACACTATTTTGGGAAATACCGCAGTGCTTTTATATTTTCCTCCTGCTCATAGGCTTCCTTTTGTGGAGTCTGAGGAACCCAAAATAATCGTGACACATATCAGCGCGTAAATTACATTCAAGTTGACGTTCCGCTAAAATATCAACCGCCGTCAGATGAATTGCGCTACGGTTTTACGAAAACGGCCGTGTTTGCAAAAATCGTTAGGCTAGCGATTAGTTAGCAAGTCTCTGAAAGCTCCGCGGACATCAGAAGGTCCCTGTTCACTTTCAGCCAACATTAATATTTGTCAGGTGTTATTAGCATGTGTCAACATTTGAGTTGGAAAATGTGAAGGTTCAGCGGGGTCCTGCGAACAATGTACCAACAGCAAAACGAGTAAATAAAGAATTAGATTTAAATAGCACAGTGTGTTCCGGAGGCGAAAAGCTGTCTGCAGTTGTAGAAAAGAAAAATAAACCCAGCACACTGCGGGAAGGCTTACATTTAGGCTAATTTAATTATTTAGTATTTCATTTTAGTTTTAAATATTAGTTATTCCACGTGGAGCTTATTTATTTAAGCAATTATGTGTATAATACATGACTTTTTTTTTGTTTACATTTAAATACTGTTTGACACCTCATTTAATTTTGAATCTCACTGAATACTAAGATGATTTTTTTTATATCTCACATAGGCGAACTGTCTTAGATTAAAAATATATCTACAGTAGGCCTTTAAATACGTATTATGTAGTATTTATTCATTCATTAATTTAAAGTATTAATACTGCCATTTTATATTTGTTGTCTAATGCACTGTTTAAACTATTTAAATAATATTATTTAAAATAATATGAAGTGTATATATGATATGCGTTTGAATGTGTACAATCCATTAAAATTAAACAGACGCTGCCACCTAGTGGTCATACTCTGACGTCAGTACGTAACGTCAACGGCTGGTAAATGTTAAAACATTTATAGTCTGCTAATCATAGTATGAGAGAGTTTGTTAAAAAAAAAAAGTTCTTCTTATTATTTAAGATGTTTGTTTTTTTTTGTTATAGGCCTATAATAAATTATTAAGACATTCCCCACACTGAGATCAGTCTGAAAAACGTTAAAAGGAAGTAACGTTTGAAACTGAGGAATCAGTAAGTCATTTGCAATATTTTGTCATGTGTTGGTACATAAGCAGTTTGTCTTGATGATTTTATCAGCATTGCAGTTGGGATGGGGTGGGATGTGATTGTTAAGGGGGTGATGACCTGATGATGACCCCCATCCCGAGGTCAGTCGTGTCAGGTTCCTCATTTGTAGACTGTGGCAGGCCTGAGGAATGTGTGTGTGTGTGTTGGGAATGTCTTATTAGCACCTAATGATGCAGAGGGGACGATCTCCCTGTTCCAAAACACTGAGTCTACCTGCAGTAGAGCTGATTTAAAGGGCCTTGCCGCACCACTCAGGGCTGAAGGATGGAGGCTTTTGGCTTTTCACTCATATTCTGCTCTCTGTCCTCCTTGGGCTGTCCGTCATGTTTTGGATGGCAGGAGACTCAAATTGTAAGGAATAGAGTCAAGATTGGTTGCTAATGCTCGTAGCTTGATAAAATTATTTCATCAAAGAGCAACAAAGAATATTTGGAACAACATGAAAAAGTGTTCAGTAAGTTGCTGTTTTTAAAAGGAAGACATTTTTTTTTTCATCCTTTTTTGCCTATTGTATTTATTTATTTGTAAATTAATTATTAATTTCCAGTCAGAAAATCTCAGGCAATAATGCAGGGACACAAGCAATGTATATGTATATATATATATATATATATATATATGTATTCTTGGTAGATATCTGATAAAGAAACTAAATAAAATACAAAATAAAACAATAAATTAAAATAAAAATAAAGTGACAAAAGCAAAATAAAAAAATCTGTACTTTAAACAATAATAATAATAATAATAATAATAATAATTTCTCTGAGAAAGAAGAAAAGTAAAATAAATATAGTTTTTAATAATAAAAAATATAAAAAAATAATAGTTTTTAATAATAACAAAGGAAGAAGATTTCTGACAAAAAACAAAAATAAAATAAATTAAAATAAATTTATAATAAAAGAAGAAGAAGAAGAAAATATCTGGAAAAAAGCAGGGAAAAACATAAGTTTAACTATCTAAAGTCAGAAAATATCTGGCAAAGAGAAAGAGAGACAAAAAGCAAAATGAATAAAATAATTATAAAAAATACAATAAAAATAGTATTTAATAGCAATAGTTTTTAATAATAATAAAGAAAGAAGATCTCTGACAAAAAATAAATAAATAAATAAATAAAAATAAAATAAAATAAATTTATAATAACAGAAGAAGAAGAAGATTTCTGGAAAAAAAGCAGGGATAAACATAAGCTAAACTAAACTAACCTAAAGTCAGAAAATATCTGGCAAAGAGGCAAGGACATAAGCAAAATGAAAAAAATATTTTACTGTTGTTGTTGTTGTCAGAAGATCTCTGACCAAAGAAAAAAAATAATATATAAAATAAAACAATAAATTAAAGTAAAAGTAAAGAGGCAAAATAAAAAATAAAAATCTTCACCTATAATAATAAATAATAATAATAATAATAATAATAATAAAGAAAAATAAAATAAAAAATAAATAAACAATCTCTGAAAAAAAAGGCAGGGAAAAAAATAAACAAATAAAATAATTATTTAAAAAATTGCTTACAAAAATGTTTTTGAACTATACAGAATGCTTGTGTACCACAAGGTGGCAATATATATCCAAAAAAGGCAATGCTTTGCCAAGACGGTCCATATCTTTTGTATCACACTGTAGGCTAATATTATCTGTCAAAATAGAGCTTTAACACTTAAAAACTTTAAACAAGTGAAAGTCCATAATTCTAATAACGTAAGTACATAATTATTACTTTATATTTAAAGTGATATTGAATAATAAAACATACTGTTTTATTCATATTTGCTTAGAAATGTAATGCACAAAAATTATAAATCAATAATAATCTCTGATTACCAAAGAAATGTTTAAAGAAGCACCATATTTTTAATTAATTTGCAATACAGAGCTAAAAATCACTTGCATGGAAGTGTTGTTTTACCAAAGCGTTTACAGCTTTTATAACCTATAGTTTTCCTGATACAACTTAAATAATGCAGTTAAGAACATGTCCGACAGAGAGCGAGAAAGAAATATGACCGAGAGCGAGAAAGAAATATGTTTCTACGTGAAAACATCCAGCAAAGTCTCTGAACGCTGAGACTCTCTATTAAAAGGTCACTGGAGTCTTTTTTGCATCTCACTATCTGTTTTAACCCTCGCTGTGGTGTGTTTAGTGAGAAAGATGGACCTCCAGTGATGGCAACATGCCTGTCTGAACATCTAAAGCTGACCTTTGACCCGCAGCCTTATTTAGGAGGTATAAATGACGGAGGGATGAACAAAAGAGCAATACCCATCCACCTGGCACTGTCGGAGTCTCCAGTCCGAGATCTGTTACGGCAAATGGTCGGAGCACTAATTACAGCTGATTGACTCGGACAAACGAGTCCATTAGATGAAAATAGATCATTCCTCAATGCCCTAATGCATTTTTGATTGATCTTTATTAATGTTTTAATTGCAAAGCTAAATTAATAATGTAAAATTATATAATTATATTACTATTTCTTCTCATATGGTTTGGTTTGATTGAATTCTGAGCTGCAGTGATTTGTAATTTCTAACTCAACGCGGCCTGAACAGAATTTTGTGTTGCTAAACTACTCGTCTTATAGATTCTCTTTCTGTCTGACAGGTATATTCTTAATTAAAAAATCATCTTCTGCTTGTTTACTCACACTCTTTTGACGGACAGAGACATATGCGAAGGAAGCATCTAAAATGCATGCATGAAATTAAAAATGAAACGCAGCAGCTCCAAATTAAGTCCCCAGCCTCAAAAAAAATGCAAAATTCAGATGAGAAATATCTGACAGTACTGGAAAGCGCCGACAGTGCAGGTGAAGAGGTGGTTAATATTTGACTTTCGTCCTGGGAAACAAATTCAGCAAACATTTGTTATGTTTTGCAAGCAGTAGTCATTATCGTTTTCAAAGACGTGTACTGTTGCTTGTCAGTCGATGTGTTGAAATCCTTTTGTGAAACCCTCTAAAAAATAAACCAGTTAAATAGGAACATTAATACGTTTGAGTGTTAACTTTCTGCAAGTTATGAAAGAAATAGGCACCCGAGCTCCCTAAATTTTCTACTCGTGGATCCAGGTCTTTTTAAAAAAATATATAACACATTTAACACAAGGTTGTGAGCTGTAATCCTTTCACATTAAGGTTTACAGGAAGCCGGTTTCAGTCAGCCGGCACAATCAATAACACAAACATGTCACAAAATAAAAAGTAGGAAATCACTCATATTCTAGCTAGTCTCCAGAGAGAGAGAAAAAAAGGTCTTTAAAAACAACCCCCTTTTTACACTTTAGTTGAGAGAACTGACTGTATTCTTTCACTTTAAAATACTTTTAACTTTATAAAATATTTTATATTTAAAAAATTGTGTGAAGTTGTTAAAAAATGTGGTAATCACAGATAAACTAGGGATACCTACAGGTGTGATTATATACGCAATAATTGTGACCCTGGACCACAAAACCAGTCATAAGGGTAAATTTTTTTAGATTTTTAAAATATATGTACATCTGAATGCTGAATAAATGTGCTTTCCATTGATGTTTGGTTTGTTAGGCTAAGACAATATTTTACTGAGATACAACTATTTGAAAAAAAATCAAAAAATCTAAATATTGAGAAAATCACCTTTAAAGTTGTCCAAATGAAGTTCTTAGCGATGCAAATTACTAATCAAAAGTTAAGTTTTGATATATTTACGGTTGGAAATGTACAAAATATCTTCATGGAACATGATCTTTACTTAATATCCTAATGATTTTTGGCATAAAAGAAAAATCAATCATTTTGACCCATACAGTGTATTTTTAGCTATTTTGCTACCGTGCTACTTAGACTTGTTTTGTGGTCCAGGGTCACAATTGTTCACACTCCTGACTTATAATCTAACTTTTGCCGTCACTTAAACCTTTTTTTAAATGCTGATGTAACATAAACTGTACTTATATACATTTACTAAATAAATAAATAAACAAACGTTTTTCTTTGACCTCCTTTTAAAGGTTTCAGCTCTTTCCTACAAAATAATACAAAAAGCAGTACATTGTGTCAACACACAATATTCATGAAGCTTTAGGCAAGCAAATAACCACCTTATTTTTCCCATAAGTGCGGAGATTTAATGTTTCATGTTTCCGGTGTCATCCACAGCTATTTTAGCTTTATAAAACAGCTTGTTTTGCCACTTGATATTGCAAACTGGTGTTTCTTTCTATAGTATTTTAATGTATTGTCTTAATCACTGGGTTGTAGCGCAAACAGTTTTACCGTTTATTATTATTCTTCGTTATTTTCCTACCGTGGCTAATGAAGCGGAAGTCTCGCACATTCACCGAAAAAAACAGCTGCGCATTGAGCTGAATGAGCTTTTAGATATAAGAAGTTGATTAAAAACTGCCTGTGTACTGTACGTCAGGAATAAATACATTAAGTGCCAAAAATTTGTTTATTGTGGTAAACTGTACTTTAACAACGCTGTTAATGCGCTGTTTTGAACGTACGAGTCAAAGGAAAACGCTAAGATGGCGGATTCCGTACGTAGGAAAGTACCGTCAAAGTTTTTCAGCACACACTCTGAAAGTGTGAAGAATATATGATGGTGTTTTCTCTCAGAAAAGGTAAGTGCTCTGGTACTAGATATTAACTACTTATAAACAGACATTCTTTGAAGCAAAGCCAGAGCTTTTGTTTGAGCATTTCTCTTCTGTTTTCCTTTTTAATCGATGGACTGCTTTTTTAATGAGACATACGATATGCACGAAGCATGTTGGACTTGACAGGATCAGTCACCGGTGGCAAGTGTGCTGATACATCAAGGATACCACCTTTTACCCTGACAATTCTGCAAACTCAGGAGGCCAATTAACACCTTCACAATGAGGGCCGGAAGAAGCGCGCCGGAATCCTCCCTCGTAAGCAGAGGAGCTCAGCGCGCGGCGGTGCTGATGCGCGCGTGGCCGAGAATGGAAAAGCGCGGGAAACTCGCAGGTGAAGTTCTCCTCAGGGTAATTGTGGCGAGACCTCAGGCGAGATTCGGCTGAGGCGGTGCGTTTTCGCTCTGTTTCTGCCTTTGTTTTTGCTTTTTTCTCGGTTGTTTTCCCCGCTGTGGTTCGAATTAAGTCACATGAATTAAATATTAAACGCACATCAGAAAATATTCATTTAAAGGTAAGATTTCTGTCAAGGGAACCGTTTCAACTCAATTGATATTCTTCGGACTGATGGTTAATACATATTCATCAAAACAATCATTAAATGAAATGAGGCGTAGGTACTGAGATTTCCTTCTGTTAGACACTTTGATTTTTTTTTGTTTTCATCTAAATGAATAGAAACGAGCATCTGTAAGGAATAATAGTATACATTATCAATACATATATAAAAGCTGAATCATCCATACAGCTACTTATTAATAAATTCATGTATGTTAAATATTTATTTGAGTTTAAATTATTTCCTTATTTGTACAAGACAAAATATGATATTTACCAGATGAATGAACAGCTAAACAGTGGTTCCCAGCACAATGGTCATTATTTAGAAATATTTGACCAGTGAATTTTCAGAAAAGAAAGCATATTCAAACTATTAAGATTTAAACCAATGCTAAAACGTGGGGAAAATATATTAACTGACTGATATACACAGTCAAACCAAAAATTTATTCAGACACCTTCAATATTTTTCACATTATCACAGTTTATTCACTATAGTTTAGAAAACTGTAACAAAATATGATGAGAACTATAAAGTTAAACCGTGTCAGAACAAATTCATCTTGATAATGTCAGATAACTTTGATAGAAAAGTATGTAATGAATTAGGCTGAATAGCTGTCAGCAGTTAAATTTAGGTATACAAATAAATAATACCAATTTAGGTCGACCAATTAACAAGCAATGCTTAATTTTGTTCAGTCTGTGGTGTAAAAAGTTCGCATTAGCAATTAAAGAAACCAAACTTAAGCAAAACATGGTCAGGTCAAAGTGTCTGAACAATTTTTGGTTTGACTGTATATATGCCATTCTACAGGATTGATGCAAACTGCTGTCCTACAACCAAAAAAATACATTTAAAAATCATCTAAATATTCAAGTCTTAGATGTTTACAAAGACCCTTTTATAATCTATTGAAACTCACAATAGTATTTAAAATATCAGTAAGCTTAATATATATAAACATCATCATTTAGTGGGTACTTGCAATTGGGAGGTGGAAAAAGACACTTTTACAAGACGTTTCCTTTGAACTACTTCTGTAGAATGGCCAATACTGTATAGGTGGTAGTCTAAAATGTTTTTTTACTGTCTGCAGGTTTATATTAATATCCTCGTCACGTCACTACGGAGCGACGACAGAAATCTGAGAAAACAAAGAGACGAACCAGGACAGGTGAGCATTGTTCAGTTTGGTTGTCTTCTCTATCCTGAAATCTGACGTGGTGTGAGTTGACATGGAGGAGCCATTGTGTCCCATAAAAAGACATCTCAAGACCCTCTGCTCTTTGGATAGAATGTAAATAAGATCCTGGGGAATGTACTGGGAGAACGGCATCGGAGGGGGGGTGAACACCGGCAGCCGGGGTCGCCATCCATCACGGCGACTTGGGCCTGGTGCTTTGGACAAGCTCGGCACAGGCCAAGAAACCTGAGCCACTACAAGACAAACACATGCTCCCTCCAAAATAACAATGGGCTCCGGTGACACACGCTGCCTGCTGTCAGAGCTTCACCGCAGGCTCACGACACCTGACATTGTTATATTGAGCGTGTAGTATTACCAGACCCACAGTTAAAACAGAGCGGCCTGCTTGTACGAAGGAACGAATGCCAAAGATAATCGCAAGTGACAAGTTTAGGAGACAATCCTGTGGTCTTTTTAGGCAGGAGCTTGTGATATGGAAACTTAGAAGAGTGACAAATAAGGGCATTGAGAGCAATGTCAGATTGAGTGGCAGAGCACTGAATACAAAGACGGTAATAAAGTTATAAAAGGTTTTTGTTTCAAATAGATGCTGTTCTTTTGAACTTTCTACACTGTAAAAAAAAACAGATTTTTCAAAGTTTAAAAAGAATTATTCTATATAAAGATATTTTGGTGTTTCTACTTCCAAATGGTTTGATTCAACGTGTAACTTGACATTTCTTTGTAATTATTTTTTAAATTAACTAACAATTTCTGAGTGAAAATTGTGTCAACAATTTTTTTTCAGTGTATTCACCATAGAATCCTAAAAAAATGTTTTCACAAAATATTATCATTGATGATAATAAGAAATGTTTCTTGAGCAGCAGAAATTATTTCTGAAGGATCATGTGACATTGAAGACTGGAGTAATGATGCTGAAAATTTGGCTTTGATCACAGGAATAAATTACATTTTAAAATATATTACAATAGAAGACAATTTAAATTGTAATAATGTTTCACAATATTACTGTATTTTTGACCAAATAAATGTAGCCTTGGTCATCAGCCATTACTCCAGTCTTTATTGCCACATGATCCTTCAAAAATTATCCTGATTTATTAACAATATGCTGATTTATTATCAATGTTGGAAACAGCTGTGCTGCTTAATATTTTTTGGAACCTGTAGTACTTTTTTCATTGATTCGCTGATGAATTAAAAGTTTAAAAGTACAGCACTTATTCAAAACAGAAATATTTTCTAACAAAATAAGTCATTACTATCACTTTTTTATCAGTTTAGCATATCCTTGCTAAAAATATAAAATAATTCTTTATATATATATTGTAATAAATAAATAAATAAAATAAATAATCAAAAGTTTGGGTTCAATAAGATGTTAATAATTATTTTGTAATTAAATGCTGAACCGATTCCCCATTTATAGTCTCTGCATTATCCCGTGCATTTGTCTAATAATTATTAATTTCTTTAAGAAAAGAAAAAGTACTTATGCACGATAGTGTATATTTTAATAAATAAATAATAAAAAAATAAATATATAAACAAAAGTTTGGATTTCAATAAGACTTTAATAATTAGTTTCTAATTACTTTTAATTAATTGTAGTTTTATTGTAATTATTTATGTATTTTTATTGTAATTTCAGCGTTCAACTGGCAAGCAATTCCAGCTGCAGTGCTGAACCCATTCCCCATTGAGAGTCTCTGCATTATCCTGTCTTTTCATGCATTTGTCTAATAATTGTTAATTTCTTTAAGAAAAAAAAATGGTATACACCATAGTGTATATTTTAATAAATAAATAATCAAATAAATAAATATTTAATCAAAAGTTTGGATTTCAATAAGATTTTAATCATTAGTTTCTAATTATTTTTAATGAATTGTAGTTTAATTGTAAATAATTTCGGCATTTAACTGGCAAGCAATTCCAGCTGCAGTTCTGAACCCATTTCCCATTGATAGTCTCTGCATTATCCTGCCTTCTCATGCACTTGTCTTATGTGGACGATTGGACTTTTTGGGTGACTTGACTGAGCTATTGTCATTGTAAACCTGCAATATTGGAGAAATCACATATTTAAAATGACAGACTTCTCTTGCAGTGGTTGAAAGGTTCATCCCTTTGGCTTTCCCTCCTGTCATTAAGGCGGTCCACCAAGCGGTCCAAGTTAAAACTGGAGAAATGCTGCCAGTTAAATAGGGTTTAGGGCACATAATTAAGGAAATTAGCACCAGTTGCCAGATTAACACCAATAACTTGCAGTGTATCTGCAAGTGTACTCTCATTTGTATACTGTGCTTCAGAATACAATTGATTTATAAAATATGCTTATAAAAAACACCCTTCTACTCCTGTTAGGGACTTCAAATAGGACTAAGCAGTTATTTTGAAATTTAGGAAATTGTAGGCTGTTTTCTAATTTTGTTAGAAACCATCTTGGTACAGTATCACAAAAGCAAAGCCAATTTTGGACAGTGTTACTCATTCACTGGCACGATATTGCATTTATGAGTTCCTGTTTTGAGTTCAGTCCAAAATTTGTCAAATTCTCTTGGCCGAAGAACTTTTTGCCAGTCAATTACAAGACCGCAGCTAGACGCTGATGTAAACGTGTGGGTCCGGTGCCAGTCGAGCTCATCTGACACATCCATACTCTCACAGTAACACATGAGCACTTTAGAAAGACCGTGTGGGTGTTTCCAAAGCCATTCCCGGAGATTTTCCTGTTCATCCACCCCCATCATTCTTCAGTGTGTGTGTCTGTCTGTTTTTGGGGGATGTGGGGGAAGGTACTTTAGGGTCCCTTAGTGCTAAGCCGCTGAAGTCCTCACAGCTGCACCGTGAGACCGTAGATTTACAGGTGCCACTGACCCTTTCATCAGAGGAAGTCGACTCGGCCGGCTGTTCCTCTCTATTTCTCTCTGTCTTTCTCTCTTTTTCCAGTAGAGGCCAAGAATCTTTGATGAGTCTTAGTTAAGGCTGCAACTTATCTGACTTCTCTCAACTTATTCAGCTAGTGAAAGTGTTTCCTGTTTCAATCATCAACAGTTTTGAGCACAACTATTCCGGAAGACCCAATTAACACACAAAGCTTCATTTTGAAGTACGTTCTGAGTTATTAGTCTAATGAATGAGAGCATGTTCCTCGTTAAAAAAGGAGAAGTTGTGAAATACAGCTTTTGCCTTGAAATGGTAAAAAATTGTTCAGGTCGCAGAATGAATTAAATATGAAAGACAATGCGTTTCAGCTAATCAATTATTTGAAGAAATATTCATTTCAAAGAATGTGCCACGCTCCTGGTGAGGAATTCCTGTGTTTCTGAAATACCGCTGATAAAAGCCTGGCCCTGAACGTGACAAACTTCGCAAGAAAAAAAAATGAATTATTCAGAAATGTCATGCATTTTGTTATTCTTTTTGAATATAGTTTGTGTGGACTGATTATTCTTAGACTACATAAAACTAAAAAAATAACAAAAAGCATGAAATAATTTAAAATGATGAAAATGTTGAACAGATGACTATTATAAAGTTATATATACTTATTATATTAATTTTACACATTTTAAACAGATGATTTTATATATATATTATTTATTTAAAAATAAAAACAATTATTTCCAACCACAAGACACCACATTTTCATATAAATGTTCACATAAATAGCTCACAAAATATCTTCTAATATTCATTAAACATTTAAACAAAATTTTAATCACTAAATATTTATTTTATTTGATTTTATTTTAAACCAATTATTTCCAGCCAGAAGAATGCACATTTTCCATATACATAAATAGTCCAAAAACATCATTAAATTTCATTTAAAAATATAATTCATATACATTAAACATTAAATATTCAAACAATTTTTCATTACTAAAATCTATTTATTTATTTATTTAAACAAATTTTTCCAGCCAGAAGACACCACATTTTCCATATAAATGTTCACATAAATTGTCCAAAAAATATCTTCAAATATCCATTAAACATTTAAACTATTTTTATTACTATATTTTTTAATTAAAACAATTATATCCAGCCAGAAGACACGACATTTTCCAATAAATGTTCACAAAAAATAGTCCACAAAATATCTTAAAATAGTGAATAAACATTCATTTATTTATTTATTTATTTATAATTAAAACAAATAATTCCAACCAGAAGACACCACATTTTCGGTATAAATGTTCACATAAATAGTCCAAAAATATTTTCAAATATTCATTAAACATTTAAACATTTTTTTATTACTAAAAATTTATTTATTTAAAACCAATTATTTCCAGCCAGAGGAATGCACATTTTCCATGTAAATGTTCACATAAATAGTCTAAAAATATCATTAAATATCATTTAAAAATATAAATATACATTAAACATTAAAGCAATGTATTACTAAAATGTATTTATTTATTTATTTAAACAAATATTTCCAGTCAGAAGACACCACATTTTCCATATAAATGTTCACATAAATTGTCCAAGAAATATCTTCAAATATCCATTAAACATTTAAGCTATTTTTATTACTATTTATTTATTTATTTATTTATTAAAACAAATATTTTCAGCCAGAAGACACCACATTTTCCATATTTATTACATCCATTTTTTATTACTAAAAATTTTGTTAATTTAATTTATTTTTATTTAAAAACAATTATTTGTAGGCAGAAGACCTACATTTTCCATTTAAATGTTTACATAAATTGTCCACAAAATATCTTCAAATATTCATTAAACTATATGTTTTTATTTATTTATTTATTTAAAACAATTATTTCCAGTCAGAAGACACCGCATTTTTCATATAAATTTTCACATAAATAGTCAAAAAATATCTTCAAATATCTATTGAACATTTAAACAATTTTTACATTTATTTATTTATTTAAAATAAAAAAAATAAAAAATCCATCCAGAAGGCACTGCATTTTCCATATAAATGTTCATATAAAATGTCTTCAAATATAATAAATAGCAAAATTATCTTCAAATATTAATGAAACATTAAACATTTTGTTTTATTAAACTAACACACACACATACAGTGAACCAAATTAATGAAGTAGCTGTAGGTGCTACAATACTAAATACTAAAATTCAGATTAATAAAAATTATTTCCAACAAAAATAAAGCACATGCACCTACTAGAATCCATTCCAACCATCTTTATCCCAGAGTCTGCTCTCGAGAGCAATGTGTGTGAAGACCAAGAAGATGAACCGGGCTCAGTGAGACGGACACTTACACATTTATATATTTCAGTCCCATCTCAATGGCAAAATAATTAATCTGAGATTGCGCTTCACTCCAAAAGACATGTAGTACAACGATTAGCTCGTATTGATTGACCCCTAGAGGACGATGGAGAGTTGATTGGCATCCGCCGCCATCAGAAAACATGCTCTGAACAGCCATATGGGGAAATAGGTTGTTCCTCTTCATCCTTTCAATGGGATCAAGGTCCACTAACCCGATGTCTATTTAGGAAAACTAATCAGTTGAATATAAAAACGCTATTAATGCAATGGGCTTTGGTTTAAAATGGGGCCACATCTATTGATCAGAGGTCAAATTCTTCTTCTAGAATAATGTCAAGTGCCATTGCTCTGCTTTACATGCGCTGAGATGAAAATGCGCTCTGTCTGAATAGATTGATAACCGTAAGCAATATGATACAATAGTGAGGGAACAATCACAATTCATCACATCTTTGGCAATCGATAGGGATTGATAATGAACATTTTTCTTGAATACTGCAATATTTTTAGGTAATGCAAACATTAGACTGGCTTGTATGAATCACATGAATTGAAATGGTTAAAAACGAAAGATGATTTGTGTCTCCAACTGTTATTATGTGATTAATAACATGTTTTCACAGCTTCTGCTTTCCATGCTTTGTAAAGGCAAACTTGTCTGCCTGCTAAATGTATATAGCAAATATATAAAACAATAATATAAAACATATATATGTAAATACTGTAAATTAAGTAATGTATTACTTAATGTCATTGTGTGTATATATATATATATATATATATAAAGTTAATTTATTTGTAATTTATAATCAATTTATATTAATTATATATAATTAATATAAATTATTAAATACATATTATGTCAATTAATATATAAAATAGTTATGATGATCTATATTAATAAAATAAAATAAAATAAAATATATTAATATATTAAATAGGTATTTAATTTAGTTATAATAATATATAAAAGTAAATAAATGATTAAATAATGAAATTACAATACAAATTAACAAGTTTAAAAAAATAATAAATAATTTAAAGGAAATAAATATAATAATTAATAATTAAAATAAATAAACAAATAAAATAATTAAATACCAATAATAAAAAATATAAGTAGATATACAAAGTAACAATTAAAAAAATGTAAACAAAATAAATAAATAAATAAAATAATAATAATAATAATAATAATAGATACATTTTATATATTTATGTACTTTACATATTAAAGAATTAATAATACCAATATTTCAAAGTTATATATAATTAATATAAATTAATCTATACGTAATATATTAAATAATATGTTAAATAGTTATGATAATATATTAAATTAAATTAAATAGTACTTTAATAAAATAAAATATAATGTATTAAATAGTTATTTAATTTAGTTATAATAATATATATATATATATATATATGAATAAAAGAAATATATAAACATATGCTAATATATATAGTAATATTATGTTATATATATCTATATTATATATGTATGTGAAAATAAATTGTGTGCGTGTGTATTTACATAATTTTGTTAAAGTAATAAATATTTAGTGTGTGTGTGTGTATGTGTGTAATATATGCTAAATATATGCACAAAAAATAATTATTTATTTTAATTATTTAATTAGGTATTGTAAATTAATGAGCACATAATTCATTAGATAATATATAGTTACAATAATATACAAAATAATATAATATAATATAATATAATAATATTAGTTATTCAGTATATATTGTAATATTATTATTAATAATAAATTGTGTTTGTATGTCTGTGTTTTATTAAAATAATAATTTAATATATATATATATATACATTACTAACATGTATTTATATTTTTATATAAAAGGTTAATACATATATTTTTATATTCTATATATAAAAATAAGTATAAGTATATATTATATTATATTATAATATAATAAAATGTAATATAATATAATATAATATATTATATATTTAATGTTATATGTAATATAATATATACTTTATATAATTATTATAAATTCTGTAGTTACAATAATATAATATAATAGTTATTTAATTTAGTTATATTAATATATAAAATTAGTTATATTAAATTTAATACTGCTTAATATATATGAAAATAAATTGTGTGTGTGTGTGTGTGCGTGTGTGTCTTTACATAATTTTATTACAACTTAAAACAATTATTTAACATATGTTATTACAATTTATTTCTATATTTTATGTTTTAATCAGGTTAATACATAATATTTGTAAAATATATATTTAATTATATTAAAATACAAAACATAATACACAATATTTATTAATATATTCATTCATTCATTCATTTAAATCACTTTTTTTAAATACAGTATCTATAGTGATACTCGAACCACAGCTGCCACCTCCAATAATAATTCCAATCAATTAAATTGAATAATTTAAAAGTAACCATGACAGGAAACACCAAAAAATGTACGTTATTCCTGTGACGGTAAAGAGGAACAGAGCAGCGAGCTTTGACTTCCCTATTAAGAAAGAGACACATATTTAATGAGTGGGAAAGCCTGCTCAAGCATTAGAAATTCAATGCTGCCCATTACTGCAGTGATGAAGCAAAGCTAATGGAGCAGGACTCCAGGTACGCTCATCTAAATGAAGAGGTGGAACCAGCAGATATTTCGCTTTCTCAAGTGTCCATAATGGTTACATCTAATAGTCATTACCTCTGCTCTGAGGGCTCAAATATGAGTGTGACCGTTCACATGGCAGCTCAATGGAAATAGGCTTGTAGGGACAATCTGAGAACAGAATTTCAAAAGTTGGTACAAAACATAAACAGGAATCATCATAAACACAGCCAACATTCTATGTATTTAAATACTGTATATGTAGCCATGGAAACCGTGGAATTTTGGAAAAAGTCTTTTTTTAAAAAGTGTTCTTTTTTTCCATAGGCCGTCCTTCAGTTATGTAACTGTCCTTTAGATCCCGCTGGAATTCACTAACAACAATCGTCTCATAAACAAGCGTTTTTATCTGTCAGACAAGATGGCACAGTGCTTTTCTCTGAACTCACAACAGTCGTCTGAAGCCTCTTCCTGGCAAACAGCGCTCTACGCAACACCTTTCCTTTCCATCGTAACATTCGCTCACAATGCAGGGATGGCAGCGCTGGACCCTCAGGATAGGACGTAACCATTTTCGACACTTCCTCCGGCTTTGGGCCACAGAAGTCATTTTTGCGTGTTTTTAGAGAGCTGGGCGGCGGGGAGGGGTGAGACTGAAAACAAACGGACGCTTTGATCTTCGTTTCCTGCCAATTATTTACGTCTGTTTCTCACGAATCTTTTTTTTTCGTTCTCTTGCGCTTGATTGCGGCTCGCTTCCCTCACTTTTCACCCTCCGACACAATACGATTTCTCTGTAAAAGTTTCTGGCAGGAAGCTATAAAAACACCTCAGATGCTGTTATTTGGTTGGAATATAAAGCAGCTCCCAGTGGAATATTCTGCTTTAGATGTTTGATAACTTACTATATATGTACTATGGTTATTCCTTATGTTGTGGCATATTTTTGAGTCAGCACGAATGAAAAAGCTAATAACAATTACAATAATAAAATAAGTATAAAATAAAATAAATAAATATTATAATGCATAATTACAATAAATAAATAACAATGGAAATTAAATACAAGTAGATTTTAAAATTAAAGATCAAATGAATGAGTTATAATGAGTAGTAATTAAAATTATTACATAAATAATACAATTAAATAACAATACAAATTAAATAAGTATAACAATAGTATAACAATAACAGTTAATTAATACAAATTAAATAGGTGTAAAAATAGTATAAAAAAAAATTTAGGAGAAATAAATATAGTGAATAATTGCAATAAATAAATTTTCATTGGCTCAATAATTCAGTAATAATAAAAAATACACAGATGTAAAGATTTTTTATTATAATTAATAATTCATATAAATAAACAATTAAATAACAATAATTATTTTTTATATTTTATATATTTTTCCTTTATTTTAAATTAAAGTTTAGATTTAAAAAGACAATTAAATACATAAAGATATAAAAATAAAAAAGAAATAATAAAAAAAGAATGTAAAAGATTTGTATTGTAATTAATAATTGAAATTAAAATGAATCATTCATTTTACATTTTATTTCCTTTATTTTGAATTTATTTTAAAATTTCAATTAAAATTTCAATTTGTATAGTATAAAAAAATTATAAAAATAAAATAAATTTAGAAGAAATAAATATTACAGTGAATAATTATAATAAATAAAAATGTAAATTAATTAAATAATTCAATAATAATACAAATACACAGATATAAAAAAATAAAGAACTTAAAAGATGTTTTATTATAATTAATAATTCATATAAATAAACAATTAAATAACAATGATTATTTTTTTTGTTTTATATATTTTTCCTTTATTTTAAATTAAAGTTAACATTTAAAAAGACAATTAAATACATAAAGATATAAAAATAAAAAAGTAAATATAAAAAATAATAAAGAATGTAAAAGATTTTTATTATAATTAATAATTGAAATTAAAATAAACAATTAAATAACAATAATTCATTTTATTTCCTTTATTTTGACATATAAAACATATAACACATAAAACAACATATAAAAAAATTAAAATAATTATTATGAGTAATAATTAAAACAATTAAATAAAAGAATTAATTATTATATGTAATAATTACAAAAATTAAATAAATAATTAAATTACAATACAAATGTTCAAAAGTAAAATAAAAAATAGTAGATATGAAAAAATAATAATAAAATTAAAAAAGAATGTAATAGATTGTATTTTGATTAATAATTAAAACAAATAATAAGCAATTAAATAGCACATTTGAACATTTTATTTATTTTTCCTTTATTTAAAATTTTTTAAAGTTTAAATTAAAAATGAAAATAAATACAAGATGTAAAAAAGTTAAAAAATAAATAAAAAATAAATAAAAAAACAATTAATTATTATAAGCAATAATGAAAACAAATGAACAATAAAATTATTAAATAACAATACCTATAAAATTTTTAGTATAATTAATAATTAAATTAAACAATAAAGTTAAATAACAGTAATTAATTTTACATTTTATTTATTTTTCCTTTATTTCAAATGTATAAAAGTAATTTTAAAAATAGTTATTAATTAATAATTACAATAATAAAAAATAATTTTAAAAAGTTATCTTCCAAATCTTACAGTGTGCGTAATTATAATTTTTTTTATTTTACTATATAATATATAACATCCGATCAATTCCTGAAGGATGAAAAACATTCTCACAGAATATTCTGCTTCATTCTGAATATTGTTACATTACTAAAGTAAAATGGGTTGAAAATAGCAATTCAGTTAACTAACATTAAATCAATAATCTGCAGAACAACACAGCGTTTTGACAGCGTTTAATAAGCTGTTTGACATCTTAACTATCATGTCAACATAAAACGTTTGCCATATTCAGTCAAACATATCCTCGCATTAGCATCCAGACTGCATTGTTTATTCAAAAAAGCATGCTAACCTTCATCGCCAAGTGTTTTTTGCTGAACTTTGCTGAAAAGCCGTGAAGGGGTATGAAAAGAATGATAAAGGGGCAGGCCAATCGGTAGCAGGACCTCCAGAGAGGGGCCATTAATCTGAGGCCTCCAGTCACACCCGTAGCCTGACCGGCCTGACCACGCTCCCGTTCCCTTGACCCACACACTGCAGCGATCTGCTGAAAAGGCAGCTGGTAAAATGGCCATTTTGAAGAAAAACAGGAATGATTGTGGCCTGTGTTGCTGGAGCAAAGCAAAAGGATGTCATTTAAGACCCCCACTGCTGAGGGTCAATCCTTAACTTTCCTCTAGTCTCCAAAAGCTGAATCGAGATGCATGTGTTTTTGGGTATTGCTGAGGGGCGACTATGTGCATCAGAGCATGCGCTTACTTGTGTGTGTGTGTGTGTGTGTGTGTATGCCTAGGAAACATACATACCGTGAATGCACATCTCT
Organism: Labeo catla; assembly: GCA_012976165.1. NCBI lineage: Eukaryota > Metazoa > Chordata > Actinopteri > Cypriniformes > Cyprinidae > Labeo > Labeo catla. The sequence goes on along the minus strand of VONZ01000661.1, from coordinate 31,059 downwards.
GGTTAAGAGTGTCTGGCAAAAGAACGAACATCAATGTAAGTTTCTTTTTATGCAATTATTGACACGATCCATACTTAATAATTCTTGAAAACATTTATAAAACATTTGTCTGCGGTGCTTGGATTCACTATGGGCAAAGATTAACATTAAAGTAAATAACAAATAAGAAAGAAAATATTTATTATAATAATTAATTACACAATATTTATTTTAATGCATTTTCAACTATCTATCTGTCTACGTGTGTGTGTGTTTGTGCAATTTGGTAACATACATAATTAAATATATTAAATATAATATTATATATTACGCAATGCATTTTGAAATATTATAGTATTTATTTTTAAGATAATTGTGGTCAATTACACAGTCCAATACAAGTTTATGAGACTGACAATTACTGACATGATGAATTCTTAATAATTCTTGGATTCACCATGGGCAAAAATTTTATTAAATAAAATTAATTATTATTACATTAAAGTTAAATCAAATGTATTATTATTATTATTATTTTTATTTTTATTACATTAAATATTGCATTAAATTAAATAAATATAAGAATGTTTTTATTATTAATTAAATTTAATTAAATAACAAGTAAGAAATAACATTTAAGTAAAAATAAAAATAAATAAGTAAATAAAATTAATTAATTCATTAATTAATTTAATTAATAATAATAATAATAATAATAATAATAATAATAAAATTACAGCCCTGTACATGCTTAAATTCACCATGGGCACAAATTAAATTAAATGAAATTAAATTACAAGTAAGAAATAAAATTAAAATTAAAAAAATTAATTAATTAAATAAATTAAATTAATAAATTAATTAATAAAAAATAAATTACAGCCCTGTACATGCTTGCATTCACCATAGCTGCAAATCAAATTAAATTAAATTAAATTAAATTAAATTAAATTAAATTAAATTAAATTACAAATAAGAAATAAAATATAAATTATTATTAACTTATTTTACATTATTTTATATTAATTATTTTTTATTTATTTTACAGCCCTGTACATGCTTGGATTCACCATGGGAAAAAATGAAATTAAATTAAATTAAATGAAAAAGAAATATTAATTATTATTTATTTATTCATTTTTACAGCCTTGTACATTCTTGGATTCACCATGGGCAAATATTAAATTAAATTAAATTACAAATAAGAAATAAAATATTAATTATTGTGTATTTATTTTACAGCTCTGTACATGCTTGGATTCGCCATGTGCAAAAATTAAATTAAATTAAATTAAATTAAAGGATTAATTACATATTAAATATATTTGATATAATATGATATAATATAATATATATAAAGCAATGCATTTTGAAACATTTTAAAGACAAAGAAACTTTCTGAAACATGATCTTGACTCTTGAATTATTAATAATTTCTGAAAATAGATTCAGTATGCGTCACTATGTGCAAAAAAATACAATATTAATTAGTTTGATGTTAATTACATTTATTTTATTTACATTTTATATAATTACTATAGATTTTGATACATTTTCACTTGTTTATATTTTTTACATTTTTAATATAAGCGCCAGATTATAAATAATTTAAGTCTAAATATATAAATGCAAACTGTGACTATATAGAAGTAAATCAGTATATATATATATATATATATAAATTAGAATATATAAATGTAAACCAGAATATATAGACAAAAATCTTAATATGTAAATTAATATCATGAATATATCATTAAAATTCTAAAAATACAATTGCAAATTGGAATATATATTTCAAAATCCTGACTATTTAAATATGTTTGTTAAATGCAAAACCATTGGTTCTTTAGCTCCAGCCTCGCAGTTTCAATCACCTGTCATCCATCAACATATTAAATCCTCATTCATTCATTTCTTTCCGCTCTTATTAGTGTGTTATGCCTATTCCAGCAGATGATGGGCAGTGTTTTGGGGGGGATGGGGCTCTCGCTCCGCAGATGAAAGGCCTGTGGGGGCAGCGGGCCGCGTCGGCCGAGACGGAGGCTGGCCATCGCGTGTTTGGAGGGAGCAGTTGGGAGTCTGATGACAGAACGGTCTTTGGGAATTTAAGAGTAGCTTGGAGTGCGCTTTTCCCTTTGGATGACAGCTCCAGGAAGGAAGGGTTTTCTTTTCAAAGGCCCTGGCTTTATTTATATTACACATTTTCATCGGCGGGCCCGTTCAAAGGCAGACCGGTTTTTTTCAGATCCCTGCGACCGTACGTTTGCTTCCGGAGAAGCGGCCTTTATTCCTTCACAACTGTCCGGCAGGAAACAAATATGCGGCGAAATTCGTCTCTCTCTCACGTACACACGCTCGTGAACGGTAAACACTGATTAGCTCGAGTCACAGTCCATCCGTCATTAGCTAAGACGGCTAACTGATAAATTAGCTGTCATTCAAAGCAGCCACATCATTTAGGACTGTATCGTGTCAAGTGACCGGTGCTCCCCGATGAGCCAATCACAGGCCCCAATGGGACAGGAAAAATCAAAGCGAGAGGCGTTCACCTGTTCCTACCTGTCAGATAAATAAAGTGCAGAAAGAAAGGCCTGATAAGTTACTGTGCTTCAAATCACTCCCGCCATCCATTGTTGTCCTGCTAAGACTGATGAGCAGCAGTGTGTAATTGAACCATGTAGCACATGTCAAAACAGGAAATGAGGTCAGAGGAAATGAGTAATACGAGGAAGTCTGCTGACTACTCTTCATTAGGGATGCAAGCAGGGTACAAACTGTACTTTTGGTCACGATTAGCAGCAACAAAAATGTATTTTAGGGTTATGTAAGTATTTTAGAAAAAAATGATTAAATATACATATGATATATATTTTTACTTACTTACTTATTCATCATTCTCCACCAAAATGGGATTTGTCCAGCAATTAGGTTATTACTATTATTATTGTTCATCAGATATTCAACTAAGCAACAAAATGAAATACCAAAACTGTATTTTGCATTATTTTAGGTTTATGTAAATAAAAGCACTTACATTTATCAATTAAATACTTTTAAAAATATATAGATTTTTAAATGTTATTTATTTAAAATATATATATATAAATATAAAACATTTAAATATTTTTAATCTAATATTTAACAAAACAAAATGGGATTTGTTTAAATGAATAAATAAATAAATAAATAAAATAAAAAATATATATTTTACATTTGTTTATAAATAATATAAATTGTATTTTAAAATATAACATTTAAATATTTTTAAATGTAATGCTTCATATTAATAAAATGTTTTGTCCGGCAAAATAGGATCTGTATTATTGTATTATTATGCATTATTTAAGGATAATGGTAATAAAATTAGTAAAAAATAAATGCATGAATATATATTGTTAATTTAGTGAATTTATATTTAAATATTTTTACATTTAACATTTAAAAATGTAAATGTATAAATTACATACCTTTAGAAACATATATATTTTAAATAATAGTTATAAAAAATAAATTAATATCGAAAACATTTAAATATGTTGAATCTGACATGTAATATTAAAATATTTTTACAACAAAATGGGATTTGTCCAGCAATTAGTTATTAGTTTATTCTTTATTTGACATTCAACCACATTAACTATTTGTCACAGCCGCTAATTACAAAAAATATTTTAGATTATATTTTACTAAAATAAAATAAATAAATAAAATATTAAAATGTTTAAATAACTAAATAAAATGAGAACTATATATTTTATATTGATTTATAAATATAATAAATGATAAACACTATATATATATATATATATATATATATATTATGTTATTTTAAAGTGTTAATTTAAATTGTAAAAATAAATGCATAAATATATATTTTAATTTTGTGAATTTATATTTAAATGTTTTTACATTTTTACATAACATTTAATATTAAAATATATTTTGATTGTTAGATTATGAGATTATTACATTATTCTTTATCAGACATATAGAGATATATAGATAGACATATATAGATCTATCATAGATAGATAGATAGATAGATATTAAAATCTAAAACATTTAAATATGTTTTCTCAACTACTAACTGGCATTATTTTTTGAGTTATTTCAATAACTTCAATAATTATTAACAATAATTTCAGTAAAATACAAAAATGTTGAATGTCTGTGTGTGTGTGTGTGTTTATGCGTATATATATATATATATATATATATATTACATTTATTTATCATTAATATTTATCATTAATATCAGTTCATTTATATAAAACATATATAATATATAATAAAACATTTTAATATTTGTAATATCTTATAATATTAAAAAAGTTTTGTCCAGCAAAATATGATCTGTATTATTTTATTATTCTAGGATAATATATACAACTTTTGTGAATTTATATTTAAATATTTTTACATTTAACATTTAATATTAAAATAATATTATTCTATAATATAATATTATAAGATTATACTTCATCAGACAAAGCCTGACAAAACCTGCTAAATTAATAAGTATTTTGCATTATTTTAAGAGTAACTAAACATTTTATAACATATATAATATTTTATTTTAATAATAAATTGCTAAATATTTTATTGTAATATTTAGTTATATAAATGCAATTAATGAAATATTTAAAATGTAAATATTAAATAAGTTTTAATCAGTTTTTAAAAATGGGATTTCTCTGGAATTTTTATTAGCTATTTTTTAAATACTTACACATCTGATGAAGGTCATTGTGTAGTATTAAATATGAGATTAGCATGTCTCCAAAAATATTTAAAAGTGTTTAAATTCAGATTAACTTCTACATTTCTAGCCAGAGGTTGTTTTATCTATAGTTAATGTACTATAAGAATAAAAACCCAACACAATGGGATTCATCTGGAAATTTTTTAGCTATATATATTTATATATCTGTTTGAAAGTCATTGTGTAGTCATATGTATGTGAGATATCAGTGATTTGATTCGCTCACATTACTCACATCAGCAAAGCTCAGACAACTTGAGCCACGTATTACATTGCAGTTCCTAATAAAGTGAGCGGCCAACTGGCTTTATTTACTGACCGACGCCAATTTTCCCTCACATTTGCCACATGGAGAGCGTTAATTTTGGACCCCATAGCTGAAACCAACACTGTATAAAGTGTGAAAAACAGCGTAGACAGGATGATGGCGAACCCGCGTCCAGTTGTTATCCCTCACAACTGCGAGGTCAAAGGTCAGCCTTTCCTGCATCCCTACGCCTAATCTAATAAACAAACTACTGTGAAATAAAAAGTTTGCCATACTTACAGACTTCAGAGCCTCCGAACAGTCTTTCCCCCCTGCCGTCAATTAATTAATTAGGAAAAGGTGTCATTTGTACGAGACTCTTGAGAAATCAAGGATAAGAAAACTCTTTTTTCTCTCGCCGTCACGTTGTTGTTCTTGTCAGTGCTTCATTAATTTTCTCGGGGTAAATCACGTCAAGAGCGTGCATGTGGAAGCTGTCAGGGTGTAGATGTATCTATTCATCACCTCGGGGAGCGTGTGTGTGTGTGTGTGTGTGTGTGTGTGAAGCGGGACCCGTGGGTAATCTTGACGGGGGCGTGGACGGAGGCGACGTCTGGCACGCCTTGTAAACAAGATGCTAATGTCTGATAAGAAAAGCTGATGGCTAATGACAAATTGCTAATAACGGCAGGAGACTGCAGAGAGCGAGAAAGTGTATTGATTATCCTTATTACCCAAAGCATTCGTCTCGGGAGATGAACGGGCCGGGGAGAGGCAGGAGGAGGAGGCAAATTAGCCTGCGCCTTCCCCCGTTGACGGACTGATTGCTCTGGGGGCCCTGAGTAGGACAAATGCGTTCGCACAGAAACACATAAACCTCAACCTTCTGCCTGCAGCATGAGACGGCAAACACACTAAAGATGAGCAAGTCCAAATAGCCCTGCGTGAAAAAAAGTGTACTTTAGATGTGTTTTAAATATAGATTATTGGAGTATGTTTAACAAGAAAATATTAGGTTTTGTCGTATCCATATGTTGTATATATTTTATATTCTGTAAATTTCATTATATGAAATTTATGTTTAACATATAAATATAGTGCAAAAATTATGTTCACAATTTGTATTTGTATGTTTATTAAGTCATCAGCCATTGCCAATTGTAATAAAAAAAGTTAATTTTGTACCCTGGTTGGACGGCTGATGAAGAAAAATTGATTTAAGTATTACATTGAAATAAATAAATATATAACTGGTTTATATTTAAATATCATTTTAATTACACTGTACCCTGGTTGGATGGTGGATGAAGAAAAATGTATTTATATATTAAACATTAAATTGTAAAAATGAAATGTTTTATATTGAAATACATTTTTAATTTAAATTTACAAAATTATGAAATATAAAATAATGCAAAATAATGCAATAATACAAATCCTTATTAAGTTGGGCAAAAATGATTTATATATTAAATATTAAATTTAAAAAAATGTTTTAATTTTAAATATAATTTATATTTATAAATATATGTATAAAATGAACACATATAAATACAGAAAAAATGACTAGATAAATGCAATTTTTGTTGCAAGTATATGTTGTATATATGTATAGATTTTAATGTTGTGGATTTCTTTATATGAAATTTACACACATTACATTGGACAAAAATGATTTAAAATATTAAATCAAAAAGTTTCATTTATGATATTTAAAAATGAACGCGTAAACATTGAATTAAACATGAAAAATGGGATTTGTCTAGCCATTTTTCTAAATTTGTGTATTCATTTTTATTAAAAATATCTGTTTATTATAATTAATATTATAAATTATATTTACATTTAAAACATTTGCATTTTTTAAATGTAGTTTTTTTTCTATTACTGTATTATTGCATTATTTTGCATTATTTTATATTTCGTAATTTTGCTCATTTAAATTTAAATTATATGCAAATATGAACTTTTTTTTTTTTTTTTCAATTTAATATCAAAATCATTTTCCTTCATCAGCCATCCACCCAGGGTACTACTTTTCATTACAAATATAAAATTATATTAAAAAAATACAAAATAAATCAAAATTAACTTCAGTAAATACATTATGAATTGTGAAGTAACAAAACTTTCCCATATATATATATATATATATATATATGGGAAAGTTTTGTTATATATATATATATATATATATATATAAAAAATGTGTGTGCTTGTGTTTAATATAAATGTCAAAAAATGAAATTTATAATTTATATATAGACATACAACAAAAATGGGATTTGTCTAGCCATTTTTCTATATTAATATTAAAATCAACACTTTTTTAAAAATATTTAAATATTTTTCCAACTCATTTTTAACATATCTATATTTATATATGTGTTAAATGTCATTGTGTCATCATATTAATGAGATGAGTTAGTTTCCGAAAACATGGGGATAAATTTACGATAAAGATATACTTAAGTCTTACTGAAAAAGTTCAAAAAACACTCTTAGGGTCAACTGTAATTACATTTTATATAAATTTAAACTATAATAATTTAATAATAATAGCTGTAAATAACATGCTATTGTGTCCGAAAACACTTACACTTATTCAGTTTACACTTAAAGGGATAGTTCATGATTATCATAAAAAGTGCTCCACACATCTCTGGTGGGTTAATAAAGGCCTACTGAAGCGAAGTGATGCATTTGTGTATTTAAACCTTTATCTCGATCTTCCACTAACTGAAGGCCTTTATTAACCCCCTGTAGTCGTGTGGATTACTCTTTATGATGGATGGACACACTTTTTTGGGTGAATTATCCCTTTAAGTATATTCTTCTGGGAAGCATTAAAGTATTATTTCCATAATAAGTACTTTTTTTAAAAGTATGTTATCTATAAGTGTGCCTCTTCTTCACAAGGGTAAGTGTCATAGCCATCAGGAATCAAAGAGAGTTAGAAACAGGGTTGGCTGGTCCGTCTCGCCACATCTAAGAAAGCTTGACTTTCCCTGGGCACGAGCCACTGTTACTCATAAACCCTGGTTGGAAAATACTTCTAGTTAATGGTGACCACCCTGAGAAGTCTCGGAGTTATAGATTCAATAAATTTTGCGTTCATTTTCAGTTTGGAAGTTGGTGTTCTGCTGTGACTCGTTCGCTCAACCATATCAAGTTTCTCAGGTATCTGCACGCGATGGAAAAAAAAGCTTTTTTTTTTGATGGTTAATCCACAATTACTTTTTTTCGTGTGAAGTGCTGACTTCTCCAGAGAGGACTGGAGAGGGCTGTCTAGGTCACCGGAGGACTGCCCATCTAAGCAGCGCAAAAAATGAGGTCACTCTTTTCTGCTGTTTCGCCAAAATCCGGTCCGGGTCGAGTCGGAGACGTGTGGATCCAAACCTGCTTTTGTTTCAGGGACGCGTTGTGTGCAAGAAGACGGAGATGCAAGAAAAGAAAACCAATTTTTAACATGAAAATCATTAGTTAGAACACTTTTTTTAGTCATTCAAAAAACATACAAAACTAGCATAACATTTCCCATGTTTGCAATAATATAATAATATAATATAATATTTTACTAAGTAAATAAGTAATTTCTTAACAAGATGTAGTCTGAAATTAAGATACATTGGCAACATGTGCTGATTAGGTAATGTTATTGTACGTTTGTTGAACTTTTGTTGAAACTGGATCAATGTTTATAATATAATATAACATATTTTAAGGGTTATTTTATTTATTTTTTATTTTTAAATTTTATTTGATTTTGATTTTTTAAAAATGACATTTTTAAGCATTTAAACTGAAACTGTCATGATATTGTCTGTGTAAATAATATATAATATAACATAATATAATATAATAAAGGGTCATTATATTTATTATTATTTTTTTTAATTTATTTGAATTTTTATTTTAAAAAGTTGGTATGATATAATCTGTGTTTACAATATAATATAATGATATAATGTTATTTAATTAAATTTATATTTTTACATTTATTTGTATATATTTTTTTTATTGTATCTTTTTAAGCATTTACTGAAAATGGCATGATATGATCTGTGTATTATAATATAATATAATATAATATAATGAAGGGTCATTTTTTAAATTAATTAATTAATTATTTATTTTTTAATTTTAATTTTTAAAAATTGTATATATTTAAGCATTTAAACTGAAACTGGCATGATATTATCCATGTTTATAATATAATATAATATAATATAATATATTAGAATATAGTATAATATAATATAATGAAGGGTCATTTCATTTACTTTTTCATTTTTAAATTTATTTTTATTTTTATTTTTAAAATATAAATATGTATATTTTTAAGCATTTAACATGCCACAAACTGGCATGATATGATCCATGTTTAATAATATAATATATTATAATATAATATAATACAATATAATATAATATAATATAATAATATAATATAATATACGGTTATTTTATTTAATTTTTATTTTTACATTTATTTGTGTTACATTTATTTTTATTGTATCTTTTTAAGCATTTAAACTGAAAATGGCATGATATGATCTGTGTTTATAATATAATATAATATAATATAATATAATATAATGAAGGGTCATTTTTTAAATTAATTAATTAATTAATTTATTTTTTAATTTTAATTTTAATTTTTAAAAATTGTATATATTTAAGCATTTAAACTGAAACTGGCATGATATTATCCATGTTTATAATATAATATAATATAATATAATATATTAGAATATAGTATAATATAATATAATGAAGGGTCATTTCATTTACTTTTTCATTTTTAAATTTATTTTTATTTTTATTTTTAAAATATAAATATGTATATTTTTAAGCATTTAACATGCCACAAACTGGCATGATATGATCCATGTTTAATAATATAATATATTATAATATAATATAATACAATATAATATAATATAATATAATAATATAATATAATATACGGTTATTTTATTTAATTTTTATTTTTACATTTATTTGTGTTACATTTATTTTTATTGTATCTTTTTAAGCATTTAAACTGAAAATGGCATGATGTGATCTGTGTTTATAATATAATATAATATAATATAATATAAGATTTACTTTATTAAGTAAATTAGGTCATTTTTCAGCAAACAGTCAATGAACATTGGGTACATATATTAATTCACACAGCATTTTCACATATTCAGTTGAGATGATCTCTTCCTCTGAACAGCTTCAGTTTGTTACAGCCTCATCTGGGGTTTGGACTGTAATAATGGCGCCTGATCGATAACCATATTTGTCTTACAGTAAACGTGCTAAAGTATTTATGAATTATTTGATTCCCCGCTCCAAATAAAAACAAACTCGTCGTAAAGGTCAGCGTAATGAATAGCTTTATTGAAATCAACTGATATAATGCTTGCCACGGAGGAAAAGTAGAAATGGGCGAGCGAATCAATTGGACTGCATTATCACGCGCCGCGACGCACTTAATGAGCCTGTTGCCATAAAGCGGTCGCGCATGCGCGCTGTGGAGAGTCTTCAGCTGGAGAGGTGCTCTTAGTGCACAGCTGTATTGTGATGTGGCGAGACAGATGTATTGTGATGTGCTGAAGGTCAGGCCTCATTGTGTGACGGGACTGACACACAGTCTGTTTAATCTCTACGGATCCACAGCAACAATCCAATCAACCCCCACTACACGGCCCTCATTCATCACAACAAATCCACCGTAATTGTGCCCTTTGGAGGGGATACTGAAGAGAAACTGTGAATATGTCCTACTTTTTGTAGATAGATTATAATAAGATAAATTATATCATTTATGGAATTATTACTTTAATAATAATTATTAGTAGTAGTAGTAGTATATTATTAATAATAATAATATAATACATCTAATATATATAAGTGCAATTATTATTAATCAAAAGTGCATTTTCATTAAAGATGCAGATAAGTATGGATGGCCAAATTACTCAAAATTAAATAATTAAATAAATGTTGAAATATATAAATATATTGTTAAATGCATAATTTAATTATTGAAAACATGAATGTATTAATATTAATTAATTAATTAATTAATTAATACATTTATGTATTTATTTATTGAAATATTTATTTATTTATGCATTTATTTATTACCTCCACATTTTATTTTGAGGTTTACGGTTGTCAGCATGTCACTCAGCAATAGTGGGCATCACCTTCAATTTTTATTTTTATTCCTAATATATTTTATTTATATAATTATTTATTTTTATTTATGTATTTATGTATTTATAAATAAATAAATGCACAAATAAATAAACAGAAATTTAAATAAATAAATATTGAAATAAATAATAATAATAATATTAATTATAATAATGTCATTATTAAAATATATATATGTATATGTAATAGTTACAATAATAATGAAATTATATAAATTCACAGAATTATTATAGCTTTTCTATAATAATTATAATACATATTATATATTAATAAAATTATTATAATAAAATTTAAAAATGCAGATTAGAGGCATATTTAGTATTATATTTAACACAATTATGCAATAATATAATTTATATAATTATTAATGTAATTAATAATAATAATAACAGTAATTAATGTAATAATTAATTAATTAATTAATTAATTACAATATAATTTATAGAGGCGATTGTATTATTATCTGGAATAACATGCATGATATAAAAATATAATTAATATAATAATTACTATGTAATATGATAATAATAATAATAATTACATTATGCACAGTCATATAATTATATTTAATTATAATAATTTAATCTTTTTTGTATAATAATTATAATACATATAATATATTAGGTTATAAGAAAATAGTATATAATAACAGAATTATAATAATACAATATAATTTATATAATTACATGATTTATTAAATAATTTATATAATAACACTTATACATACATAATTATTCCAATAATAATAATAATATGTATATATAATTGTTATATAATATAATAATAATACAATTAACAAATATAATTTTACATAAATTATAATATAATTTATAGAGACAATTGTATTATTCTTCCGCCAGAAAATTTAATTCCTCATTAACAGTTGTGATTACAACAAAGCGGATGCCGAGCAATGTATATGGAATAACCGTTTTATAAAAGCATTAAGACCCATGAACCTGTGGTTTACAGTGAATTTATAACAGCCAAGGGAGTTAACAACACCCCTTAGCTGTTATAAATTCAGTGTAAACCACAGCTTTTTGGGGCTTATAGCTTATTGCTTTATTCTTCCACCAAACAATGTAGTTCCTCAGAAATGGTTGTGACTGCAACAAAGCGTTGCCGAGCAACACACAAACGTTTATAAAATGGTTATTCCATGCGGCTCAACCAATCAGAATCAAGAACCGGAACTATCTGTTTTATAAAAAAGCAATAAGCCCCAAGGAGCCGTGGTTTACAGTGAATTTATAACAGCTAAGGAGTTTTATTTTGTGAAACCTTACTCCCTTAGCTGTTATAAATTTACTGTAAACCACGGGTTCACAGGTCTTAATGTGTTTATAAAACAGTTATTCCATATACGTAGGAAGGTTTCACAAAATAAAACAGAAATAAAGTAATGATATTAATAAAAACAGTATTCTTCCACCAAACAATGTAGTTACTCAGAAACGGTTGTGGTTGCAACAAAATGGTTGCCGAGCAACACACAGATGTAAACAAAGGTGTATGTTTGTAGTGTAGTTTACAACAGCTTCGAACATGGTTCAGCCAATCAGAATCAAGGACTGGAAGTATCCGTTTCATAATAAAGCAATAAGCCCCAAGGAGCCGTTGTTTACACTGAATTTATAACATCTAAGGGGTGTTGTTAGGCACGACGGGAAGCCAAAAACCCCCTTAGATGTTATAAATTCACTGTAAACCATGGATTGACGGGGCTTATTGCTTTTATAAAATGGTTATTGTATATATATAGTAAGGTTTCACAAAATAAAACAGAGCAAATAAAGTATAATGATATTAATAAAAACATTATTCTTCCGCCAAACAATATAGTTCCTCAGAAATGGTTGTGGTTGCCGAGCAACACATAAATGTAAACAAAGGTGTATGTTTGTAATGTAATTTACAACAGCTTAGAACACAGCTCAACCAATCAGAATCAAGGATCAGAACTGTCCGTTTTACAATAAAGCAATAAGCCCTTTATTTTGTGAAATCTTACTACGTATATGGAATAACTGTTTTATAAAAGCATTAAGACCTGTGAACCTGTGGTTTACAGTGAATTTATAACAGCTAAGGGAGTTAACAACACCCATTCGCTGTTATAAATTCAGTGTAAACCACGGCTTTTAGGGGCTTATTTCTTTATTCTTCCGCCAAACAATGCAGTTCCTCAGAAACAGTTGTGATTGCAACAAATTGGTTGCCGAGCAACACACAGACGTAAACAAAGGTGTATGTTTGTAGTGTAATTTACAACAGCTTCAAACACGGTTCAGCCAATCAGAATTAAGGACCGGAACTATCCGTTTTATAATAGAAATTTAATATATAGCCTACAAGTGACTGCATTTGATTGAAGATTACCAAATCAGCTTTATTTTAATTATTTAGCAATAACATACACTGATCACTCTTTCATAATTGGAACCAAGACAAGCTTTAAGCAAACATACAGGCTCCGTTTTCATTCCACGTTGACTTTAAGAACTTATAATGAAGTAAACTGCGTATTATACATTTAAAATAGCTTTACAAGCCACCGCGAGGATAGGCTTTCCTCAGAAGAGACGTTTCAGCGTCTGTTTGCAATCAGCAGTGCAAGTCGCTTAAATCATGTGATGTCATGTCGCGTTGAAAGCGCTCGACACGTGGGAGGTATTGAGGCGGGAAACATGTTGAACAAGCGCCTTCCTCGCCGTGGTCTAGGAAATGTGGGAACAGGACGGGCAGCCGACCGCCCCATCAAAACACTGTGGTCAGCCGCCACTTATGCTGCAGGCAGAAAATAAAGGAGGCCACGGGGAACACTCGAGGTACCTCTGCGTTTAAATAAAGCCTTTCGATAAGTCGGCGAAAGTGCCCGACGGCTAACGCGCCGCTGTTGTTGTTGAAACCGTCCCAAGTCTGACCCTAAAACTTGGCCGGTCGGAGGCGATCGCTTTCTGTCTTTTATTGACGCGGGTTTAGGGGTTTTCTCTCCCGTCTCCCACCGCCGCCGTCCAGCTGTGATATTAACTGAAAACGATTAAGGTGGGACCACACGGGCGGCCCTCGGACCAGACTTTGCGATGCGGAGATGAAAAAGGGCAGTATTTTTAGGAGGATGTCGGCTGAGAGATTTACTTCATCGTTGTAAAGCACATTTAAGTGCCACCTATGTAGAAAATGATTTTGATATATATCATTTGTATCCAATTATGGAAAGGGAGAGTTTTTTGGCGACGCCATATTAATCATGACTCCCGTGGATGGCGAACAGAGCTCATAATGTTTCTCTTGTCCTCAAAAAATGTAGGAGAGATCAGTGGCTTGTCTTTTTTACTTAAGAGGATTCACAATGTTCCTTGTTGTGTTTGCATGCAAGTGTAAAAAAGTACATGATCCTTTAATATTATTATTAAAATTAATTATAAATACAAGTTTAGTATTCATTTTCATGTTTGTTTCATAAATAATATTTAGGAATAATTATTGTATAATATATCGTAAATAAAATGTACTAAAATAATACAGCAAGGTCTAATGTTCTCCAGTAAAGTCAAAACTGAGGGGACAATGAGGGAAATAGTATTATCATCAATAAATTAGAATTAAATTTTAATATATTGTATTGTTAAATTAAACAAATATACATTTTAATAATATTTTTAAAAATACTTAAAAATATCTTAAAAACGTAGGTCATACTAACCAAGGTAACCAAGTTACGGCTTTCCAGAAGGTGTAAGATAAGAGAGATTTCTATTTCATTTATCTGTTTATTTATTTATTTATTTATTTTGTAATTTTTACTTAGGTTTTTTTTTTAATTAAAAAAATATGATGATGATGATGATGATGATTATGAAGATAATAATAATAAAAATAATAATATGTCAATTTAACAACATAACAATGCAACAATTTAAATAAAATATAAATAAGAAATAATAATATTAATAAAAACAAATATAAATAATACATCATTTATTTATTTTTTAAATATTATTATATTTTTAGTTTTGATTTGTAATTTTGTAAATAAAAATAATAATAATAATAATAATGAAAATAATATGTAATAATTTTAAATATAAATAAGAAATAATAACAATATTATTAAATGTAATATACATTTAAAGAATAAATGTTTAATTTAAAAATGAAAATAAGAACACAGAAATATTACTTTTTAAATTATTATTATTATTATTATATTTTTGGAATTTTCATTTAAAAACTGTAAAGAAAAAATATAATAATAATAATTATAAAAATATTTAAATATATATTTAATTCTTAAATAATTTTAAATATATGTGAGAAATAATTATATTGTGTAATAACACAATTTTATTAAGTATGGCTAAAATTTATTTTAAAGATGAAAACAAATATTATTTATTATTAAATATGATTTATTTATTATTACTTAAAATATTGGGGTTTTTTTTGTTTTTTTTTTAAGATTTAGATTTAAAATAAAATTAATTATAAATTTAAATAAACAATTTAAAAAATTTAATAAATTTAATTTAATTAATTAATTAAATTAACAATAAGGTTTTCTTCTAATTTTTTATATTTTAATGTAATTATATAATTATTATTAATATTTTTTTATTAAAATGTATTCAAATAATAAAGTCATGTCAAAATTGAGGAAGACACTGAATGGAATATTATAGGGAATACTTTATCACTCAATCAATCAGTAAATTAATAATAAATATTACAAATGTTTTAATATATTTAAATAATATTTAGATATTATTTAAATGCAGTGATAAATAAAATTATTTTTGTATCTGCCTCTTGCGATCCCCAAAGATCCTGATCATGTTTGCATGCGTGTAAATATACATTATGCTTTTACACATATTTTCAAATACCAAAATATTTTTTTCATTTAATATTCAAATAATACGTCAAGATTAAGGGAGACTCAGAAGAAAATACTATTTCTATCAATAAATTAATTAATTATTAATAAATATTGCAAAAAAAGATTAATTATATTGAACATTTTAAATTTAAAAATAATGATAAATAATGGAGTTTATCCATTTACATATCTATTAAATATCAAATGTAACATTTAAAGTATTTTAATTATTATTTATTAAATTAATCATTATTCTAAATAAAATTAACAATTTTATATAAATTTTAATATAATAAATGAAAGTTTGGGAAAATTTGTAAATCTATCATTATTATTAATAATTATATTAATACCCCAGAACATAAATATAATTCCCTGGATGTCAAAAATAAGGGGAATACTATTATTATCCCTAATAAATATTACAAACATTTAAAAAGTGTTGTTCATTTTAATTAATAAAGATTTATATAATATTTCAGCATTATTATATAATATTATGAATATATATTCAATTGAATGTCTTCCTGAAGGGGTGGAGACCAGACTGACTTGTATTGTTATATTTGCATATGTCGTGATGGTGTTCTGCACGCCAACAGATGTGTACAAACACGAGCTTCTTTTCCTGCTTATGGTTGCTACGCGACACTTTCTGGCCTATCTGCTTCCTCTTTGGACTATGGCTCATTTCCGTACGACGGTGCAAAAATAGCCGAGCCCTCTGCACCCGTCCATGTTGTTGCTTCCTCTCTACACTCCACGACATCGATCAAGCCTGTTCCTGGGCTTCCTATCTCTTCCTGCGGCCGACAGAAGTGAAGAACCAAGAGGCTCGACTGGCTTTCTGACCCTGTTTGATTTCCAAACGAGGGGAAATCTTGCATATTCACCTGCCGAGGCGACGATTTCTTGAAAGTTTCATTGAAACGCTTCTCTTCTATATGCTAGATGTGTTCCTCCACGCTCGCTTGAGGGAAACGTGACACCCTAAATATACCATATGAGAATATCTGCCTCAGCACTCCACGTTAAATAGGTCCATGTGGGCCTCTTTTGCGTTTTCAGGCCTTTATTTTGAAACAGGCTCCTGCCAAGTCTGTCTTGTTGTCTCTAAATGTGTTATTCCTCGGCTCTGATTAATGTCGCTCTCCACCGCAAGATGATGTTTGAAACATGGTAATCAAGATGTAATCCCCAAATCCCTGTGTGGTCAACACGACCGAATCTGGACTTTCTCACTCTCCGTTTATTTCACGAAGCCTCTTGGAAATGTAGGGATGCGTGGAGCCGAGCCGAGCCATGCCAGGTTCTGCAAACTGTGGCATATGCACTTTTTCCCAAGCCACAGCTCGACCGGTGCAGATTAATTTCCACTTCTATATTTTTGCAGAAGGGGAAGGTAATAAACTCCCGCGACCGTTTTCGGCACGTACTGTATGCAAAATATACACGTCTTTGTTAATGTGAGTGGCAGTGTTTTGCTAAGCAAATCGTCCGTGAAGATTCTTGATCGTCTGTCTGAATAATTATTGTTATTTAAATTTAGAATTTGCCTTCGAACTAGTTCTGCAACGATTCCTCGATTCTATTTGAGTATTCGATTTTTCAAAAATACTTCGGCAGAATGTCGGAAGTAGCGCGTTCCACACATCAAACCCATTTAAAAGTCCTAATAATGCATAACACTGTTATGAATTCACAAACGCTACGATTCAATTAAATACATATATGCGTTGCAGGTTTAATATATGCGCTTTAACTGTTTACGTGCGTGTAGGTTACGTACATGCGTCTCAGAGCGGCTGTGTTTACAGTAAATGCTAAACAAACTGTTATCGTTTACCTGTGTGGAGCGACTCAAACTCCATCTCTGCGTGTTGTTGTGAGTTTGGGTTTATTATAATGTTTATCTGGGAACGAAACCTGCGTTATTTAACGCATTTGTAAGGTAAGTCATTTATAAACCTCCACAAACACAGGAGAATACATTATTAGCAATATGATAACTGTTCTTTTATTTCAAAATAAAAGTTTAAATCCTCACTCTGAGTTTACACGTTTTGATGTCCACATATTCAAGAAATTACAGTGGGTGTAGCTTTTCTGTCATAAATAAGTGGCCAAATATTAAAGGTTAATTGGACATTTGACTTATTGTTTAGTCAGTTAAACACAGATTAGATCCCAGTAAAGTGTAAAAACAATGGTTAAGCCGTTGGCGCCATCTGCAGGCATTTGTTGTAATGCGTAATATACATTAGCTCTAAATAAATTATGTATTTTAACAGCTTTGTTCAATAAAACCATATGATTACTTGCTTTATTTGCAAGTAATTGTTATTGCCTCATTGCTATTAAATGGGTCATTCTATAATCGTGTCCCTGAAGTATATTTTGAATATATTTTCATCAATATAAAGCCCAGATGGTTAATTTTCTAGCACACAATTATATTTTTCCCAATCACACTACTATATTTTAAAAAAGCCGTATTTTTTGTTCAAAAATGATGTTCATATCAACTGTCCGACTTTGTAAAGTTGCTCATTCTGCATTTAAGCATGAAAATTACCTAAAATATAAATTAATTTTATAGTTTTGTTTTTAGTTGGATTAGGTTATCAAGACATTTGGGTGTGCGCTTCAAAAATAATAAGTGTTTATTGTGATATAACTTGTTTTATTTGTGTCCGTAAAACCATTGTCAACTAAGTTACCCACTAGAAAACCCCGCCTCAAAAGGGTATGGTTTGTCTCATTCTCACATAATTTGTGCAGTATGATGATATTTCCTCTAGAAGCACATGGATGAAACACTAGAAGTTATGTTTTCTCTCTTTCCCCTAATATTTGTTAAACTAGCAAACCTGTGTTGAGTGGATTAATTGACTGACAACAGTGTTACACAAATATTATTGCTGCAGATTTTACCAAGACAGTTTAACTAAAATTTATGTTTTGTTCATGAAAATATATTTCTAAACATACCACATGCTCAGTAGTTCCAGGCTTCCATGTTGAATATAGCCCCAAAACAGTAAAAATGTCAACTAAGTTACCTGTCAACTGTGTTACCCAGTAAAGTAACATGGTGGACAGTAGCAAACATAGATGGTATTTTATGCACATATTCCTACAGATCACCTTTATTTATATACCATTTTATACAATATAGATTGTTTCAAAGCAGGTCATATTTGGGTTTTTGGGAAACAGGAAAACTTTTTTCCTCACATTGTCAAATTCTAAATGTACCCCTAATTGTAGAATGACCCTTTAAGTCAAAGGCTATTGTTCATATAGGTCTATTTTTATTACTACAAAAAATAATTATAATTATCTGATTACTCGATTAATCATCAGAATAATTGACAGATTACTCGATTACCAAAATAGTCATTAGTGACAGCCTTACTTGAACATGAAGGAGAATACACTTTTAAATGTTTACACAACGTTGCAAAAAAACAACCCTGTCCTCGTTTTTTACAAGGTGCACGTCTCCTGTAAGGAAGCTTCGCTTTAGTTCTCATCTCAGATGTGTCTGGTGAACACAGTTGTTTGCTCTGTTGGTTTGCTGCGCAGATATTTCCTGAGGAAAACGGAGTGCTTTAAAATTCACTCGCTGATCCAGACTCCTTTTCCCGTAAAAGTCAACTTGAGCTGACAATGAAAAATCTTACACTGGGTTTTAGTGTATCTACAGAAGCAGTTAGAAACGCAGCGGTGTGTGGTATAAAAATGTTGTGGGACTTTAAAGAGGATGTATTAATTTACAACATTAATAGAGTCCAATTCCAAATATTTAGTAAAGCTATTATGTTTTATAAGTCTTTCTGAAATTTGGGCTGGTATAAAAAAGTTGAGGTCTGGATTCAGATTGGTATACTTGATTCAGTACTTGATTTAAAGTATATTTAACTATAATGACCTGCTGAGTTTTTGTTTTTATTTATTAATTGTTAATAAAAAAAAATATTATATGTTATATAATATGTTATTATTAATAAAATATGATTAATAATACCATTATTATTATTATTATTATATAAGAAATATAACTATAAATAATATAAGAAATAATAATAGTATTATTAATTATAATATACATTTAATGTAAATAAGAAATAACAACAATATTATTCATTTAAAAAATGAAGATAAATAATACTGAAAAACTTTTGTTGAAATTATTTATTATGATTATTATTATTATTATTATTATTAATTTTAAATATAATATAAATGAAATAATTACAATATCATTAAATAAATAATTCATTTTAAAAATGAAAATAAATAATACTGAAATACATTTAATGTTGAGATTATCATTATGATTAATTGTAACTATAATATTATTACTTTTAAATATAATATAAATAATAACAATATTATTAAATATAATATAAATATAAATAATAAATAATTCATTTTAAAAATGAAAATAAATAATACTGAAATACATTTAATGTTGAAATTATTATTATTATTAAATATAATAATATTGTGATTATTTTTAAATATAAGAAATAATAGCAATATTATTAAATATAATTTAAATATAAATAATAAATCATTCATTTTAAAAATGTAAATAAATAATACTGAAATACATTTAATGTTGAAATTAATATTATTATTATTACTATATTATGTTCACTATTTTGATTAGATTTATTTAGATTTTATTTTCATTTTCATTAATTTAGATATAATGTAAAAAAACAATATAGTGCAAATCTAATAATATTATCAATAATAATAACAATCAACAACAAAAAACGTCTAGGTTACGTACGTAACCCTCGTTCCCTGAAGGAGGGAACGGAGACGTTACATATGGGAACTCGCCTGAGTGACCAATCACCTCTGAGCTTTACAGAAAAGGCCAATGAAATTGGCGAGTGGAGTTTGCGTGCAACGCCACTCCCCCGTACATACGGGTATATAAGATGGCGGCGCGCATCCACTCATTCAGGTTTTTGCTGAGGAGCCGAGCCGCAGCCCGGCGTCAGCGCAGCCTAGGGTTGTGGCAGGGGATGTAACGTCTCCGTTCCCTCCTTCAGGGAACGAGGGTTACGTACGTAACCTAGACGTTCCCCTTCAGTCGTTTCACTACGACGTTACATATGGGAACAGACCCATGGAAAAGGCCACAACCCTGAGGCTGCGTTACGCAAGACACCAAGTGCCGACAGGCGGACGTGTCGGAAAGTGGAGTCACTACGTAACCTTCCCAACGCCCTAGGGACCAGTAGAGGGGCCCCATAGGGGTGCCAGATGTACTGAAGCATGGGTTGGGGGGGCGGAGCACATGTGGTTTAGGCATGTGGAATAAAGAAATTGAATACATCTAATCTGTTATAGATGTATGAGGGAAAACACAGCCTTCTGGCTGACTGTGGAGAAATACTGAGACATGTTGCCACAACCTTCTGGGCGAAGGAGACCCAGTCGGAGCACAGTCGCGGACTACTCCGCATCTAGTCCTGACTGCGGGGCATGGAGGACCCAGGTTCGCCGGAGGGAACATACTGGGAGATAGCGCACGGATCCCGTGGGAATGGCGCAGCAAGCCGACACCTGCCGGCCTCCCGCAAATTACCTGATGTTACCTTAACACACGGGAGGACACGGGCTCGACGCGGAGATTATAGAATCTCGCGAAGGTGTTAGGTGTCGCCCAGCCCGCAGCTCTGCAGATGTCTGCTAGCGAGGCGCCGTGCGCCAGCGCATAGGAGGAGGCAACACTACGAGTGGAGTGAGCTCGAACTCCTAGGGGGCACGGCTCCCCCTGGCTTTCGTAGGCCAGGGAGATGGCATCTACCACCCAATGGGCCAACCTCTGCTTGGAGACAGCATTTCCCTTCTGCTGTCCTCCGAAGCAAACAAAGAGCTGCTCGGAGCGTCTGAAGCTCCGGGTGCGGTCCACGTAAACCCGTAAGGCACGAACGGGACACAGCAACGCTAAGGCCGGGTCTGCCTCCTCCGGGGGCAGAGCTTGCAGGTTCACCACCTGATCCCGGAAGGGTGTGGTGGGAACCTTGGGCACGTAACCGGGCCGGGGTCTCAGGATAACGTGAGAATCAGCCGGCCCGAACTCCAGGCACGCTTCGTTGACAGAGAAGGCTTGTAGGTCCCCGACCCTCTTGATGGAGGCGAGCGCGGTCAGGAGCGCTGTCTTAAGCGACAGGAATTTAAGCTCGACTGAAACCAGCGGCTCGAAGGGAGGTCCCCGCAGGCCCCGAAGGGCGACGGAGAGATCCCAAGAGGGTACAAGGTGCGGTCTAGGGGGATTAACCCTTCTCGCACCTCTGAGGAACCTCACGACCAGTTGATGCTTCCCGATGGATGTTCCATCGACTGCATCGTGATATGCCGCGATGGCCGCGACATACACTTTGAGAGTTGAAGGGGACAGCCTACGCTCCAACTTCTCTTGCAGGAAGGAAAGCACTACTGCGATCGGACATCTCTGTGGGTCCTCCCCACGGGAGGCACACCAGTCAACAAAGAGACCCCACCTCAGTGCGTAGGCCTGCCTCGTGGAGGGGGCTCTAGACTGAGTGATAGTTTCTATCACGGCCTGTGGAAGGCCGGCGAGGTCTACCGTGTCCCGTCCAGAAGCCACACGTGCAGGTTCCATAGATCGGGACGCGGGTGCCAAATCGTGCCCATCCCCTGAGAAAGAAGGTCCTTCCTCAGGGGAATCTTCCAGGGAGGGGCTGTCGCGAGGAGCGTGAGGTCGACGAACCAGGTCCGGGTGGGCCAGTATGGCGCAACCAGCAGAACCTGCTCCCCGTCCTCCCTGATCTTGCACAGGGTCTGTGCAAGGAGGCTCACTGGGGGAAAGGCGTACTTGGGCCCCGGAGGCCAGCTGTGTGCCAGTGCGTCCCTGCCGAGGCTGTTGGGAGCGTCGTTGAGGGAGTAGTAGAGCTGGCAGTGGGAGGATTCCGGGGAGGCAAACAGATCTATCTGGGCCTTGCCGAATCGACTCCAAATCAGCTGGACTGTCTGGGGGTGGAGTCGCCATTCTCCAGGGTGGGTGGGCTGCCGTGAGAGCTGGTCAGCTGCACGGTTGAGCTCCCCTGGTATATGAACGGCGCGCAGCGATTTCAGCCGCGTCTGACTCCACAGGAGCAGATGGCGGGCGAGTTGTGACATACGACGGGAGCGTAGACCACCCTGGCGGTTGATGTACGCTACGGTCGCAGTGTTGTCCGTGCGGACAAGCACGTGCTTGTGGCGGAGCATCGGAAGAAACCGACGCAGCGCGAGAAGCACTGCTAGCAACTCCAGGCAGTTGATGTGCCAAAGCAGTCGAGGTCCTGTCCAGGAGCCCGAGGCTGCTTGCCCGTTGCATACAGCACCCCAACCCGTGGTGGAGGCATCTGTGTAAACCACAACATGCCTGGAGACCTGTCCTAAGGGGACTCCGGCCCGTAGGAAGGCAGGGTCTGACCACGGGCTGAATAGGCGGCGACACTGCGGGGAAACGCCAATCCGGAGTGTGCCACGGTGCCATGCCCATCTCGGGACTCGATCGTGTAGCCAGCGCTGAAGCGGTCTCATATGAAGCAAGCCCAGCGGCGTTACGCGGCTGCAGCTGCCATATGCCCCAGGAGCCTCTGAAATGTTTTGAGAGGGACCGCTGTTTTGTGCCTGAATGATTTCAGGCAGTTCAGCACTGACTGCGTGCGCTCGTTGGTGAGGCAGGCTGTCATATTGACCGAGTCCAGCTCCATACCGAGAAAAGAGATCCTCTGCACTGGGGAGAGTTTGCTCTTCTCTCGGTTGACCCGAAGGCCCAGATGGCTGAGGTGCTGAAGCACCAGGTCCCTGTGTTCGCACAACAGATCTCGCGAGTGAGCCATGATGAGCCAGTCGTCGAGATAGTTGAGGATGCGAACGCCCTTCCGCCATAGCGGAGTCAGGGCACCCTCGGCGACCTTCGTAAAGACGCGGGGGGACAGGGACAGGCCAAATGGGAGCACCTTGTACTGATACGCTCGACCCTCGAAAGCAAACCGTAGAAAGGGTCTGTGTCGAGGCAAAATCGAGACGTGAAAGTACGCGTCCTTCAGGTCTATGGCCGCAAACCAATCCTGGTGTCGAACGCACGAAAGGATACGCCTCGAAGTGAGCATTTTGAACGGCAGCCTGAGAAGGGACCGATTCAAAACTCGAAGATCCAGGATTGGTCGTAACCCACCGCTCTTCTTGGGCACGATGAAGTAAGGGCTGTAGAACCCCGACCTCATCTCGGCTGGAGGGACAGGCTCGATTGCGTCTTTCGCCAGTAAGACAGCAATCTCCGCACGCAGGACAGAGGCATCCGTGTCCGAGTGGACAGAGGTGAAAAGGACGCCTCTGAATTTGGGCGGGCGCCTGGCGAACTGAATCGCGTAGCCGAGACGTACCGTCCGGATCAACCACCGGGACGGGCTGGGCAGCTCTAGCCAGGCTGCGAGCCTGGTCACCAGTGGGATCAGCGGAGCGTTGACCGACGTGACCGCGGTGGGGCGGCCTGCGGGAAGGGGAAGGGGACTGGTCCCAGAAGGATGAACGTCCTGGAGAGCAGTCTGGCCGCTCTGAGCAGCACTTACCTTCCTCCCAGGTTCCAGCGCTGGCGAATGTTGGCTCCGAGTCCGAACCCGAGGAGACATCTTGTCTGACAGGAACAGAACTCGGGGCACTTGGCCCAGAGATGTGGAAAATTGCTCTTTCTGTGAGTGGGTGGGTACCGCCGACCCGTAGGTCGACGGCAGCTGAGCGCACAGACGGCCCCGGCCCTCCACCGGGGGCGGGGGGGCAGATGTTGTCGTCCCCCGAAGAGCAGCTTCCATCATCTCCAGGCTGCCCGTGTCAGGAGCGCCGCGCAGACCTGCGGGTCTTAGGTGTATGAGGGGGCTCCTGAGCAGCGGGCGGCGCCGCTCCCCTGCGGCGGCCACGACGTCTGGCGGCGAGGCGCGCATCATGGGCCTCAGCCGGAGACGGAGCAGGTAGGTCTTGCTTCTTGGGGGGCGCCCTTCGGCGACGAGCAGGCTGAGGCTGGGCACCCGGGGACTTCGTGGGAGTCGCACGCCGGGGCAAGATGTGACTGATCGCCTCAGTCTGCTTCTGGACTGCCGAGAACTGCTGGGCAAAGTCCTCGACAGTGTCGCCGAAGAGGCCGGCCTGGGAGACAGGAGCGTTGAGAAAGCGTGCTTTGTCGACATCTGCCATCTGCGCCAGGTTCAGCCAGAGGTGGCGTTCCTGGACCACGAGCATGGACATCACCTGACCAAGGGACCGCGCCGTGACTTTAGTCGCCCGGAGGGCGAAGTCAGTCGCCGCACGCAGCTCCTGCATCACCGTTTGTCAGGACTACCCTTGTGAAGTTCTTTCAACGCCTTGGCCTGGTAGACCTGCAGGGTGGCCATGGCGTGCAGGGCAGTGGCGGCCTGGCCCGCAGCACTGTAGGCTCTGCCGGTAAGGGCCGACGAAAGCCTACAGGCTTTCGACGGGAGGCGCAGAGAGCCCCGCCAGGTGGCGGCGTCTTGCGGGCATAAATGCACCGCAACCGCACGCTCAACCTGAGGGACCCCCTCGTACCCCCTGGCCGCCCCGCCGTCAAAGGTAGCGAGGGCTGAGGAGGTAGGACGTGAACGAGCCGAATAAGGGGCCCGCCACGCCCTAACCAGCTCATCATGCACCTCCGGGAAGAAAGGCACCGGGGCCGAGCGCGGCGGTGCCGCAGACCTCGTCCCCAAAAACCAATCATCCAGCCTCGAGATATCGGGAGGAGGCACCTTCGGCCCGGAGGAGCATAGCGGACAGTTCGGCGTCCGCCTCGGATGGAGCAGCGACCGCGGAGGGGCGCCGCTTCGCCGAAGCGCCCGATTCATCTGCCGACCGTTCACCCTCTGATGCTGAGATAGACATCTCTTCCTCCGGGGGAGCACCAAAAGAGACGCTGGGCCCGCTTTTAGACGGGGGAGCGGTCTGTTTGGGCATCATCACGGGATTCTGCACCGTCACCTGGAGGTCCCCCAAGCGCCTCGCCGTAGCAGCCGTAAAGCCTTTCTGGCCCGACGAACTGCCGCGGGAAGACGACGAGGGGAGCCATCTCGCGAACGAGAGGCGGGACCTCAACGTGGCCATGGACATACGCTCGCAATGAGCGCATGAACCTTCCACAAATGCTGCCTCAGCATGCGCTCGGCCCAGGCACGTGAGACAGCGATCATGACCGTCTACGGAGGTGAGGAAACTACCGCACCCAGAAACGCACGGTCGGAAAGCCATACCTGGACAATGGCTCTCAACGACCGTAAGGAAATTGCTCTTTTAGATCCCGGTTCGCCCAGGGAGGACGCGGCACAATCTGTGCGGTCAGGGCTCGCTGGAACGCGAGGAAGCCGGCACGTTCCTTTTTCGTACACAGGCAGCCGGCTCGCAGGATCTTCCACAGCAGCGGGTTGACTGCTCGTGCTGGATGAGAGAGCGTAACTCTGCAGGAGTTTACAAAATAACAAACAGCTCGTCGCGGTGAGGCTCCGAAGCGAAAATCTGAATGAGTGGATGCGCGCCGCCATCTTATATACCCGTATGTACGGGGGAGTGGCGTTGCACGCAAACTCCACTCGCCAATTTCATTGGCCTTTTCTGTAAAGCTCAGAGGTGATTGGTCACTCAGGCGAGTTCCCATATGTAACGTCGTAGTGAAACGACTGAAGGGGAACATATAATTATATTGTGTAATAATTGTGTAATATAAAAATGAAAACAAATAAATATTACTTTTATTGTTGATTAAATAATAATAATAATAATGTGTAAAAACATTTGTAATTTTAATATAAATAAGAAATAATAACAGAATTTATAAATATAATATAAATATAAAGAATAAATGAATTTTTAAATAAAAATAAATAATACTAAAATATTATTTTTAATGTTGAAAATATTATTATTATAAATACTATTTTGATTTTTTAATTAATTTACATATAATTTTAAAATCAACATAGTGTAAATATAATATTATTAATAATAATAACAATCAACAACAAAAATCATAATTATGTTGTGTAATAACACAATATTATTAAATATAATATAAATAAAAAATTAATAACATTTTTTAAACATAACCATTACTTCTGTCAGTAACAACAACAACAACAACAATAATAATAAATTTCCATGGTTTAGATTTTTGCTTAATTTATATGTAATACTTGAAATATTGGAAATATAAAAATATAAAAATATAAATAAATAAATAAATAATAATAATATGTAATGTAATATGAATAAGAAAAAATAACAATATTATTAAATGTAATATTAATTTAAATATGAATAGTTAATTTTAAAAACTAAAAATAAATTATTATTATTATATTTTCACTATTTTTCAACACTATTTTTCACTATATTTTCACTATTTTATTCAACATTATTATATTATTATTACAGTTTTTTTATTTTTACTTGATTTACATATATTTTACATATTACATATAACTTACAAAATAATTGTAGTACAGTAGTTGTAGTAGTAATACAAATCATATAGCTGAAAAGAATAATTTATTTTTCAGAAATAATAATAATAATAATAATAAAGAATCTCTCTTTTAATGTTGATTCCAATTAATCTAATGCTTAAATAATGGAAACAATCTGTCAAATACATATAAAATGAAAATGTACAGTTATCATGCAAACAGCTTGAGCGTCAAATGAGGGTCAAATGTTCTCTGTGGACAGAGCACTGATATAAGTCCCGGGACGTCAGAAGTACGGGGGGGTAGGAGGCGGTCTTGAAGGGGTGGAGACCAGACCGCGATGGCATCTTGCTCTCAGAAGATTCATCAATGTCTTTCCAAGCTCCAGAGAACGGACATGCTGACTTGTTTTATGTGGGAAGGGCTTGGCAGGCCGGAGGGGGCCTGCGGTCTGATTGTAAAACATGGAAGAGGAACATGTTAAACGTATTGATACAGTCATGTCAGGAAATCCCATGACCCACCACCTCCTTAGTTTCCGCTCCAGTTTCCATTAACGCAGGCCATTACAGTCTGTCTGGGTTCGCCTCGCTCGGAAAAATCAGCGTGTCGCAGCCAGGTGAGCTCGCAAAACGAAAATCTGCACTCAAATCAAAAGATGCCATTATGTCATTGTTTAAAAAAAAATACAAATTCACACTGAATCAAAATCTAATCAATTCAAGGAAATTAGTGTTTTAATCTAGCTTTGAATATTAGATCAAAGGCCGAAAAAAAACTGGTTGAGAGCAGGATGCTGCTATATAGTCCCCATCAATCAAAAGAGTCTGACTGGAGACTATAGAGCCTTGATGAGACGGAGAGAACCTGAAAGAAACCACTTTAAGCGGTGTACCTGTGCTTCAGGAGTCTGCTAGAGTCAAGGTAAAGGGCCCATTACTGCGCTGCCTATTTCTTGGACGTCAGTTGATATCATACCCTTTGAAGGATGATTCAATTTCTCCTTTCTTCTGCCCACTAGATCTGTTTTCCCAATTTCTGCCGTGATTTCTAGACGGATTTGGCTGCACTAAAAAGTTACTTGGATCCAACAGGAATTTCATCTGTGATCATCTCAGAAATAAACATACAGTAAGGGACCAAAAGTCTGAAACCACTAGTAAAAATGCATTGAATGGGCATTTTTAATACAATATTTAAAATGTGTGAATAAAATATTAATTTAGTAATGTTCTTCTTTCTCTCTTTACGTGTGTGTGTGTGTATCTATCTATCTATCTATCTATATATACACGCACACAAAACAGAGAAAGAGTAATATGTGTGTATTTATATTTATATATTTATATGTAGTTAAATATTATATGAATTATATTGTTCATTTTTAAACCTGAAGTAAAAATGAATTGAATTTGCATTTAATTAAATATATTTAATAAATTAAATTAATTATACACACACACACACACACACACACAATTCCATGTTATATTAATTATACTGTTAATTTTTTATTTTTTTTTTTTATTCAGTGTATATATTTATATTATAAACACACATACATGTTAAATCTAAATGTGTATTAATTAAATAATGCTATTGCATTGTATTAATTTTTTTTTTGTACTTATTTTAAGAAGTGAACAAACAGGGAATCACAAAAAGTATGAGACCACAAGTGAAAATGTATTTATTATTATTATTATTATTATAGTTTCACTATTTTGATTTTTTAAATTAACTTACATATAATTTCAAAATCAATGTAGTGCAAATATATTACTATTAATAATAAATACAATCAACAACAAAAATAAAATAATGTAATAACACAGTATTATGAAATATAATATAAATAAAAATAATTATTTTTAATGAAAAATTAAATAAATATTATATTATATTATATTATATTATTACATATTATATTATATTAATATTTTAATGTTAATTCAATATTAAACAATAATAATATATTTATATATAAATATAATTTAAATAAGACATAATAACAATATTATTAAATATTCAATTCTTAAATGTTATATTAATTATACTTATCATTTTTTATTTATTTTAATCAGTGTATATATTTGTATTATAAATTATTATATTGCACTGTATTCATTTTTAAAAGAAATTAACATACAGGGGATCCAAAAGTCAGAGACCACCACTGAAAATGTTTTATATTTGCTTTTTTGCAATTCTTTAAATATATTTACAGTATTTGTATATGTTTTTTCAGTGCAACATATGTATATGTAAACGTAAATTAATTATGCATTATACATTATACTATATTAATATTTCTTTTAATATATTTTATTACTAATATAATAAAATGCATTATTAACACATTTTATTTTCTCATGATATTCTCGACAACAAAATATACAGTGACGTCAAAAACCTAAAACCACCTGTGAATTACTTCAAATTTGCATTTTCAGTGCAATATATGTATATTTAGCTTAATTTTTAAAATAATTATATATTATACTCTATTAATATTTATTTACATTTATTTTATTACTAATACAATAAAATGCATTATTAACATATTTTATTTTATGATATTCAGAAACACACACACACACACAAGTCCAAAAGTCTGAGACCACCAGTGATAATGCTTTAAATTAGCATTTTATTTTTATATTTTTACATATTTTCACTTTTTTTTTCAGTGCACTATATGTATATGCAAACTTAAATTTTAAATTAATTATATATCATACTACATTAATAGTTAATTTAATATATTTTATTACTAATACAATAAAATGCATTATTAATGTATTTTATTTTATTATGATATTATCAGAAATAAAACATACAGTGAGGTCCAAAGGTCTCAGACCACTAGTGAAAATGCTTTGAATTTGCATGTTAATTTAATATGTAGACTTGTTTAATATAGTAATATTTTTAATATAGTTTTTTCATTGCAAGAAATGTATATCTAAACTTAAATTTGAAATTAATTATATATATTATACTATATTAATATTTAATAATATTATTTAATTACTAATATAATAAAATGCATTTTATTTTATTATATTTTCAGAAATAAAACATACAGATATTTTTAATATATGTGTGTGTGTGTGTGTGTGTGTGTGTGTGTGGTTCAGTGCAATATCTAAACTTAAAAATTAAATTAATTTTATATTATACTTATATTATACTATATATATAAATATATATAATATATTTTATTATGAATATTATAAAATGCATTATTAACATCTTTTTTTTTTACTATGATATTCTCAGAAATTAAACATACGGTGAGGTCCAAAAGTCTGTGACCACCAATTAAAATCCTCTAAAATTAGCATTTTGTCATTTAATATTTATAAGATTTATATATATATATATATAGTTTAGCAGAAGAAATGTACAAATTTATAAATTAATAAATATCAGGATGAGAAACTCAGCACTAACATCTGTAACT